>JARQOC010000003.1:356210223-356241091 GCA_033576535.1 Allobates femoralis | reverse complement strand
AACTGATCACACACCTTCTCACCAGAAACAGAGTTTATCGGGTAGTTCAAGAGTATGAACAGGTGTTTAGCAAGCATCCACTTGATTTTGGGAGGATAAAAGGGGTACACCATCACATACCCACTGGAAACTATCCACCCATTAAAGAGCGATACAGGCCTATACCACCAGCACACTACCAGAGAGCTAAAGAGATGTTGCAGGACATGAAGGATGCAAGGGTTATCAGAGATAGTTGTAGTCCCTGGGCAGCTCCACTGGTCCTGGTTAAAAAGAAAGATGGTAGTATGAGGATGTTCGTAGATTATAGGCAAATTAATCGCGTAACACACAAAGATGCTTACCCGTTACCCCGTATAGAAGAGTCACTTGCTGCATTGAAGTCTGCTAATTACTACTCAACCCTAGATCTTACTAGTGCGTGCTGGCAGGTCTCCGTTGCAGAAGAAGGCCGTGAGAAGACAGCCTTCACAACACCGATGGGACTATGTGAGTTTAACAGCATGCCACTCAGGCTGTGTAATGCGCCAGGAACATTCCAGAGACTGATAGAGTGTTGCCTAGGCCATAGAAACTTTGAGACCGTACTTCTCTACCTGGACGATGTCATAGTGTACTCTAATGGCCACTTTACACGTCCCGATATCGGCGTCCAACTCCGATAAAAATTCACATGGTACGTGCATTGGCGCCGATATCATTTGTACGTTGTATGGTGTAAATGTCCAATTCGATGTAAGAACGATGCCAAAACGATATCAGGGAAGAAATGAGCATGCTCTCCAACTGCCCGATATTGGATGGACGATCTGGCCGGATCGTGCTGTGTGACAGCCCAACAACGATTTGGAGTACAACTTCCCCTATTCTCTCCCATGTTAAATGGTCGTTCCTGGGTTGCCCGTACAAGGGGGCGTACACATCGCAGTTGCGTTGCCTGCCGATATCGCTCTGTGTAACATCTCCTATGCGATCTTGGAATTCTGCCCAAAAAATGTGCGCTCCCGCGCCGTTGTATCCAACATCGGAATGATGTTGGGACGTGTAAAGTGGCCATCAAGGTACCGTCACACGCAGCAATATTGCTTGCAATTTCATTGGCAATTTGCTGGTTGCAGTGAAATCATGGACACATTGTTCCATTTGTACACGGCAACTAAATAGAACAATGTGTCCATGATTTCACTGCAACCAGCAAATTCTGGTCTCCGGTATATAAGAAAGACATCGCTGAACTAGAGTGGGTGCATTGAAGAGTGACCAAGGTCATTAGAGGACTGAGGGGTATGCAATACCAAGACAGGTTATTAAACTTGGGGTTATTTAGTTTGGAAAAATGAAGGTTGATCTTATAATAATGTATAAATATATGAGGGGACAGTACTGAGACCTTTTTAATGATCATTTTACTCTTATGCCTGAGACGGGGACAAGGGGGCATCCTCTACGTCTGGAGGAAAGAAGGTTTAATCATAATCACAGACGCGGATTCTTTACTGTAAGAGCAGTGAGACTATAGAACTCTCTGCCACATGATGTTGTAATGAGTGAGTCACTACTAACATTTAAGAAGGGCCTGGATGCCTTTCTTGAAAAATATATTACCAGTTATATATACTAGATTCTTTGATAAGGCGTTGATCCAGGGAACTAGTCTGATTGCTGTATGTGGAGTCAGGAAGGAATTTTTTTCCCCAATGTGGAGTTTATTGCTGCCACAAGGGTTTTTTTGCCTTCCTCTGGATCAACATGTTAGGCTATGGGTTGAAGTAGATAGACATAAGGTCTTCCTTCAACCTTAAATACTATGCTACTATGTTACCTGAGAAGAAAAGACCAGCAAAGCCAAAGAGCTCTACTACAACCAATTGTTACCAAGAAACCCCTTGAAATAGTAGCCATGGATCATGTAAAGCTGATACCCAGCAGAACAGGTTACACCTATGCTCTTGCCATGGTTGACCACTACTCTTCTTAGTAGTAGCACCTGTGAAAGACTTAACTCCAGAAGTAGCAGCCAAGACGTTACAGACCTATTTCTGTCAACCACACAGATATGCAGATCAAGTCCTAACAGATCAAGATTCTGCATTTGAATCCCAACTGTTTCAAGAATTCCTAGGATTGTATGGTTGCAAGAAAATCAGGACTACACCTTACATCCACAAGAAAATGAACAACATTGTCATCGATATGTTGAAAACCTTACCACTTGAAGAAAAATCAGTGGCCAGAAAAACTGCCTGATTTAGTGGACATATACAATCACATACCTGTAAGTTCTACCAACTACACACCAGCATACTTAATGCAAGCAAGACCTGGAAAACTCCCAGGTGATTGCGAGATGGGAATTATAGAACCAAACCAAGATGCTTCTGATGAAGATTGGGACTCTACCCGTCAGCAGCAGTACAAGACAGTACAAGACTGTGTGGAGAAGAACTTGGAACAAGTCAGAAACAAACAAGAGAAAGACTATAACAAACATGCGCTAGCTGAACCCTTGATACCTGTTGAACTAGTTCTCAAAAGAAAAAGAAGAACTCATAAGCTAGATGACCAATGGGAAGCTGAACCTTACACTGCCCTTTAATCCAATATTGATACCTGCAAAACTTGCATAATTAGCCATGATGAAGGAAGAACAACCTTGACAGTTTCGAGAGATCACTTCAAGAAATGTCCAGAACAGCTGAAACCGCAAGAAGTAAACTACTACTCAACACCAGTTGAAGAGAAGAAAGAGAGAGTACCGTATATACTCGTGTATAAGCCGACCCGTGTATAAGCCGACCCCCCTACTTTTGCCCCCAAAACCTGGGAAAATCTATTGACTCGTGTATAAGCCGAGGGTGGACCCCAGCACAGGTATACAGCCCCCAGCAGTGTGGTATACAGCAGCCTCCCCAGTGGTATATACAGGCCCCAGCAGTGTTACAGCAGCAGCCCCAGTGGTAGTATACAGCAGCCCCAGAGGTATATACAGCAGCCCCAGTGGTAGTATACAGCAGCAGCCCCAGTGGTAGTATACACGCAGCCCCAGTAGTATATACAGCCCCAGTGGTAGTATACACGCAGCCCCAGTAGTATATACAGCCCCAGTGGTATATACAGCCCCAGTGGTAATATACACGCAGCCCCAGAGGTATATACAGCAGCCCCAGAGGTATATACAGCCCCAGTGGTAGTATACAGCAGCCCCAGTGGTATATACAGCCCCAGTGGTAGTATACATACAGCCCCAGTAGTATATACAGCCCCAGTGGTAGTATACAGCAGCCCCAGTGGTATATACAGCCCCAGTGGTAGTATACAGCCCCAGTGGTAGTATACAGCAGCCCCAGTGGTATATACAGCCCCAGTGGTAGTATACATACAGCCCCAGTAGTAGTATACAGCCCCAGTAGTAGTATACAGCCCCAGTGGTAGTATACAGCCCCAGTGGTAGTATACAGCAGCCCCAGTGGTATATTCAGCCCCAGTGGTAGTATACAGCAGCCCCAGTGGTATATACAGCCCCAGTGGTAGTATACAGCCCCAGTGGTAATATACAGCAGCCCCAGTGGTATATACAGCCCCAGTGGTAGTATACATACAGCCCCAGTAGTAGTATACAGCCCCAGTGGTAGTATACAGCCCCAGTGGTAGTATACAGCCCCAGTGGTAGTATACATACAGCCCCATTAGTAGTATACAGCCCCAGTGGTAGTATACAGCCCCAGTGGTAGTATACAGCAGCCCCAGTGGTATATTCAGCCCCAGTGGTAGTATACAGCCCCAGTGGTAGTATACAGCCCCAGTGGTAGTATCCAGCAGCCCCAGTGGTATATACAGCCCCAGTGGTAGTATACAGGGCCCCAGCAGGGCCCCCCTCATAATTTGGCGCCCCCACCTCACTTGCTGGGCCCCCCCCGCATGCAGCGCTGCGCATATACATTACCTGTCTAGCAGCTGTCACCCTCCGATGGCGGATCGCGGCTCCTGGGCTCCGGGCTCAAGACAGAGAGGAAGATGGAGCCTGGAGCCCAGGAGCCGCGATCCGCCACCGGAGGGTGACAGCTGCTAGACAGGTAATGTATATGCGCAGCGCTGCATGCGGGGGGGCCCAGCAAGTGAGGTGGGGGCGCCAAACTTTGAGGGGGACCGTATTGACTCGCGTATAAGCCGAGGGGGGGACTTTTCAGCCCAATTTTTGGGCTGAAAAACTCGGCTTATACGCGAGTATATACGGTAATCCACACTTCCCAGAAGATTGGCCTCAATGTAATGGAGCCATCATAGTACCTGTAATTTCATTTTATCAACCTGTTGAAGAACATGTTCAAATTCCTCTAGAACCAAGAAGAGTAGAAGAACCCGTTCAAGTACAAGATGTACAGCCTGTTGTATTGGAACCAGAGATTCCTACAATCGGTGAACCTGCCAGTCTGCTAGAAAGACTACAGCAATACTATGGTATTTCAGAATCACGTAGGTCTAACAGACTAGGGAATAGTGCACACACAGCACCAGAAGCAGACACTGGTGACACACCAGTACTACGCATATCAACCCGTAGCTTTGGTCAGCCACCACTCAGATACAGAGAGTAAAGTATAGCGTGTCAAAAATGAAGAAATGTAAATATGAACACTTGCATGTAAGTACACAGTAAATAGTAGTGTATAGAAGGGTGGAGGAACTGGACACAGCCCTATGTACATTAAGTTGGGAACAGAAAATGCCTGGGGTGGAGAGAAGGTAACACCCAGCCTCCTAAGCATAGACACCCGTAGGGAAATTGTGTGTAAAGTGTGTTAACCCGTTAAATGCTTTGAAGTCTATAGAGACTTTACTGTGAGGACTTTACCATTTTTCCCTGGATTTTCCCCTGTCTAAACATGGACCATAGCCATAGGATTGGTGGTGGGAAAACTATTCCTTTTCTTTTACAGCCTGCAGCGGATGGACTAGCTCTGTAAGGACTGCTTTTTCATATTTTTACCTGTTTTACAGTGGTTTTTGTACATTTTTGAATTTGAGACTTTGTAAATACCTGTTATTATTATTGTTTATGTGTTGTTTATGTAACAAAAACTTTGTTCAGTCTGGGAGTACTGAAGTTAACTAGGGGGGAATGTGGTGCCCTGTGCCAGGTAAGCCACAGAACCAACTAGTTCACTAAGGGATTTCCACTTCTGGTATTCACCTACACACAATACCTTCCACTCAAGATCTGTAGGGGGAGCTCCACTGGTAGCTATTAAGCCAGATCCCCTATAAATACAGGTGCTGAGGGCAGAGTTAGCCAGCGTGTGCAGTCGCTAGGAGAACTGTGAAGATCAGCTCAGTGCCTAGTGAGCAAAACTAGTCACCAGAGCCATGCTAGGCCCGAGATAAGTGCACCGCCAGAGCCAGAGTGAGGTTCAGAGAGAGTGAGGACGAAATGCATAGGCGAGGAACAGTACAGTGGGGGCAGAGGAGCCATCCCGGCTCACTCCAGGAAAACACCAGTCACTGGAGTCCGATTCTGCAAGGGAGAGAGATTAACGCAGCAGAGAATCACAGTACACCGTGGAGGTTTAGCTTCCCGGACACCCGCAGCACCCACATTTGAGAGCCAGGAGCCTCAGGAGAGATAGCGGTAGGCAAGCCAGAGCCCTCAGTGCAGCAACACGGGTGTGGAAGAGCAGGAAAGGTCAGGCCTGGTTTTATACACGCCAGACTCAAGACGAGGGAGCAGGACAAGGAGGCCTATACATCAGTTGGTGTGGAAATCCCAAAGTGCACCATTCAACCCTGGAAGTGTACCTGGAGAACCATCAGTAAAAGATATAGAAAAAGACTTTGCGTGCATGTCCCTTCTTCAACCTGTCCCACACCACAATGACTATGCTGCCCCATTCCTACTATGCTGCCCTATTCCGCTATCATACCCTACATCCCTGGGGAACCCACTATTCCTGTAGAGAGCTACAACATCTTGCTGCCACCCATCACCCCGGAGGTCCCAGCAGCGGCGGTGCCATCACCGGAACTACAGGTGGCGTCACGATTGACAATAACTTTAATCCCTGTAAATATTCCCCTTTTTATTTTGTCACCAGGGGCACAGACTCGGGCACCAACCACCTGCAACCTCCCCGTACCAGTACGCCCGAGATCCGAGTACCCCAAGCCCTTGGTGCAAGACAAATATAGTATCGTAGCGCAACAGCCACTATATACAGCATGATAATCACATAATCTTTCTACATAAGGTATGATATCACTATAGCCCTCTTACTCACAGTATGATGGCCCACAGTTATCTTATATACATTATGATGGCCACCACAGCCTACATTCATACAGCATCATTCACCAAGAGCCTCCCTACATACAGAATTAAGGCCAGCACAGCCCATTTATATACAGTAAGATGGTCACCCTGACCCCTCTAACATACACACTGATTTCCCAACAACCTACCTTTATAGAGAAAAATGGCCCATACATCTCCCCTATATACAGAATGATGGCCTCCAGAGTTTCCTAATGGTACCTTTACACGCCGCCACAACAGGATGGATACAACCCGCTACAGGCTACAAATGTAGCTTGTCGCGCCAATATCGCCCGTAGTAGCGGCGTCTGAAGACGGGACGACACAGCCGGCTACAGATACCTCTGTATCCGTGCACTGCCCATAAACATATGGCTACATCGCCGATTGTAGCGAGCTGTATCGGCGTGTAAAGAAGCTACAGAAGGGAACTCGGGACATCCGGCGATGTAGCTGCAATGTGGCTAAGGCGTCACCCATGCTCCGTGATACCGCGCCCCTTCAGCGATCATTGGTGGAAGATGCTGCGTTACGATTGGCCCTTGCCTCACAGCCCTCCATCTTGGATGAGCTGTCCCTTCAGCACTACACATACGCGCCGTATGCACGATCATATAGTAGTACAATTACGCGGACACACACTTGAACGTAAAATCATAAATGGCCCATGATCTACATACAGTGTGCACATCCTATCAACACATGATAACGAATAATGCTGTACACAGCGCACAAGTGTGTGTTACGTACCGCTCTGGCTTATTGCACAGCAGCTGCCGTAGAAGTGTTCCGGGTCTGGCACTGCGCGCAGCGCGCACACAGATGCACACAATCCCATAGCACATCGGAGGAGATTACTCAGTAGACAGATCAGAGCCGTGTTGTAAGGACTGCACTGTGGGTCTTCTGCAGTAGGGGCCGCATAAGTGTGTCGGGCGGGTCACTGCGCGTTGGGCTACTTATAAAGGTGCGTCACCCCGACAGCGGCCGTAATGACGTCATGACGTTGGTTTCATTTTCACCCTGCCTGCAAGGTGCCAGCCCCGCCTCTGCACACACCATAGCAGTCATGGCAGCCGTGCACCGCGCCGCAACATGGGGGATGGCGGAGCTGATCATCCTCATTGATCAGTGCGACCGTCGGGACTATTGGGGCCACCAACACCACCGGCACCCCAGGCTGCGCAATCGGTGCACCGTGCGGCGGATCCAGCGGGCCCTGCTCTGCCAACTGGGGGTACAGAGGACAGTCAAAGCGATCCAAAAAAAGATCGCTGACTTGAAGCATAAGTGCCCAGGTCGCATACTGGACATCCGTGCCAGGATTGCCAGGCTGCGTGGTGAGTAATTGTTGCCCCAAAACACACACCGCCACATGTGCATGTCCCACAATACACAAAAAATGATGGAAACATATGACAAGGGACAGTGTGGCCTACACAATCAAACACATCTTCACAGTGTTGTGCTCATCCAGTCAGGCCTAAAAATGTCTCACACGCACAGTCCATGCATACAACATGAGTGTATGCATCCAGCATCACCTGCTTGATGCTAAGTAAGGCTGGGGTCACACACACAGATATCTGCCCACATATTGTTTGCAGATCTCTGTTTGCAGTCAAATCATGGTCACATGTTTACATTTGGAGACAGCCTCAAAATGGAACAATGTGTCCATGCTTTCACTGCAACCAGAGATCTGTGAACAATATCTGGCCACATATCTGTGTGTGTGTGACCCCAGGCTTAGCCGTCAAATACATAGCCACACAAGCTCTTTGTAGGACAACAATGTGTAGGCATGATCTTATTACGTCTTTTATGTTCAAATATCAAACTAGATGCTGAATCCTCATCAGAAGAAGGGCCCCATGCCCCACCCCCAGGTGGCCCATCAAGAACCACGCCACATCAGGCTCAAGTGGCACCCTTGTCCCCAGGGTCCACACCTTCCCCCGGGCCTCAGGAGCCAGACGTGCCGTCACCCACCGGGACAGAGGACGTGGAGGACCAGTCAGCACCTGGCAGCCCGCTGGAGTGTGACCAGCTGTCCCCATCTGCCTGGCTGCTGGAGGAACACATCACCTCCCCACAGGAGGGCGAGGAGCTGCAAGTACCTGGCGGCCCAGAGGAGTGTTTGCCCCGTAGCCCAGGACCACTATTACCCCTGAACCACATAATGTGGCCACGGAGCCCCAGCCCGGGAGTAACACCACCTCCCACTGTCTCCAGCTCAGTGGCGAGTCCTGGGGTGACCATGTCCCCACACAGTGACTATGGTGGTAAGTGTGTTATGTTGCCACAGTCACCCTGCACACTGTTGCTTAAATTTCATCTGGGCCCAAACTATTTATGTAAACAAAGTAAACCATGTTGGTTCACCATTTTTGCAGATGGTGAACGTGCGGGCTCATATGGATGGAGCTTGACCCCATCTCCCTCCCCGTCTGATGGTGAACTGGATTTGGAGGAACAGGGTAAGTGGATGGTTGTGGCCAGTCATGACTAACCATCAGCAGTGACGACTGTGTACTAAAGTGTGTGTTTACTCCCAATACAGGTGCCCCTACCATGGAGGAATTCATCCAGGCCCATCATGCATTTGTGGCCCGTTTGACCACGGCTCTACAGCGTGGCCTGCAGGACCTTGCCCGCCTGGCTCAAATGCTGGCGGCCCTACACCCACACCATGGATCACACCCATGAATTTGAGGGATGCATTGTATCCTGGCCAAACATGGCCCCACAAACAGTTGTCCTTGTTGGACCCTAAAATTTTCACACGTTGGCTTGTTGCCTTGCAAAAGTGAAAATATTGTTATTGGTTTTTTTTTTTGCCCCCGTTGGGCTCTTTTCTTATAGTGTCCCACATTGGGACCATCACAAGTGTGGACTGGCTAGGCCAATCTGCCCTACAATCCCTATACTGTCCCACATTGGGACCATCACAAGTGTGGACTGGCTAGCCCCATCTGGCCTAAGCATTCTGTGTATGATGGCAAATGTCTGTGACACATGTATGTTTACAATACAATGCTGTTCTAACTTTGTTATACGCTCCTTCATGTGACCTTACTAATATTTGGTGACCAAACCTCACCATAACCTAACTATGTGAGGCACATCACAACATCCCTTTGTGAATGTGCTAAGACATTCCAAATGAACCGATGCTGATCCTGCTCAGCGAGCAGTGGCCCATATTGTGTGGCTTGGGGAAACCTATTATTGGCCACAATACCATTCACCCCCAAAAACCCCCACAATCCTTATTCCTAAATGAATACACAATTGTGTGAATCAAACAATTTTAATCCAGCCTGGATATAAAACTAAATCACAAAGAATATGATGTTTTTGGAAAAAACAAAAAAAAAAGAAAAATTTAGGCCAAAAGTCAATCCAGAAAATTAACAAATCAAAGGAGATTCCTCAAATTATAAAGTCCAGACTGCCAATTCTGTGCATTGGCTACTAGTGTCCAAATTAATCATCTTCTGTCGGCTCTGACAATGCCGCATCCCCCCTCCTCTGAGGGCAGCCCCGACCTGCCCCAGAACGTCTGGTTGAACGACGACGTGTTGAGGGGGGATGGGGTGACTGTGGCGGGGCCGGTCTTCTCACGGGCCGAGATGGGGCAGCTGGTGAAAGGGGCCACAAGGTGTGTTGCATGGGGGGGGGACGTGGCAGCCCCATTGAAGGGCCCCATCATCGGCAGCATCAGCGGCATTGTGGAAGACCCTCAGAAGGATCTTTTTCTGGAGCGGCTCCATCCCTCGCATTCTGTTGCTCATGTAGAGGGCGTCGCTGTCGATGTGGGTCCGCTGTTCATCCAACAGCACGCGTCGGGCCCAGGTCGCCAGCTCCGTCTCTGGTGGTGCAGGACGTCGGCGGCGACGGATCCCGGAGCTGGGACCTGGGCCTGGACCCACATCACTCGCCCCGCCCTCCTGCTCAGCCCCAGATGTCATGGGCTGAGCATCATCAGCAACAGAATCCTCGGCAATGGAGCCGTCCTCTTCTGGGGCCTGTGGGTGGAGAAAAAAAAGACAAACCATTAGTGAAGGCACTATCAACTGTATACATTCACAACAGGACTCAATATAGCACTCCCACACACACCAAGGCCAACTACCAGAATGGAAAATGATGAATAACACAGTAAAGCAAAAAAGGTTCAAGACCCCAACACCAGTGGTTCTCCTGTACACTCACCTCGACCATTCCAGGAACTGAGCTCAATACATAATTAGGTGTTTGTCACGGAGCCGTACCCCAATATTAGGACATGTCACCACAACACCTTGGTACTGGGGGCTGTGCTGCCCAATGACACATATTGGCCACCTTTCCATTTGCACTCCTATTATGGTGAGAATCCACCCCTCTGTCAACTACCTTTAACCCACTGGCAACAAAGCCAACACACATGTGTGGCAGCACCATTAACTACATGGTACTATGTGGCTGTTTGAGAACAAACCACCTGCTATCTTGAAACCCTTAAATAAGTAACCTAAACATACCAAGATGTTGTGGAAGAAGCAACATTGCAATACGGCTGGAAGCATAGAATTGAAAAGTCTTCAAAGTCATGGAAGGAGGGCAGATAGATTGACACCCCAAGGTTTGCCGCAGCAAGGAGGAAACTATGCCAACAAATTTGGTGTGAAGGATTTATAGAAGCACACATGTGAAGGAAACATTGTGGGCCACCACTGTCACACAATTACCCACCTCCTGTGGCGCAGATGGTGATGCAGCCGGGCCTACATGGGACGCAGCAACGGGGCAGTTGGTCGTCGTTTGATGCGGGCGAACCTCGCCCAGGATGAAGGTGAACAGGGGATAGTACCATAGGGTAGGTGATGGTACCTCCTCTGCTCCAGCCCCTGAGCGACGGCGCTGGTACTGAATGTGAGCCCGCATGAACGCCGACCTCATGTTTTTGATCTTAAGTGCCACCATATGCTGGTCCCACGTCTTGCCTACCCTTGGCTCCAACCGATTTGCCAGAGCCACAAGACTCCTGTAGGCCTCGGCCCTCGCTGCCCGATTTTTATATTCGGGCAGCGAGCTGCGCCACAAACATTCGTGCCGCTGATACTCCGTGAGAAGCTGGGATTCCAATTCCACAGTACCCCTCGGCATCTGCCGATGACAAAACACACAAAAAACACACAGTCACAACACAAGGCATACCGACATTTCGAAACTTGCCACAATGATACACATAATCATTAACTTTCTACAGGGATTATCGAAAGCTATTTTGTGGAGTGAAACTGGGCATGAGTGGCCCATTTTCTCTATCTCAGACTGCTACAAACTCAAACACATGTATGCAGCCAATATCAAGCACCGGATATCGGTGTCCACCTACAGATGTTTCAAACATGATTTAAGTCCCCAATGTACCTATTGCAACACACCTTGACACGGTGTGTGCGTACATACCGGTAGAGGGCAACATGTGACCAAACACGTTGTGTGCTAACTAGGACCTGGCCAGTGTCCAAAATGGTTAGGGGTCACTATATGAGAAAGGCGGCCTGGGTGTGTGCCAACAATGCACATACTACATGTAATGTGCACCCAGATGATCATGTAGGGGTTCCTCCAGACGTGGAAGTACCATTTTAACACATGTACCCAACATCCCTGGAATGTCCGGCACAATTCTACCACCCCTGAAATGTTGATGTGAAGTACCAGCCAAAGAAATAACACCTTGCTCTTTTGCCATTGCCAAAAAGCAGAAGGTGCAATACATACTTACACTATATAAGTAGAGGCACTACCTGGCTATTGTACGACACAGAATAAGGTACACATATTTAATATTACGTGTTAAATATTTGCATGCCGCATCAAACATGGCCATACACACATCGCCTAAGCTGCCTGTGCCAGAACCAGCTGCGTTCATTACATTTTCTTAGAAACCGCTAAAGAGGCTTACCGTCAGAGCAACAGAAGTCAAACAGGACACTAGTAGCTCAATGCACATCGACGTCTGGACAAGGTGCAGTGGCCATTGACCTGCCTTTATAGTCCGGGAGACCAATCACAGCGGACACAATTATGCACATCCTGATGGGACACCTGGGTGCGGATTAGACTTCCGCTAATTGGTGGAGATCGCTGATTCGTGATAGGTTGGCGGCCCTTTAAAAGCTGCCCATGCCGCCAAACATTACGCTTGCTGGCCAGACCCATTAGGTAAGTTTTTGTGGACACACATGGAATTTGCGCAGGGTGGGGTGCATATGTTGATGTTCTTGGAGAGCGCCGGAGACTGCTGTAGCGGCCGATATAGGGCTTTGTATGGTTGGGGACGAGATATAGTGTACTGTGTGGATTAGGATACGGCATTTTGTGTGGGCCTTCACACTTTTGTTGAGATACATTGCTGTGTTTGTTTCCAGACAACATACAGGAGAATGGATGCATGACTGTAGACAGAACTGTGTTACTCATGTCGACTGGATCGATTTCTGCATACTGGTTGTGGCCAATGGAGACTGTGTCCAACGGGAATGGGATGACACAGGGCTTTGAGGTGTGGCGCGCCAGACATGGCATAGATGTGTATTAAAAATGACACCTTACAAAACATATGAAAACATGTCTAAGCATCCGCATTCATGTGCAATGTTGTTTGGTTCATGTAGCCTTTCCTCAACCTTCCATATCGTGGTACGTCACATTCGTTATTCTTCTCATTTTTACTGTAATCAATTGACATTATGGGCTGTGTAATGGATTATGGGACCTGTTTGAGCAACATTATTGGTGACACATGTCCCTTTCTAACTCACCTAGGTGCAGATGTGTGAATTTTGGGACCTCCCATTGAAGTTGATGTAGAGGAGCCCACTCTCAATCGCCGTGTTCCATGTTGTTTGGGGTGACTACTGTGTGTTTGGCGTCCTTGCCTCAGGGTTGTGTTTTGGGCCCACACGAGAGATCCCATCCTCTTGGCAATAGTGTGTAATGGAAAAGAGGTGTGGCTTGCTGAACCTGCTGACTTGCCCACATTTTGGTCTATGTACTCATGTTGTGCTTTCTCATCTACAGGTGCTGATATTGAGGATGCAGAATATCCATGACCGCAATGTTATCGTGGCTCTTGCGTTGGTGGAAGAGCAAATGTGGTATCAGGATCGGTATGAAAGGTTGATGAGGCGCAGACAGCGGCGGTTGTGGACCCGTGATTGGCTTCTGAGGCGGGAAACCCGGGGCCACATGCAGCTGTTGCGGGAGCTGGAGCTTAACTGTCCTGATGATTACCGAAACTATCTCCGTATGCCCGAGGACTGTTTCACCTTCCTATTGGAGCGTGTTGGGCCAATGATAGCGCGTCAGGACACTATTATGCGGCCATCAGTATCAGCTGCTGAGCGGTTGGCGATCACTTTGCGGTTCCTGGCTACAGGGCAGTCCATGACATCCCTCACATACGTGTCACGTGTCTCCCTGCCCCTGCTGAGCCGCCTGATCCCTGAAACGTGTTGGGCCATCTGGAGAGCTCTGCAGCCATCCTACATGAAAATGCCTTTAACCGCCGCAGAATGGCTGGAAGTAGCCCGAGGGTTTGAAACCCGGTGGAACTTCCCCAACTGTGGCGGGGCATTGGATGGTAAGCACGTGAGGATTACCAAACCTGCCCACTCTGGCTCTTTGTATTTCAATTACAAAGGGTATTGTAGTATAATCCTCATGGCTGTAGTGGATGCCAACTATGAGTTCCTCTACGTGGATGTTGGAATGCCTGGTCGCAACTCAGATGGGGGGGTGTTTGCCCTAAGCTCCTTGGCAACACTACTAGGGAATGGTGGGCTAAACTTACCCTCAAATGAGGACACGACCGAACATCTCAACTTTGCGTTTGTGGCGGATGAAGCATTCCCACTTCAGGAACACCTACTGCGGCCATATCCCCAGAGGGCCCTTACTTCTGAGAGACGCATTTTCAACTACCGGCTATCCCGGGCCCGCCGTGTGGTTGAAAATGCCTTTGGGATAATGGCGAATAGATTCCGGATTTTTCATACGCCTATACATATGAAACCGGAGTCTATTGACGCGGTAGTGGTGGCCTGCTGTGTGCTGCATAACTTCCTGCGTCGTAGGGATACAGCATCATACACGCCAGGAGGTTATGTAGATAATGCCGACGCTACAACAGGGGAGCTCCGTCCAGGGTCTTGGCGTGATGATGGCCATGTGATTGTGCCACTCCAGCCGCAGAGCCATGGCCGCACTCGGCAGGAGGCCAGGGACAGTAGAGACGCTTACTGCTCCTACTTCAATGGGTCTGGTGCAGTGAGCTGGCAGGACCAGGCCATATAATGTGGCTGGCTCTGGGAGTTGCTTTTTGTGGTTTCAATGGAGGTGACAGCAGGTTAGCTGCACCACTTTAATTTTTGGTTGACCTTTTTCATTATCTTTGTTTTCATTATGTGCATGAGTTTTCATTATGGAGTTAGTTAGTTAGTTAAGGTTTTTTTTTTTTTTTTGTTTTTTTTCCATGCACAGTTTGCAATGTGTGGTGATTTGCTTATCCCTTGAATGTGGCTGATTAATGTCACCTGCTCTTGAATTCTACATTGTTTTTACTTTATGTATATTTTGTTTGCACAAGACAAGGTCAAGATGCATGCAATATATTAAACCTTTTTCTGTTGGATCCAACATCATCTGTGTGAGCCTGATTACTTGGTGGAGGAGGGCAATGTGATGCAGGGTTGGGTGGGGGCCTGGGATGTCATAGCCACCTATTGGCTGGGATTGTGCACACAATATGTGTGGGTAGCCATGTTTTTCTGAAAGTATTTTGCCCAACAGTGTTTGTGGCCATTGTGCGTACATGATCCTTTATTTTGTTGTAGGCAGAGGGTCCCCTGCACACAGCACATTGATGCAGGACATATTCTTCTCAGGTGTTTGCTAATACACTGTCACACAGATCTTTGACTTGGTGCCTTGGAAGCTGTTCCACTACATTCACATCTGTCAGCACATATATTAAACCCCATTCAGCCTGGATACATACACATACTTCGCCACAGTTGTCACAGATTTTTGACAGAAAACGCACATACTGTGTGTTGTAAGCCGCTAATGTGTGTCACACAAACGCACCTCAGTGCAATCGGCACACGCGGCTGTCACAAGCGCTGATCGTGCGTGACAAGGCAAACACTTGTACTACGCACACATAGCCCCGGACCGCTACTTTAATACACACGGGATATGTGACTGGCCACCGCTCTAGCGTGACCCATTACCATCGATTTCGATGCATTCGCCAGGCTCCGCCATGTCACAGGTGCTTATTCCGTGCCACACTCCGCTCACTAGTACGGCACGTCTCGGCCATCCGCCCTTTCCGTCGTGCCCAATCACAACTCCGTAGTGTTGGCCAATGGTTGTGGTTTGGGCGCGGCGTACAGGTCTGTGGCACGCCTATTTGTTTTACGTCCTGCCTTTGTTGCTCCCAGATCACTCTGTGGTGGCGGTGTGTAAAGCTGGTACGCTGAGCTACAGACGGCTACTTGCGATACCCGGCGATGTAGCTAGCTGTAGATGTGGCGTAGCGTAGCGCACCTTGTGGCGGCGTGTAAAGAGGGTGCGGTTCCCGTTGGTAACCGTTCGCCCGTGCTCGTGCACGTGAAGTTGCCGTTGGTATCCATCCTGTTGTGGCGGCGTGTAAAGGTACCATTACAGTAAATTTACCAGACAGCCTCCTTACTTATCTTATAATAGCCACATAGCTGATATATATGAAGTAAAATACACCCCATATGATGTACCTCCTGCCATGTGGATCATATTACATCCAGCTCCGTTGCTTGGGGAGAATCTCCAGAGCCAGATGTGCTGCATGACGTCATTCAGCAGATGAGGCCACATCACATTTTCTGACACATGGCTAGGACAGCATCTGATACATTTAAAGGGATCCTGTCACCTCCAAAACACCACCTAAGCTTAAAAATCATGTCCCTGCAGAATCCTATCACTAATCTCACACTCCTTTTGTCTCAGAAAAGCATCCTGTGAAAGTGGAGAAAAACATTATATAACTTACTCATTAGTGATGTTAATAAGCAGAGGCTATATTCTTTAGCCCTTAGGGCGTGCCATCTTCATCATAAGATCACGCCCTAATAGGCATGATCTTCTATTCATATTGTATTCAGCGCCTCCCTGCTCTCCACGGCGCTGCCCTGGGCTGTAATGACGCGAATCGCGTCATTTCCAGCATCGGATGATGTCAGTACACTTGCGCCACTCTGTAGGCTTCAAGCACCACATTGCGCATGCGGTGCTTGAAGCAGTACACAGCGGCGTGGGTGTCCAGACCTCAGCCGACCGGAAATGACGCGATTCGCGTCATTACAGCCCGGGGCAGCGCCGTGGAGAGCAGGGAGGCGCTGAATACAACATGAACAGAAGATCATGCCTATTAGGGCGTGATCTTATGACGAAGATGGCACGCCCTAAGGGCTAAAGAATATAGCCCCTGCTTATTAACATCACTAATGAGTAAGTTATAAAATGTTTTTCTCCACTTTCACAGGATGCTTTTCTGAGACAAAAGGAGTGTGAGATTAGTGATAGGATGCTGCAGGGACATGATTTTGAAGCTTAGGTGGCATTTTGGAGGTGACAGGATCCATTTAAAGACAAAATGAAGCTTCCACCAAAGCTGCCCCTCTGCCATCCAGCCCAGCCTTGCTGCAAAGAAATTAGTATGGGGATATGGCCCATAGACTGTGTGTTGCTCTGTACTAAAATCTCACGTAACTCCCCTACCTGACTTATCAATCATAGTTAATGGCATCATGCTCTTACCTACAACTGAATTCTGCGGCCTCGGAGTAAATCTTGACTCTGCCCTGTCCTTTAAACTGCACATCCAAACTCTTGCCATCCCCTATTGCCTCCAGCTCAAAAATATATCCAAAATCCATCTTTTCCTCAGCCCTCAATCTGCTTGTACATGCCCTCATCATCTCCTGCCTTGTCTACTGCAATATCTCCCTCTGTGGCCTCCCTGCTGACACTCTCACGTCTCTCCAATCTGCCCTCAAGTCTGCATGCCCTCTTGCCTTGCTACTCACATGTCTTCCCTTTACAGATGCCTACATTGGCTCCCAATTCCCCAGTGAATCCAGTTCAAATTACTAACCTACAAAGCCATTCATAACCTGTCCCCTCTCTATATCTCACAACTCATCTCCCAATATCTTCCTTCCCATAATCTCCGGTTCTCCCATGACCTCCTCCTCTCCTTCACATTTAATCAATCGTTCCTCACCTAATTGCCTCTAAGACTACTCCCAACCACAGCCCCCAACCTACTGTCTCCTCCCCAATATCCTATAAAATTTAAGCCCATGAGGGCAGGGTTCTCTCCCCTCTGTACAAGTCTGTCAATGTTAATTTGTTCACTGTAACCTATATCTGTATTTTGTATAAAACTCTTTCTCATGTACAGCACTATGGAGTTAATGGTGCTATATAAATGTAGGGATGTCACCTCTACGAACAGTTAATGAATGCTATGACTTCAAGAGACAGTGCTCCCCTGTATGCTGAGTGTTGTGGACTAGTCGGTCCCCCCTCCCTGAACTGCGCAGATGGACTGATTGAGATGACAAAGTGAAAGTAAAAACAGAGCAGAGCATGAGAGAGACTAGAAAGCTGTGAGTTGTTTGTGTGTGTGAGAGGACACTGCCTAGAAGTGTCCAGGTTCTTAGACTTTGGGACGGTACAGTGACGGCTGCAAAGTGACTGCGGGCTGGACAGAGAGAGAGAGCTCTGGTGACCGTCGAGTAGCATAGTTTTTAAGGTTCAGGGTTTTTGGGTATACACTGGAGCAAACTGTAGTAATTGTGGATATGCCTCTTGAAAGCCTGCGGGGGATCCTCCGTGCAAATATCCCCCTGTACAGTGGGCAATAAACAAAAGGGTGTGTAGGCTCAGTGAGATTTCTTATTATCAATGGCTTATGTCTACAGTATATCAATATAGCTAACAAAATGTATACTAAAAAATCTTAAATAAAATCACAAACATGTGTCTTTAACCGTGTACCGGATGTTTTTTAAAATCAATTTTATCAATAAAAAATGTATAAAATGCTTTAAAACATTAAAATACTTGCTGGTGGATATATATATATATACTAGATGGTGGCCCGATTCTAACGCATCGGGTATTCTAGAATATGTATGTAGTTGACATACTGTGACTGACAGAACTTGTTAAGTCAACGTGAGTGAACTACATACATATATATACTAGCTGTAGTACCCGGCTACGCCCGGGTTAATAAATAACTGCTGTTAGCTATAACAAAATAGAATTTGAATATGTCATATTAATGACCTGTAGGAAAATAGAAGCTGAGCTGTGATTGATTTATATAGGCAGCCTAATAAATCTCCAGCCAACAGTAAACCCTCCCCCTGGCCGGGCAGTATATGTTACCTCACACATACACATAATAGACAGCTCATGTGACTGACATCTGCCTTAATTCCCTATATGGCACGGGTTGCACATTGGCTGTTTTTAATCAGATGTTTATGTTTGGAAAATAAAGATAGCACACGTATGAGGCGAGTTGTGTGAGGTGATTTGTGCACATCTGTGTCTGTCTGTGTGGTGTGTGTGTCCCTGGGGTGTGTATGTGTGTGTCCCTGTGGGATGGGTTGTGTGGTATGTGTCTCTGTTGTGTGTGTCTCTTTGGTGTGTGTGTGTCCCTGTGGGGTGAGTGCATGTGCCCTATAGGGTGTGTATGTGTGGTGTCCCTGTGGGGGGGGTCTGTGTGGTGGTGTGTCTCTGTTGTTGTGTGTCTCTTTGTGGTGTGTGTGTGTGTCCCTGTGGGGTGAGTGCATGTGTCCCTATAGGGTGTGTATGTGTGTGTGTGTCCCTGTGGGGGTGTCTGTGTGGGTGTGTGTGTCTCTGTTGGTGTGTCTTTGGGTGGTGTGTGTCCTTGTGGGGTGAGTGCATGTGTCCCTATAGGGTGTGTATGTGTGTGTGTCCCTGTACGGGGGTCTGTGTGGTGTGTGTGTGTTCTTCATGGTTGTGTGTCCTTGTGGGTGGTGCATGGTCCCTTAGGGGCTATGTGTGGTTCCCTGTGGGGGTCCTTGTGG
The DNA here is from genome assembly GCA_033576535.1 of Allobates femoralis. Classification (NCBI taxonomy): domain Eukaryota; kingdom Metazoa; phylum Chordata; class Amphibia; order Anura; family Aromobatidae; genus Allobates; species Allobates femoralis. The sequence continues at coordinate 356,221,609 of JARQOC010000003.1, read as the reverse complement.
TGTGTGTCCTGTGTTAGTGTGTCTCTTTGTGGTGTGTGTTCCATGTGGGTGGTGCATGTAGTCGCTAATGAGTGTGTGGGTGCCCTTGGGGTTGTTGTCTTCTTTGTGGTGTGTGTTTGTTCAATGCTGTGGTATCCATGTTGGCTCTTAGGCTAACCTGCTGTTACTGGTGCGTTGGTGTATATACTTCTGTTTGGGGAATATCATGGGGGCCCCACCTTAGTGACTATATGCTGGTATGTGCTGTTAGTCTTTGGTGCTATCATTAAGGCCCTCTCATTCACAACTGTCAACTGGTAACTGTCACTTTTTCCCCATTATGTCGATAGGGGCAAAATTGTTTGGTGAATTGGAATGCGCGGGGTTAAAATTTCGCCTCACAACATAGCCTATGACGCTCCCGGGGTCCAGACGTGTGACTGTGCAAAATTTTGTCTCTATACCTGACAGCTGTCGATTTTCCTCCCACACGTTTCCTTTCCCTTTTTTCCCATTATTTAGATAGGGGCAAAATTGTTTGGTGAACTGGAATGCGCAGGGTTAAAATTTCGCCTCACAACATAGCCTATGACGCTCTCGGGATCCAGACGTGTGACTCTGCAAAATTTTGCGGCTGTAGCTGCGACGGTGTAGATGCCAATCCCGGATATACACACACACATACACACATACACACATACACACATTCAGCTTTATATATTAGATAGCTGTAGTACCCGGCTACGCCCGGGTTAATAAATAACTGCTGTTAGCTATAACAACATTGAATTTGAATATGTCATATTAATGACCTGTAGGAAAATAGAAGCTGAGCTGTGATTGGTTGCTATAGGCAGCCTAATAAATCTCCAGCCAACAGTAATCCCTCCCCCTGGCCGGGCAGTATATGTTACCTCACACATACACATAATAGACGGCTGATGTGACTGACATCTGCCTTAATTCCCTATATGGCACATGTGTTGCACATTGGCTGTTTGTAATCAGATGTTTATGTTTGGAAAATGAAGATAGCACACGTATGAGGCGAGTTGTGTGAGGGGATTTGTGCACATCTGTGTTTGTCTGTGTGGTGTGTGTGTCCCTATAGGGAGTGTATGTGTGTGTGTCCCTGTGGGGGGGGGGTCTGTGTGGTGTGTGTGTGTGTATCTGTGTTGTGTGTGTCCCTGTGGGGTGTGTGCATGTTCCCCTATAGGGTGTGTATGTGTGTGTCCCTGTGTGGGGGTGTCTGTGTGGTGTGTGTCTCTGTTTGTGTGTGTCTCTTTGTGGTGTGTGTGTCCCTGTGGGGTGAGTGCATGTGTCCCTATAGGGAGTGTATGTGTGTGTGTCCCTGTGGGTGGGGGTCTGTGTGGTGTGTGTGTATCTGTGTTGTGTGTGTCTCTGTGGTGTGTGTCCCTGTGGGGTGAGTGCATGTGTCCCTATAGGGTGGCTATGTGTGTGTGTCCCTGTGGGGGGGGTCTGTGTGGTGTGTGTGTCTGTGTTGTGTGTCTCTGTAAGGTGTGTGTCCCTGTGGGGTGAGTGCATGTGTCGCTATAGAGTGTGTGTGTGTGTCCCCTTGGGGGAGGTGTGTGTCTCTGTGTTGTGTGACTCTTTGTGGTGTGTGTGTGTTTGTTCGGGTGAGTGGTGAGTATCCAATGTTGGGGCTGCACTTTAGCGACTATACACTTGCTGTTACTCTTTGTGTGCATGTGGTGTGTATACATGTCACCGTGCGCGGTGAATATCTCATGTTGGGGCCCCATCTTAGTGACTATATGCTGGTATGTGCTGTTAGTCTTTGGTGCTATCATTAAGCCCCTCTTATTCACAACTGTCATCTGGTAACTGTCACTTTTTCCCCATATATAGATAGGGGCAAAATAGTTTGGTGAATTGGAATGCGCGGGGTTAAAATTTCGCCTCACAACATAGCCTATGACGCTCCCGGAGTCCAGACGTGTGACTGTGCAAATTTTTGTCTCTATAGCTGACAGCTGTCGATTTTCCTCCAACACTTTTCCATTCACGTTTTCCCCATTATGTAGATAGGGGCAAAATTGTTTGGTCAACTCGAACGCGCAGGGTTAAAATTTCGCCTCACATCATAGCCTATGACGCTCCCGGGGTCCAGACTTGTGACTGTGCAAAATTTTGTAGCTGTAGTTGCGACGGTGTAGATGCCAATCCCGGATATTCACACATACACACATACACACATTCAGCTTTATATATTAGATATATATATATATAGCAGCGCTATGGTATATGGTGGTACATTACAGCACATGTATAGCAGCACTATAGTATATGGCGGTACATTACAGTACATGTATAGCAGCACTATAGTATATGGCGGTACATTACAATACAAGTATAGCAGCGCTATGGTATATGGCGGTACATTACAGTACATGTATAGCAGCGCTATGGTATATGGTGGTACATTACAGCACATGTATAGCAGCACTATAGAATATGGCGGTACATTATAGTAAATGTATAGCAGCACTATAGTATATGGCGGTACATTACAGCACATGTATAGCAGCGCTATGGTATATGGCGGTACATTACAGTACATGTATAGCTGCCCTATGGTATATGGTGGAATATTACATTATATTTATAGCAGCGCTATAGTATATGACGGTACATTACAGCACATGTATAGCAGCACTATGGTATATGGCGGTACATTACAGTACATGTATAGACATTACAGCACATGTATAGCAGCACTATGGTATATGGCGGTACAGTATAGCACATGTATAGCAGCACTATAGTATATGGCAGTATATTACAGTATATGTACAGGTGCACTATAGTATATGGTGGTATTTTATAGCACATGTATAGCAGCACTATAGTATATGGCAGTACATTACAGCACATGTATAGCAGCACTATAGAATATGGCGGTACATTATAGCAAATGTATAGCAGCACTATAGTATATGGCGGTACATTACAGCACATGTATAGCAGCGCTATGGTATATGGCGGTACATTACAGTACATGTATAGCTGCCCTATGGTATATGGTGGAATATTACATTATATTTATAGCAGCGCTATAGTATATGACGGTACATTACAGCACATGTATAGCAGCACTATGGTATATGGCGGTACATTACAGTACATGTATAGACATTACAGCACATGTATAGCAGCACTATGGTATATGGCGGTACAGTATAGCACATGTATAGCAGCACTATAGTATATGGCAGTATATTACAGTATATGTACAGGTGCACTATAGTATATGGTGGTATTTTATAGCACATGTATAGCAGCACTATAGTATATGGCAGTACATTACAGCACATGTATAGCAGCACTATAGTATATGGCGGTACATTACAGTACATGTATAGCAGCACTATGGTATATGGCAGTACTCCACTCACCGCGGCCCCCTGCTCCTCCACAGTAAAAGTAAGAAAAATCCTCAGTGAGGATACTCACCTGTCCGCCGGCTCGCTCCACCTCCGTCTTGTATGTTCCACAGGCGTTCAGGACCCGTCGCTGCCTGGGAAACTGATCAGCTGATCGGTCACATGACCGCTAACTGCCGGGGAGGCAGGATGGAGCAGAGAGGCAGGATGATGATGGGGGGGGGAAGCAGGATTGTGTCGGGGGGCAGGATGGAGCGAGTGGGGCAGGATGGAGTGGGGGGGGGCAGGATGGAGCCTGGGAGGGGCAGCAGGATGGAGCTGGGGGCAGTATGGAGCCGGGGGACGCAGGATGGAGGCGGCGGGAGGCAGTATGGAACCAGAGGGGGGGCAGGATGGAGGCGGGGGAGTAAGAACAGCGGGGGCCAGGATGGTGGGGGGGGGCAGGATGGAGGGAGCGGGGCAGGATGGAGGGAGCGGGGCAGGACAGAGCGAGCAAGTCAGGATGGAGCCGGGGGGGGGGCAAGATGGAGCTGGGGGGGGGGCAGGATGGAGCGAGCAGGGCAGGATGGAGCGAGCGAGGCAGGATAGAGCAAGCAGGATGGAGCCGGAAGAGCAGGATGGTGGCAGGATGGTGGCGAGCCGGGCAGGATGGTGGCGAGCGGGGCAGGATGGAGCCGGAGGAGCAGGATGGTGGCGGGGAAGGGGGGGGGGGGGCGCAGGATGGTGGCGGGGGGGGGGGGCAGGCTTTCAAATTGCGCATCTTTCCAGATCATAATCCTAATCTCGGGAGATGTGAGGAATCTCGCGGGATTTGGTTGAGGCCTTGGAGAAAACAGAACGTAAGGGAGTGTGAAGCTGGGCACCGAGAAGTCTCGCAAGACTTCTGGGCGCCATATTGCAAGCAGGGTGTCGCCGATATGGAGCAAAGGAAGGAAGATGGCGGCGGCGTGAAGACGATCGGATGGATGGTGGCTGCGGCGGCGGCGGGCTCCAAGAAGACGGGGTCCTATGGCGGTATACCGGAGACTCTAAGTGTGCATGGGAGTATGAGTGGGTGTGTGAGTGTGTGTGAGTGGAGGGGGGGAGGTGCGATAGTGTGGTGGCAGGGGGGGTACGTGTGTGTGTGGACATGGCGTGTAGTGTGGGGATGATTGATGTGCTCCAGTAAGGTGGGGGGGTCAGGGCAGGCACCAGGTTTTATGGGCCTCAGGCGAAACAGTCTCAGTGGGCCCCTTTAACATATACTGAGATTCATGAATATATTAAAGAAGCTGCAGGCTGTGTATATGTTATATAGAGGCTCCTGGGTGGGCTGTATATAAAATATAAAGGCTGTTCAGGGTTATATATATAATATGGAGACTGCCAGGCTGTATATATAATATAGAGGCTGCAGGCTGTATTTATTATTTGGAGGCTGTGCTGGGCTGTATATATAATATAGAAGCTGTGGCAGCCCAGCAGCAGCCTCCAAATAATATATCCAGCTGAGCACAGCCACCAAACAGTATATATAGTCTATCACAGCTTCCATATTATATATATAGCCCAGCACAGCCTGAAAATAGTATATATAGCCCAGCACAGCTTCCATATTATATAAACAGCACAACAGCAGTCTCCATATACCGCAGCAGCAGCTTCTGTATACAGCCAGCACAGCCTCCAAATACCGCCAGCAAAGCCTCTGTATACCCCAGCACAGCCTCTGTATACCCCAGCCTCTATTGACAGTCAGCACAGCCTCTATATGCAGTCAGCACAGCTTCTATATGCAGTCAGCACAGCCTCTATATACCCCAGTACAGCCTCTATATACAGTCAGCACAGCCTCTATACACAGTGAGCACAGCCTCTATATACCGTCAGCACAGCCTCTATGTACCGTCAGCACAGCCTCTATATACAGTCAGCACTGCTTCTATATACAGTCAGCACAGCCACTATATACAATCAGCACAGCCTCTATATACAGTCAGCACAGCCTCTATATACAGTCAGCATAGCCTCTATCAGCACAGCCTCTATATACAGTCAGCACAGCCTCTATATACAGTCAGCATAGCCTCTATCAGCACAGCCTCTATATACAGTCAGCACAGCCTCTATATACAGTCAGCACAGCCTCTATATACAGTCAGCACAGCCTCTATATACAGTCAGCACAGCCTCTATATACAGTCAGCACAGCCTCTATATACAGTCAGCACAGCCTTTATCAGCACAGCCTCTACATACAGTCAGCACAGCCTCTATATACAGTCAGCACAGCCTCTATATACAGTCAGCCAGTCTCTATATACAGTTAGCCAGCCTCTATATACAGTCAGCACAGCCTTTATCAGCACAGCCTCTACATGCAGTCAGCACAACCTCTATATACAGTCAGCACAGCCGCTATCAGCACAGCCTCTATATACAGTTAGCCAGCCTCTATATACGGTCAGCACAGCCTCTATCAGCACAGCCTCTATATACAATCAGCACAGCCTCTATATGCAGTCAGCACAGCTTCTATATGCAGTCAGCACAGCCTCTATATACCCCAGTACAGCCTCTATATACAGTCAGCACAGCCTCTATATACCGTCAGCACAGCCTCTAAGTACCGTCAGCACAGCCTCTATATACAGTCAGCACTGCCTCTATATACAGTCAGCACAGCCTCTATATACAATCAGCACAGCCTCTATATACAGTCAGCACAGCCTCTATCATGCACAGCCTCTATATACAGTCAGCACAGCCTCTATATACAGTCAGCACAGCCTCTATATACAGTCATTACAGCAGCTATCAGCACAGCCTCTATATACAGTCAGCACAGCCTCTATATATACAATCAGCACAGACTCTATATACAGTCAGCACAGCCTCTATATACAGTCAGCACAGCCTCTGTATACAGTCAGCACAGCCTCTATCAGCACAGCCTCTTTATACAGTCCAGCACAGCCTCTATATACAGTCTGCACAACCTCTATATACAGTGAGCACAGCCTCTATATACGTCAGCACAACCTCTATATACAGTGAGCACAGCCTCTATATAAGTCAGCACAGCCTCTATATACAGTCAACATAGCCTCTATATACAGTCGCCAGCCTCTATATACAGTCAGCACAGCTTCTTATCAGCACAAACCTTATATACAGTCAGCACACGCCTCTTATCAGCACAGCCTCTATATACAGTTAGCACAGCCACAGTCAGCACAGCGTCTATCAGCACAGCTCTATATACAGTCAGCACAGCCTCTATATACAGTTAGCACAGCCTCTATATACAGTCAGCACAGCTCTATATATCCACAGCTCTATATAAAGCACAGCCTCTATATACAGTCAGCACAGCCTCTATATACAGTCAGCACATCTCTTATAATCAGCACAGCCTCTATAATATGCACAGCCTCTATATACAGCTATCAGGACAGCCTCTATATAAGTCAGCACAGCTCTAAATAGTCAGCACGCCTCTATATACAGTCCACAGCCATCAGCACACTCTATATACAGTCAGCACAGCTCTATATCATCAGCACACCTCTATATACAGTCAGCACAGCCTCTATATACAGTACAGCACCTATCTCAGCACAGCCTCTATATACAGTCAGCACAGCCTCTATATACACAGCCAGCACAGCCCTCTATATACAGTCAGCACAGCCTCTACATACAGTCAGCACAGCCTCTATATACAGTCAGCACAGCCTCTAATAGTCAGCACGCCTCTATAATAGTCAGCACAGCCTCTATATAAGTCAGCACAGCCTCTGTATAAGTTAGCACAGCCTCTGTATACAGTCAGCACAGCGCTCTATATACAGTCAGCACAGCCTCTATTATAGTTAGCACAGCCTCTATATACGTCAGCACAGCCTCTATTATAGTGACACAGCCTCTATATACAGTCAGCAAGCCTCTATATATAGTTAGCACAGCCTTTATACAGTAGCACAGCTCTCTATACAGTCAACACAGCCTCTATATACAGTCAGCACAGCCTCTATATACACAGTCCACACAGCCTCTATCATCACAGCCTCTAGTTACATCAGCACAGCTCTATATACAGTCAACAGCCTCTATATACAGTCGCACAGCCTCTATATACAGTCAGCACAGCCTCTATATACAGTCAGCACAGCCTCTATATACAGCTAGCACAGCCTCTATATACAGTCAGCACAGCCTCTATATCAGCTACAGCCTCTATATACAGTCAGCACAGCCTCTTATCAGCACAGCCTCTATATACAGTCAGCACAGCCTCTATATACAGTCAGCACAGCCTCTATATACAGTCAGCACAGCCTCTATATACAGTCAGCACAGCCTCTAATCATAGCACACCTCTATAATAGTCAGCACAGCCTCTATCAAGCATACAAAGCCTCTAATAGTACACAGCCTAATTCACAGCCTCTATTACATCAGCACAGCCTTATATACAGTCAACATCAGCACCTCTATACAGTCAGCACAGCTCTATATCGAGCACAGCCTCTATATACAGTCAGCACAGCCTCTTATAAGCATCCATTAGTACAGCCTCTATATACAGTAGCACAGCCTCTATAACATGTCAGCACAGCCTCTATATACAGTCAGCACAGCTCTATATACATCAGCACAGCCTCTATATACAGTCAGCACAGCCTTTATACAGTCACCAGCCTCATATACAGTCACACAGCCTCTATATACAGTCAGCACAGCCTCTATATACAGTCAGCACAGCCTCATATATACAGTCAGCACAGCCTCTATATACAGTCAGCACAGCCTCTATATACAGTCAGCACAGCCTCTATATACAGTCAGCACAGCTCTCTTATACAGTCAGCACAGCCTCTATCAGCACACAGCCTCTATATACAGTCAGCACAGCCTCTATATAGTCATAGCACAGCCTCTATATACAGCACATCTCTATATCAGTAGCACAGCCTCTATATAATCAGCACAGCCTCTATAATCAGTCAGCACAGCCTCTATATACAGTCAGCACAGCCTCTAATACAGTCAGCACAGCCTCTATATACAGCACAAGCCTCTATATACAGTCAGCACAGCTCTACATCAGCACAGCCTCTATATACAGTCAGCACAGCCTCTATATACAGTCAGCACAGCCTCTATCAGTCAGCACAGCCTCTATATACAGTCAGCACAGCCTTATCAGCACAGCTTATATACAGTCAGCACAGCCTCTATATACATCAGCACAGCCTCTATATACAGTCTGCACAGCCTCTATATACAGTCAGCACAGCCTCTATATACAGTCAGCACAGCCTCTAAATAGTCAGCATGGCCTCTATATACAGTCAGCACAGCCTCTATATATAGTTAGCACAGCCTCTGTATACAGTTAGCACAGCCTCTGTATACAGTAGCACAGCCTCTATATACATTCAGCACAGCCTCTATATATAGTTAGCACAGCCTCTATATACTGTCAGCACAACCTCTATATATAGTGAGCACAGCCTCTATATAAAGTCAGCACAGCCTCTATATACAGTCAACACAGCCTCTATATACAGTCCGCCAGCCTCTATAACTCAGCACAGCTTCTATCAGCTAAACTCTATACAGTCACACAGCCTCTATACACATCCTATATACAGTCAGACAGCCATTATCAGAAGCCTCTTATACAGTCAGCTCAGCCTCTATACAAGCTCTATATACAGTCACACAGCCTCTATATACAGTCAGCCAGCCTCTATCAGCACAGCCTCTATTTACAGTCAGCACAGCCTCTATTTACAGTCAGCACAGTCCTCTATATACAGTCTGCACAGCCTCTATATACAGTCTGCACAGCCTCTATATACAGTCTTCACAGCCTCTTATACATCACACAGCTCATCAGTCACACAGCCTCTATCAGCACATCCTCTATATACAGTCAGCACAGCCTCTATCAGCACATCCTCTATATACAGTCAGCACAGCCTCTATCAGCACAGCCTCTATATACAGTCAGTCAGCTCATCAGCACAGCCTCTTATACAGTCAGCACTCTACAGCACTCCTCTATATACAGTCAGCACAGCCTCTGTATACAGTCAGCATAGCCTCTATCAGCACAGCCTCTTTATACAGTCAGCACAGCCTCTATATACAGTGAGCACAGCCTCTATATACAGTGAGCACAGCCTCTATATACAGTCAGCACAGCCTCTATATACAGTCAGCACGCCTCTATATACAATCAGCACAGCCTCTATATACAGTCAGCACAGTTTCTATATACAGTCAGCACAGCTTCTATCAGCACAGCCTCTATATATAGTCAGCACAGCCTCTATCAGCACAGCCTCTATATACAGTCAGCACAGTCTCTATCAGCACAGCCTCTATAAACAGTCAGCACAGCCTCTATATACAGTCAGCACTGCCTCTATATAAAACCCAAGCAAAAGCCTCTATTTGCAGTCAGCACAGCTTCAAATTTTCAGTCAGCACAGCCTTCTATCCACCCCTTTAAATAAATTTTGCTTTAGCCTTATATACGTAAACCCAATGCCTCTCTAAAAGTGGGAAACCCCCCCTTTCATATACAGTCTGCATAGCTCTATATACAGTCAGCAAAAACCTCTAAATACGGGTTCAGCAAAAGGCCCCTTTTAATTAAGTCAGCACCCCCCTATAGCACAGCCTTTTTATACAGTCAGCACCCCTTTTATATACAGTCCACAGCCTCTATATCATCTGGGGGGGGGGGGTTTTATGTGGTGTGTGGTGGGAAAAAAAAATTGGGGGGGGCTCCGCGAATTTTTTATGTTTTGCCAGGTAAAGTTTAAGCGCTGGGGGCGGGAAATTCCGAAAGGCGGGGGGCCCCCAAGCTTTCTGGGCACCCCCCACTGCAAATTGCAGCCCGCAGCCGTCCAGAAGATGGTGGTTCATTGAAGCGCCATCCTCTGGCGCTAAACCCCGTCTTCCAGCGGCCCGGGGGGGCCGGTGGCACGCGGGGGTAAAAAAGGGGTTTTAATACAGCTTTTTTATACAAGTGGTATTAAGCCCGGGGGATTCTTAATGTCGGGCCCAGGTTTTTTGGACCCAGCCACTAAGAATCTCAAAAAAAAGGGTTAAAAAAAACAAAAAACACAAAAAAATTTTTTATTAGAAAAAAAAAAAAAGTCAAATTTTTGGAACTTTATTTTAAAAAAAACCCCTTTTCCCTTTCCCAAAGTAGTCCAAAACGCGATGTCCTCCCTTTCTACATCCCCCGTGCATAGAAAAGATGTTTTATGCACAGGGAATGAGCAGACTGAGAACAATTTTCAGCTTGCTAAAAACAGGCAGCAGGCGGGCTCTAGGGGCCCTGGAGCTGCACAGAGCAGAAGCTCTTACTCTGCGAGTTTTCCCCGCTACACTGGCTTGTAGCCCAGTCTAATGCAAGGGCAATGGCCCAAACCTATTTTGTCAGGTTCTTTACAAAAAAAAAAGGGTTGCCATTGATTTGGCCCTTGGGGCTCGTGCGAGTAAACCCCTGGGGGAAAATCGCAGAGTACCGAGTCCTGCGAGTCCCCTTTTTTTTGCCCAGTAACGAGTTAAACGAGTAGTTTTGCCCATCCCTAAGTTCAAACCCCTAGCCTTTAAAAAGTTGAATTTCCCGAAAAAAAAGGGAAAAAAACCCCATTGGCAACATAAGTCCACATTGGGGAAAAAAAAAATTTCCCTTTCCCGGGCCCCCACCTACGGCAATCGAATAGTTCCGTGGATCAACAACCCCATCAATAATCTAGTATATATAACCCCGGGAATTTTTATAGTTTTCAAGAAAGGCATCTAGCCCCCCAAATTTTTGTGTGAGTCACTCATTACAACAATGTGGCAGGAGTTCCATAGTTCAATTTATCTTACAGTAAAGAATCTGTGATTATGGGTTAAAACCCTTTTTTTCCTCTAGAAAGTTTTGAGGAAAGCCTCCTTGGGCCCCATCTTTAGGCCTAAAAAGTAAAAAAAATCATTAAAAAAAAGGG
>JARQOC010000003.1:355934050-356210123 GCA_033576535.1 Allobates femoralis | reverse complement strand
GCCATTGACTGTAATTAAAACTGACTTTTTACTAATGTATGCCTATAAAAAGTCCCACAGATGGGAAGCCAGCATGTCAGCAGCCATTGTAAACCCATTGTGCATGCCCTTGACAGACTCTTGAAGCTAAGCAGTGAGAGCCTTGGTCAGGGGCTGGATGGGAGACCTCATGAGAGACCCCATAGAAGTCTCTATGGGTGACCCAATGGGAATGTCAATGGGAGTCCGTGGCTGCATTGACTTTTGACAGGCTAAAGGGCTGGTAAGAGTAGAAGCCATTGACTGTAATTAAAACTGACTTTTACTAATGTATGCCTATACAAAAGTCCCACAGATGGGAAGCCAGCATGTCAGCAGCCATTGTAAACCCATTGTGCATGCCCTTGACAGACTCTTGAAGCTAAGCAGTGAGAGCCTTGGTCAGGGGCTGGATGGGAGACCTCATGAGAGACCCCATAGAAGTCTCTATGGTGACCAATGGGATTAATGGAGTCCGTGGCTGCATTGACTTTTGACAGGCAAGGGTGGTAAGAGTAGAAGCCATTGACTGTAATTAAAACTGACTTTTACTAATGTATGCCTATAGAAAAGTCCACAGATGGAAGCAGATGTCAGCAGCATTGTAAACCCATTGTGCATGCCCTTGACAGATCTTGAAGCTAAGCAGTGAAGCCTGGTCAGGGGTGGATGGGAGACTCATGAGAGACCCATAGAAGTCTCTATATGGGTACCAATGGGAGTCCGTGGCTGCATTGACTTTTGAAGGCAAAGGGCTGGTAGAGTAGAGCATTGACTGTAATTAAAACTGACTTTTACTAATGTATGCTATAAAAAGTCCACAGATGGGAAGCAGCATGTCAGCAGCCATTGTAAACCCATTGTGCATGCCTTGACAGACTCTTGAAGCTAAGCAGTGAGAGCTTGGTCAGGGGTGGATGGGAGACTCATGAGAGACCCATAGAAGTCTCTATGGGTGACATGGGAATTCAATGGGAGCCTGGTGCATTGACTTTTGACAGGCTAAAGGGCTGGTAAGAGTAGACGCCATTGACTGTAATTAAAACTACTTTTACTAATGTATGCCTATAGAAAAGTCCACAGATGGAAGCCAGCATGTCAGCAGCCTTGTAAACCCATTGTGCATGCCCTTGACGACTCTTGAAGCTAAGCAGTGAGAGCCTTGGTCAGGGGTGGATGGGACCTCATGAGAGACCCATAGAAGTCTCTATGGGTGACCCAATGGGATTCAATGGGAGTCATGGCTGCATTGACTTTTGACAGGCTAAAGGGCTGGTAAGAGTAGAAGCCATTGACTGTAATTAAACTAACTTTTACTAATGTATGCCTATAGAAAAGTCCCACAGATGGGAAGCCAGCATGTCAGCAGCCATTGTAAACCATTGTGCATGCCCTTGACAGACTCTTGAAGCTAAGCAGTGAGAGCCTTGGTCAGGGCTGGATGGGAGACTCATGAGAGACCCATAGAAGTCTCTATGGGTGACCAATGGGATTCAATGGGAGCCTGGCTGCATTGACTTTTGACAGGCTAAAGGGCTGGTAAGAGTAGAAGCCATTGACTGTAATTAAAACTGACTTTTACTAATGTATGCCTATAGAAAAGTCCACAGATGGGAAGCAGCATGTCAGCAGCCATTGTAAACCCATTGTGCATGCCCTTGACAGACTCTTGAAGCTAGCAGTGAGAGCCTTGGTCAGGGCTGGATGGGAGACCTCATGAGAGACCCCATAGAAGTCTCTATGGGTGACCCAATGGGATCTCATGGGAGTCCTGGCTGCATTGACTTTTGACAGGCAAAGGGTGGTAAGAGTAGAAGCATTGACTGTAATTAAAACTGACTTTTACTAATGTATGCCTATAGAAAAGTCCACAGATGGGAAGCCAGCATGTCAGCAGCCATTGTAAACCCATTGTGCATGCCCTTGACAGACTCTTGAAGTAAGCAGTGAGAGCCTTGGTCAGGGGCTGGATGGGAGACCTCATGAGAGACCCCATAGAAGTTCTATGGGTGACCCAATGGGAATTCAATGGGAGTCTGGCTGCATTGACTTTTGACAGGCAAAGGGCTGGTAAGAGTAGAAGCCATTGACTGTAATTAAAACTGACTTTTACTAATGTATGCCTATAGAAAGTCCACAGATGGGAAGCAGCATGTCAGCAGCCATTGTAAACCCATTGTGCATGCCCTTGACAGACTCTTGAAGCTAAGCAGTGAGAGCCTTGGTCAGGGGCTGGATGGGAGACCTCATGAGAGACCCATAGAAGTCTTATGGGTGACCCAATGGGATTCAATGGGAGTCCGTGGCTGCATTGACTTTTGACAGGCTAAAGGGCTGGTAAGAGTAGAAGCCATTGACTGTAATTAAAACTGATTTTACTAATGTATGCCTATAGAAAGTCCCACAGATGGGAAGCCAGCATGTCAGCAGCCATTGTAAACCATTGTGCATGCCTTGACAGACTCTTGAAGCTAAGCAGTGAGAGCCTTGGTCAGGGCTGGATGGGAGACCTCATGAGAGACCCATAGAAGTCTCTATGGGTGACCCAATGGGATTCATGGGAGTCTGGCTGCATTGACTTTTGACAGGCTAAAGGGCTGGTAAGAGTAGAAGCCATTGACTGTAATTAAAACTGACTTTTACTAATGTATGCCTATAAAAAGTCCCACAGATGGGAAGCCAGCATGTCAGCAGCCATTGTAAACCCATTGTGCATGCCCTTGACAGACTCTTGAAGCTAAGCAGTGAGAGCCTTGGTCAGGGGCTGGATGGGAGACCTCATGAGAGACCCATAGAAGTCTCTATGGGTGACCCAATGGGATGTCAATGGGAGACGTGGCTGCATTGACTTTTGACAGGCTAAAGGGCTGGTAAGAGTAGAAGCCATTGACTGTAATTAAAACTGACTTTTACTAATGTATGCCTATAGAAAAGTCCCACAGATGGGAAGCCAGCATGTCAGCAGCCATTGTAAACCCATTGTGCATGCCCTTGACAGACTCTTGAAGCTAAGCAGTGAGAGCCTTGGTCAGGGGCTGGATGGGAGACCTCATGAGAGACCCCATAGAATCTCTATGGGTGACCAATGGGTATTCAATGGGAGTACCGTGGCTGCATTGACTTTTGACAGGCTAAAGGGCTGGTAAGAGTAGAAGCCATTGACTGTAATTAAAACTGACTTTTACTAATGTATGCCTATAGAAAAGTCCCACAGATGGGAAGCCAGCATGTCAGCAGCCATTGTAAACCCATTGTGCATGCCCTTGACAGACTCTTGAAGCTAAGCAGTGAGAGCCTTGGTCAGGGGCTGGATGGGAGACCTCATGAGAGACCCCATAGAAGTCTCTATGGGTGACCCAATGGGAATTCAATGGGAGTCCGTGGCTGCATTGACTTTTGACAGGCTAAAGGGCTGGTAAGAGTAGAAGCCATTGACTGTAATTAAAACTGACTTTTACTAATGTATGCCTATAGAAAAGTCCACAGATGGGAAGCCAGCATGTCAGCAGCCATTGTAAACCCATTGTGCATGCCCTTGACAGACTCTTGAAGCTAAGCAGTGAGAGCCTTGGTCAGGGGCTGGATGGGAGACCTCATGAGAGACCCCATAGAAGTCTCTATGGGTGACCAATGGGATATGTCAATGGGAGTCCGTGGCTGCATTGACTTTTGACAGGCTAAAGGGCTGGTAAGAGTAGAAGCCATTGACTGTAATTAAAACTGACTTTTACTAATGTATGCCTATAGAAAAGTCCCACAGATGGGAAGCCAGCATGTCAGCAGCCATTGTAAACCCATTGTGCATGCCCTTGACAGACTCTTGAAGCTAAGCAGTGAGAGCCTTGGTCAGGGGCTGGATGGGAGACCTCATGAGAGACCCATAGAAGTCTCTATGGGTGACCAATGGGAATCTCAATGGGAGTCCGTGGCTGCATTGACTTTTGACAGGCTAAAGGGCTGGTAAGAGTAGAAGCCATTGACTGTAATTAAAACTGACTTTTACTAATGTATGCCTATAGAAAAGTCCCACAGATGGGAAGCCAGCATGTCAGCAGCCATTGTAAACCCATTGTGCATGCCCTTGACAGACTCTTGAAGCTAAGCAGTGAGAGCCTTGGTCAGGGGCTGGATGGGAGACCTCATGAGAGACCCCATAGAAGTCTCTATGGGTGACCCAATGGGATGTCAATGGGAGCCGTGGCTGCATTGACTTTTGACAGGCTAAAGGGCTGGTAAGAGTAGAAGCCATTGACTGTAATTAAAACTGACTTTTACTAATGTATGCCTATAGAAAAGTCCCACAGATGGGAAGCCAGCATGTCAGCAGCCATTGTAAACCCATTGTGCATGCCCTTGACAGACTCTTGAAGCTAAGCAGTGAGAGCTTGGTCAGGGGTGGATGGGAGACCTATGAGAGACCCATGAAGTCTCTATGGGTGACCAATGGAATTCAATGGGCTGGCTGATTGATTTTGACAGGCAAAGGGCTGGTAAGAGTAGAAGCCATTGACTGTAATTAAAACTGATTTTACTAATGTATGCCTATAAAAAGTCCACAGATGGGAAGCCAGCATGTCAGCAGCCATTGTAAACCCATTGTGCATGCCCTTGACAGACTCTTGAAGCTAAGCAGTGAGAGCCTTGGTCAGGGCTGGATGGGAGACTCATGAGAGACCCATAGAAGTCTCTATGGGTGACCCAATGGGAATTCAATGGGAGTCCGTGGCTGCATTGACTTTTGACAGGCTAAAGGGTGGTAAGGTAGAAGCCATTGACTGTAATTAAAACTGACTTTTACTAATGTATGCCTATAGAAAAGTCCCACAGATGGGAAGCCAGCATGTCAGCAGCCATTGTAAACCATTGTGCATGCCCTTGACAGACTCTTGAAGCTAAGCAGTGAGAGCCTTGGTCAGGGGCTGGATGGGAGACCTCTGAGAGACCCCATAGAAGTCTCTATGGGTGACCCAATGGGTATGTCAATGGAGACCTGGCTGCATTGACTTTTGACAGCTAAAGGGCTGGTAAGAGTAGAAGCCATTGACTGAATTAAAACTGCTTTTACTAATGTATGCCTATAAAAAGTCCCACAGATGGGAAGCCAGCATGTCAGCAGCCATTGTAAACCATTGTGCATGCCTTGACAGACTCTTGAAGCTAAGCAGTGAGAGCCTTGGTCAGGGCTGGATGGGGACCTCATGAGAGACCCCATAGAAGTCTCTATGGGTGACCCAATGGGTATGTCAATGGAGACCGTGGCTGCATTGACTTTTGACAGGCTAAAGGGCTGGTAAGAGTAGAAGCCATTGACTGTAATTAAAACTGCCTTTTACTAATGTATGCCTATAGAAAAGTCCCACAGATGGAAGCCAGCATGTCAGAGCCATTGTAAACCATTGTGCATGCCCTTGACAGACTCTTGAAGCTAAGCAGTGAGAGCTTGGTCAGGGGCTGGATGGGAGACCTCATGAGAGACCCATAGAAGTCTCTATGGGTGACCCAATGGGTATGTCAATGGGAGACCGTGGCTGCATTGACTTTTGACAGGCTAAAGGCTGGTAAGAGTAGAAGCCATTGACTGTAATTAAAACTGACTTTTACTAATGTATGCCTATAGAAAAGTCCCACAGATGGGAAGCCAGCATGTCAGCAGCCATTGAAACCATGTGATGCCCTTGACAGACTCTTGAAGCAAGGGAAGCTTGGTCAGGCGGATGGGAGCCTCATGAGAGACATAGAAGTTCTATGGGGACCCAATGGTATGTCAATGGGAGACGTGGCTGCATTGACTTTTGAAGGCTAAAGGGTGGTAAGAGTAGAAGCCATTGACTGAATTAAATGCTTTCTATGTATGCCTATAAAAAGTCCACAGATGGGAAGCGATGTCGAGCATTGTAAACCCATTGTGCTGCCCTGACGACTCTTGAAGCTAAGCAGGGGCTGGTCAGGGCTGGAGGAGACCTCATGAGAGACCCCATAGAGTTTTGGGTGACCCAATGGGTATGTCAATGGAGACCGGGCTGCATTGACTTTTGACAGGTAAGGGCTGGTAGAGTAAGCCATTGATGAATTAAACTGCTTTTACTAATGTATGCCTATAAAAAGTCCCACAGATGGGAAGCAGCATGTCAGCAGCCATTGTAACCATTGTGCATGCCTGACAGACTCTTGAAGCTAAGCAGTGAGAGCCTTGGTCAGGGGCTGGATGGGAGACCTCATGAGAGACCCATAGAAGTCTCTATGGGTGACCCAATGGGTATGTCAATGGGAGACCGTGGCTGCATTGACTTTTGACAGGCTAAAGGGCTGGTAAGAGTAGAAGCCATTGACTGTAATTAAAACTGCCTTTTACTAATGTATGCCTATAGAAAAGTCCCACAGATGGGAAGCCAGCATGTCAGCAGCCATTGTAAACCCATTGTGCATGCCCTTGACAGACTCTTGAAGCTAAGCAGTGAGAGCCTTGGTCAGGGCTGGATGGGAGACCTCATGAGAGACCCATAGAAGTCTCTATGGGTGACCAATGGGATGTCAATGGGAGACCGTGGCTGCATTGACTTTTGACAGGCTAAAGGGCTGGTAAGAGTAGAAGCCATTGACTGTAATTAAAACTGACTTTTACTAATGTATGCCTATAGAAAAGTCCCACAGATGGGAAGCCAGCATGTCAGCAGCCATTGTAAACCCATTGTGCATGCCTTGACAGACTCTTGAAGCTAAGCAGTGAGAGCCTTGGTCAGGGGCTGGATGGGAGACCTCATGAGAGACCCCATAGAAGTCTCTATGGGTGACCCAATGGGTATGTCAATGGAGCCGTGGCTGCATTGACTTTTGACAGGCTAAAGGGCTGGTAAGAGTAGAAGCCATTGACTGAATTAAAACTGCCTTTTATAATGTATGCCTATAGAAAAGTCCCACAGATGGGAAGCCAGCATGTCAGCAGCCATTGTAAACCCATTGTGCATGCCCTTGACAGACTCTTGAAGCTAAGCAGTGAGAGCCTTGGTCAGGGCTGGATGGGAGACCTCATGAGAGACCCCATAGAAGTCTCTATGGGTGACCAATGGGTATGTCAATGGGAGACCGTGGCTGCATTGACTTTTGACAGGCTAAAGGGCTGGTAAGAGTAGAAGCCATTGACTGTAATTAAAACTGACTTTTACTAATGTATGCCTATAGAAAAGTCCCACAGATGGGAAGCCAGCATGTCAGCAGCCATTGTAAACCCATTGTGCATGCCCTTGACAGACTCTTGAAGCTAAGCAGTGAGAGCCTTGGTCAGGGGCTGGATGGGAGACCTCATGAGAGACCCCATAGAAGTCTCTATGGGTGACCAATGGGTATGTCAATGGGAGACCGTGGCTGCATTGACTTTGACAGGCTAAAGGGCTGGTAAGAGTAGAAGCCATTGACTGAATTAAAACTGCCTTTTACTAATGTATGCCTATAGAAAAGTCCCACAGATGGGAAGCCAGCATGTCAGCAGCCATTGTAAACCCATTGTGCATGCCCTTGACAGACTCTTGAAGCTAAGCAGTGAGAGCCTTGGTCAGGGGCTGGATGGGAGACCTCATGAGAGACCCATAGAAGTCTCTATGGGTGACCCAATGGGTATGTCAATGGGAGACCGTGGCTGCATTGACTTTTGACAGGCTAAAGGGCTGGTAAGGTAGAAGCCATTGACTGTAATTAAAACTGCCTTTTACTAATGTATGCCTATACAAAAGTCCCACAGATGGGAAGCCAGCATGTCAGCAGCCATTGTAAACCCATTGTGCATGCCCTTGACAGACTCTTGAAGCTAAGCAGTGAGAGCCTTGGTCAGGGGCTGGATGGGAGACCTCATGAGAGACCCCATAGAAGTCTCTATGGGTGACCCAATGGGAATGTCAATGGGAGACCATGGCTACATTGACTTTTGACAGGCTAAAGGGCTGGTAAGAGTAGAACGCCATTGACTGTAATTAAAACTGACTTTTACTAATGTATGCCTATAGAAAAGTCCCACAGATGGGAAGCCAGCATGTCAGCAGCCATTGTAAACCCATTGTGCATGCCCTTGACAGACTCTTGAAGCTAAGCAGTGAGAGCCTTGGTCAGGGGCTGGATGGGAGACCTCATGAGAGACCCCATAGAAGTCTCTATGGGTGACCCAATGGGTATGTCAATGGGAGTCCGTGGCTGCATTGACTTTTGACAGGCTAAAGGGCTGGTAAGAGTAGAACGCCATTGACTGTAATTAAAACTGCCTTTTACTAATGTATGCCTATAGAAAAGTCCCACAGATGGGAAGCCAGCATGTCAGCAGCCATTGTAAACCCATTGTGCATGCCCTTGACAGACTCTTGAAGCTAAGCAGTGAGAGCCTTGGTCAGGGGCTGGATGGGAGACCTCATGAGAGACCCCATAGAAGTCTCTATGGGTGAACCAATGGGTATGTCAATGGGAGACCGTGGCTGCATTGACTTTTGACAGGCTAAAGGGCTGGTAAGAGTAGAAGCCATTGACTGTAATTAAAACTGACTTTTACTAATGTATGCCTATAGAAAAGTCCCACAGATGGGAAGCCAGCATGTCAGCAGCCATTGTAAACCCATTGTGCATGCCCTTGACAGACTCTTGAAGCTAAGCAGTGAGAGCCTTGGTCAGGGGCTGGATGGGAGACCTCATGAGAGACCCCATAGAAGTCTCTATGGGTGACCCAATGGGTATGTCAATGGGAGTCCGTGGCTGCATTGACTTTTGACAGGCTAAAGGGCTGGTAAGAGTAGACGCCATTGACTGTAATTAAAACTGCCTTTTACTAATGTATGCCTATAGAAAAGTCCCACAGATGGGAAGCCAGCATGTCAGCAGCCATTGTAAACCCATTGTGCATGCCCTTGACAGACTCTTGAAGCTAAGCAGTGAGAGCCTTGGTCAGGGGCTGGATGGGAGACCTCATGAGAGACCCCATAGAAGTCTCTATGGGTGAACCAATGGGTATGTCAATGGGAGACCGTGGCTGCATTGACTTTTGACAGGCTAAAGGGCTGGTAAGAGTAGAAGCCATTGACTGTAATTAAAACTGACTTTTACTAATGTATGCCTATAGAAAAGTCCCACAGATGGGAAGCCAGCATGTCAGCAGCCATTGTAAACCCATTGTGCATGCCCTTGACAGACTCTTGAAGCTTGTCACACTTACGTCCAGGATTTGTTTTTGGCATCAGTTTTTGGACTTTTAAAAAAAGGGAAAAAACTGATGCTAGTAACGGATCCAAGGCTTATATGTGACCCCAGCCTCAGGCAGAGCTACAAGCCGAGGGAGAAATGACTGTGCCAACACTGTAATCAGGAGGCCATAGAGGTCGAAACGTACTTCCCCCTTACACCACGTATAGTCCCTCTAGTGTCAGGCTCCTCACATTACACCTCCCTGCCTTGCAGACAGTCCCTTCATACTGCCTGTTTATATAAAATCTCCCTATGTGAGCTGGTTTGGTCTAATGCGCATGTGTAGGTATGTTCAAGTGACATGCAACATGAGACCACGCCCCCGAGCCATGACGTCAGACCCTAAGTTATGCGTAAAGCTGTCGTCTCTGTCAAGTGGTCACGTGAGTATGATGTTCCGCCCTCCCAGTGACGTTGCACTCTGCTCTGGTTCCACGTCACCCACAGTAGTAGTAGCCGGGAGCACCATGGCCGCCGCTGTAGTGAGCGCGGTGCTTCTGCTTTGCCTTAGTGCTGACATTCGGGCTGACGCTGGCGGGAGCACGGAGGAGTTTGACGTGCTGCCGGGGGGTCTGGTCCACACGTATACAAGGAGTCAGGTCAGACGTCCGCCTCATCTGCTGCTGGGATGCCTCGGTTGTCATCAGTGCAGAATCTTGCAGGGAGAACTGTCATAGGGAGGCAAACTTAAGAGGTGTCCTATCAGGAAAGTGGGGCCAAACTGTATAAAATAGCTACACAGCAATGTGAGCAGGTCCTCAGTCCACAGCCCTGTCCTGATGTCTTTACTGTAGTGGGGACTCCATGACAATAGTACATGTCACAGCACTAGTCGGTCATTGAGCCAGGCCTGTGCGCTGAGGGTGATGGCAGACCTCGCGATCCCACTGATTGGGTATTACTATTGTGTCTGAGACACTGGACCGCTGAGGCAGCAGCGCTGGATGCAGGATGGGTGACGACCTGATGACTTTCATTTAGGTATGTTGCCCCGGTTGGGCCCACATTCCCGTAGTGAACAACCCCTTAAATTTACACCTTTAAACCTGGAATGGGTATCTAATATATCCATCTCTCATTGTATTTCCATATCAGACATGTTCATCTGTCAGCAAACCACTCACTGCAGAGATGTGAAGCAAAACAGTGCGCACTGTCAGGATTGATATGGAGTGACTACAGAGATGTGAATCCACACAGTGCGCACTGTCAGGATTTATATGGAGTGACTGCAGAGATGTGAATCCACACAGTGCGCACTGTCAGGATTGATATGGAGTGACTACAGAGATGTCAATCCACACAGTGCGCACTGTCAGGATTTATATGGAGTGACTGCAGAGATGTGAATCCACACAGTGCGCACTGTCAGGATTGATATGGAGTGACAGCAGAGATGTGAATCCACACAGTGCGCACTGTCAGGATTTATATGGAGTGACTGCAGAGATGTGAATCCACACAGTGCGCACTGTCAGGATTGATATGGAGTGACTACAGAGATGTGAATCCACACAGTGCGCACTGTCAGGATTTATATGGAGTGACTGCAGAGATGTGAATCCACACAGTGCGCACTGTCAGGATTGATATGGAGTGACTGCAGAGATGTGAATCCACACAGTGCGCACTGTCAGGATTTATATGGAGTGACTGCAGAGATGTGAATCCACACAGTGCGCACTGTCAGGATTGATATGGAGTGACTGCAGAGATGTGAATCCACACAGTGCGCACTGTCAGGATTTATATGGAGTGACTGCAGAGATGTGAATCCACACAGTGCGCACTGTCAGGATTTATATGGAGTGACTACAGAGATGTGAATCCACACAGTGCGCACTGTCAGGATTGATATGGAGTGACTGCAGAGATGTGAATCCACACAGTGCGCACTGTCAGGATTGATATGGAGTGACTACAGAGATGTGAATCCACACAGTGTGCACTGTCAGGATTGATATGGAGTGACTGCAGAGATGTGAATCCACACAGTGTGCAGTCAGGATTGATATAGTGTGACTACAGAGATGTGAATCCACACAGTGCACACTGTCAGGATTTATATGGAGTGACTGCAGAGATGTGAATCCACACAGTGCGCACTGTCAGGATTGATATGGAGTGACTGCAGAGATGTGAATCCACACAGTGCGCACTGTCAGGATTGATATGGAGTGACTGCAGAGATGTGAATCCACACAGTGCGCACTGTCAGGATTGATATGGAGTGACTGCAGAGATGTGAATCCACACAGTGCGCACTGTCAGGATTGATATGGAGTGACTGCAGAGATGTGAATCCACACAGTGCGCACTGTCAGGATTGATATGGAGTGACTGCAGAGATGTGAATCCACACAATGCGCACTGTCAGGATTGATATGGAGTGACTGCAGAGATGTGAATCCACACAGTGCGCACTGTCAGGATTGATATGGTGTGACTGCAGAGATGTAAATCCACACAGTGTGCAGTCAGGATTGATATGGTGTGACTGCAGAGATGTGAATCTACACAGTGCGCACTGTCAGGATTTATATGGAGTGACTGCAGAGATGTGAATCCACACAGTGCGCACTGTCAGGATTGATATGGAGTGACTGCAGAGATGTGAATCCACACAGTGCGCACTGTCAGGATTGATATGGAGTGACTGCAGAGATGTGAATCCACACAGTGCGCACTGTCAGGATTGATATGGAGTGACTGCAGAGTTGTGAATCCACACAGTGTGCACTGTCAGGATTGTTATGGAGTGACTGCAGAATGTGAATCCACACAGTGCGCACTGTCAGGATTGATATGGAGTGACTGCAGAGATGTGAATCCACACAGTGTGCAGTCAGGATTGATATAGTGTGACTACAGAGATGTGAATCCACACAGTGCACACTGTCAGGATTTATATGGAGTGACTGCAGAGATGTGAATCCACACAGTGCGCACTGTCAGGATTGATATGGAGTGACTGCAGAGATGTGAATCCACACAGTGCGCACTGTCAGGATTGATATGGAGTGACTGCAGAGATGTGAATCTACACAGTGCGCACTGTCAGGATTTATATGGAGTGACTGCAGAGATGTGAAATCCACACAGTTGCACTGTCAGGATTGATATGGAGTGACTGCAGAGATGTGAATCCACACAGTGCGCACTGTCAGGATTTATATGGAGTGACTGCAGAGATGTGAATCCACACAGTGCGCACTGTCAGGATTGATATGGAGTGACTGCAGAGATGTGAATCCACACAGTGTCGCACTGTCAGGATTTATATGGAGTGACTGCAGAGATGTGAATCCACACAGTGCGCACTGTCAGGATTTGATATGGAGTGACTGCAGAGATGTGAATCCACACAGTGGCACTGTCAGGATTGATATGGAGTGACTACAGAGATGTGAATCCACACAGTGGCACTGTCAGGATTTATATGGAGTGACTGCAGAGATGTGAATCCACACAGTGTGCACTGTCAGGATTGATATGGAGTGACTGCAGAGATGTGAATCCACACAGTGTGCACTGTCAGGATTATATGGAGTGACTGCAGAGATGTGAATCCACACAGTGTGCACTGTCAGGATTGATATGGAGTGACTGCAGAGATGTGAATCCACACAGTGCGCACTGTCAGGATTGTTATGGAGTGACTGCAGAGATGTGAATCCACACAGTGTGCACTGTCAGGATTGTTATGGAGTGACAGCAGAGTTTTGAATATGCACAGTGCGCACTGTCAGGATTGATATGGAGTGACTGCAGAGATGTGAATCCACACAGTGTGCACTGTCAGGATTGTTATGGTGTGACTGCAGAGATGTGAATCCACACAGTGCGCACTGTCAGGATTTATATGGAGTGACAGCAGAGTTTTGAATACGCACAGTGCGCACTGTCAGGATTGATATAGTGTGACTGCAGAGTTGTGAATCCACACAGTGCGCACTGTCAGGATTGATATGGAGTGACTGCAGAGATGTGAATCCACACAGTGCGCACTGTCAGGATTGATATGGAGTGACTGCAGAGATGTGAATCCACACAGTGTGCACTGTCAGGATTGATATGGAGTGACTGCAGAGATGTGAATCCACACAGTGCGCACTGTCAGGATTGATATGGAGTGACTGCAGAGATGTGAATCCACACAGTGCGCACTGTCAGGATTGATATGGAGTGACTGCAGAGATGTGAATCCACACAGTGCGCACTGTCAGGATTTATATGGAGTGACTGCAGAGATGTGAATCCACACAGTGTGCACTGTCAGGATTGTTATGGAGTGACAGCAGAGTTTTGAATATGCACAGTGCGCACTGTCAGGATTGATATGGAGTGACTGCAGAGATGTGAATCCACACAGTGTGCACTGTCAGGATTGTTATGGTGTGACTGCAGAGATGTGAATCCACACAGTGCGCACTGTCAGGATTTATATGGAGTGACAGCAGAGTTTTGAATACGCACAGTGCGCACTGTCAGGATTGATATAGTGTGACTGCAGAGTTGTGAATCCACACAGTGCGCACTGTCAGGATTGATATGGAGTGACTGCAGAGTTGTGAATCCACACAGTGCGTGCTGTCAGGATTGATATGGAGTGACAGCAGAGTTTTGAATACGCACAGTGCGCACTGTCAGGATTGATATAGTGTGACTGCAGAGTTGTGAATACGCAGAGTGCGCACTGTCAGGATTGATATTGAGTGACAGCAGAGTTTTGAATACGCACAGTGCGCACTGTCAGGATTGATTCTCACTGTGGACTTGAGCCCTGAGCCTGGACAACCCCTTAAACTTTCAGTTGTTTCCATGTGTACCCTAACAGCAATTGACTGACTTAAGGGCCCGTTACACACAGTGATATCGCTAATGATATCGCTGCAACATCACAGGTTTTGTGACGTTGCAGCAAACTCGCTGAGTGTGACATACTGCAGCGACCAGCGATGTGATTGCTGCAGAATGGCCAGGACCATTTTTCGGTCGCTGGTCTGCCGTTGTCACACATGCATCAACATGTTTAATGGGGAGAAGAAACGAGGCACATGAAAGGGAGCAACACCATACAAGTAAATTGTGAGTCAAAAAATTTTTATTGATATACAGAGCAGGGATGGTTAAAAACTTGTGGGGGCCCCCCAGTGAAATGGCGGCAAGATATATTCAAAGATGACAATGGCATAAAATTATAGTAGACCATATGAAATGGTGGTACAGTTATGTATATATAACGGGGAACAACCGTGTGTAATAAATTTTTATGCAAGCGTTTATGAACAGGTATACCTGGGAAATGGGAAGTATCTGTAAAGGAAGATAATGAGGAATATTGGTATTTTCAGGGGCGTATAGAGGAAATAATCACCATGGTGATTTAACAGGTGAAAGGATACTGTGCACCTGGAGAAATATCAAACCGTTGTAGTGTTCAAAATATATGTAAATATATCATACAGCCAGGTGGTGGTCAGTTAATAAAAGCAATATATCCAGGTGATCTGGGTACCCCATAGATTATACTGTAGTCACATAAGCATGTATGTTGGGGGCGTGTCCTAACCTCTGATGGTGTAGGACGCACAGAGCGGGAGCTCCGACCAGGACACCGATAAAGCGGCTAACAGCGTGATCCCTTCGCTCTCCCGAGGATCCATTCTGCCCTGCTCCGGTTCCTGGACCTCCAGTGAGCACATGGGGAAAAGTAAGGCGGGTTCCCGCGATCCAGCCCGGCACATTCCGGACTTCTTTGTAACCCCCCCCCCCCCGCACTTGTCTCAAAGACATAAGGGCGCCACAGTCTCCCAGAGCTACACGCGCTGCACGGCAGCACTGACGCTGAAGTTACTGAGGCCCCGGTTACTCCGTCTCTCCTTAGAAACCATGCTGGGGGGACTGAGAACTTCCTTACAGGAAGACATGCGCTCCATGATGGCATCCCTTAAGACCAAGGTAGAGGACCTGGGAGGGCGCACGGACCGCCTGGAGAGGAAGATGGTGGAACTGGTGGCGTCGCATAACAGTCTCTGGGATGCGCATGAGACTCTGGATGCGCGAGCTCACAAGACCCACTCAAAAACCTGGATCTAGAGGATAGATCCAGGAGAAATAATGTCAAGCTGCGGGGTGTGGACGAGTTGGTCTCGGCCCCGGACCTGAGAGCTTTCATGCAGGAGTTTATCATGGCGGTCCTCCCCCAAACTGACAAAAAGCTCCTTGTGATTGACCGAATTCATCACCTGCACAAGCCTTCTGGACTAGCACCCTCTGTCCCCAGGGACGTGCTTGCTCGTATCCATTTTTTCGAGCTAAAGGAAGAGTTTTTATATGTTCTCCGTGGCTCTCCTGTGCTGCCTGAGAAGTTTGCGTGCATTATAGTTTTCACGGATCTCTCCCCAGGCACTTTGTCATTGCGCCGTCCCTTTGCTCCTTACACTGCTGTTTTGAGGGATAAGAAGATCCCGTACCACTGGGGGTATTACCCCACAAGGCTCCTCATTAAAAAGGACGGCTCCTTCACAACATGCCTCACCCCTCGACAGGCTGCTAAGACTCTCACCCGCTGGGATCTCCTCTCCTCAGGATCCCCTGCCTCGAAGGACTCCCATCATCCTGAGCTGGACGCCCTGAAAGCTGCTGATCATCACATTGATCCTGAATGGGAGACTACTTGAAGGGACTTCATCACGGCTGGTTCCTGGTTGGACCCTTTCTTCTTTTCCTTTTTTGCATATTAGAAGATTTGTGGCTCTGCCTTTCTGTTTCCGTGGACTGCTGTTTCGTGGACTTGCTGACTTGTCAGCCTTTGGCCCCTTGGTGACCTTTTTTGTCACCTATGGATTTAGACTTTTTGTCTGAATGGATATTTTGTTCTTGTCTATTGTCTGTTGGTTTTGTCTGTTTTCCCCTCCCCTACTTTTCCTTTCTTCTTCCCACAGGTTAGTCCAGGATGCCAATTCTTCCATGTCATTACCGACATTGCATGATCATTCTGTTATGTTGTTACCTGCAGTCCTAAATGACCCACCATGAGTATTACTCTGTCCTCTCATAAAGTAAATGGGCTCAACTCCCTATGCAAGAGAGCTATGGTTTGGCGCCAGCTCTGTAAGCTGAGACCTCAGATAGTATGTCTCCAGGAGACCCATCTTCTGGAGCAGGACAATGTCAGAATATAATCTAATATGTACCCCCATCGCTTCTTTGCAGGGGGAGGCACGAAAAAAGCCGGAGTCGCTATTTTTGTCAGTAAGGATGTGGTCTTTCATCTGGTCCGAGTAATTCCTGACCCCTCTGGTAGATCGTTGATAATTCTTTTGTACCATTAACAATGCTCCTTATACTATAGCCTCGGTATACGGTCCTAATACCAGCCAACTCAAATTTTTTAAATCCTTTTTGCAGACCATTGGAGACGTCCAACATGGACATAAATTGATTGCTGGAGACTTTAACGTCCCCATGTCAAGACTGTTAGACTGCTCTGCTCCCTCTTCTTCTAGGGGGAAAGCTGGTCCTCTTGTCCGTTTCCATGGTCTCCACGATATCTGGCGGTACCTCCATTGCAGTGAGAGAGACTACACGTATATGTCTTCTAGGCATGCGACCTATAGCAGGATTGATTATATCCAAGTTGATGATGTGGCTCTCCCTCATTGCACTGCAGCTTCAATAGGTAATATCTCTTGGACGGACCATGCTTCAGTTAGTCTCCCTTGAAGACCCCTTAGCTCTTAACCCACCTTCGTTCTGGCGCTTAAACTCCCAGTTACTCACCGATCAGTCCAACGCCTCCCTTTTAGAGTCCTCCCTTAAGGAGTTTTTCCACTTTAATGATTTACCGGAGGTACAGCCTGACACGCTCTGGTTCGCACACAAGGCTGTGTTGCGGGGCCACCTGCTTAAAGTTGCTGCCATCCATAAACGTAAATATACTCAGGCCTTGAGGGACGCTTTATCTGGGGTCGCGACTTTGGAATCCCAGCACAAGCACTCTCCATCTGCATCTCTTCTCTCAGAGCTTAATAAAGCACGTCTGAAGGTCCGGCGGCTATTGCTTCGCACCACGGCAAATGCCCTCCGGAAGTCCAAAGCAACCTATTCCATGGGAGATCGTGCGGGCCCCCTGTTGGCCAGGTGTGTCAAAAGGAGGGAGACTCAGTCTAGGATCCCCTTTATTACTAAGTCAGACTCATCGAAAGTTTATAACCCCATCCATATTGCCAACGAGTTTGCTTCTTACTATTCTGACCTTTATAATCTCCGGGATGACCCATCGGTGCCCCAGCCCACCCCTGCCTGTATATCTGCCTTCCTGGAAAGGGCAAGCCTCCCGAAAGTCTCTCCAGCCCAACTTTCTTCTCTAAACTCCCCGATCCTACTCTCCAAAATCTCTCAAATTGTTAGGGAAGCTAAAAAGTCTTCAGCTCCTGGCCCGGATGGGTTTTCTTTTCCTTACTATGCTCATTTTCTCCCTATTCTGGGTCCATACCTCCTGCGTCTCCTTGACTTCTGGGCTCACTCTGGCTCTATTAAGCGAGAGGGTCTGGAGGCCTCTGTAGCCACCCTCCCCAAACCAGGCAAGCCTCCCACTTCCCCATCTAAGTTCCGCCCCATTGCCCTGCTTAATGTAGATGTAAAAGTTTATGCCAAACTATGGGCTAACCGCCTTCTTTCTGTTTTACCCTCCCCTATACATCCCGACCAGGTGGGGTTTGTGTTGGGAAGGCAGACGAGGGATGGCACGAGGCGCTTGATTGATCTGCTAGATGTGGTGGAGAGGGAGCGCCTCCCCAGTGCATTCCTTTCACTTGACGCAGAAAAAGCGTTTGATCGGGTGCACTGGGGCTATCTGGAGAAGACACTGGGCAAATTAAGCCTTAGTGGCCTTATTTCTCGCGCCATCATGGCCTTATACTCTAACCCGAGTGCCTCAGTCCGCGCTTCTAGTTTTCAGTCCCAGACCGTCTCCATTTCTAATGGCACACGGCAGGGCTGCCCCCTCTCCCCGCTAATCTTCGGTTGGTCATGGAGCCTCTTGCTGCCATCGCCCGACAGTCCCCGGATATTAAGGTACCGTCACACGCGGCAATTTTGCTAGCAATTTCACTGGCAATTTGCTGGTTGCAGTGAAATCATGGACACATTGTTCCATTTGTAAACGGCAACAAAACAGAACAATGTGTCCATGATTTCACTGCAACCAGCAAATTGCCAGTGAAATTGCTAGCAAAATTGCCGCGTGTGACGGTACCTTTAATGGGATCCAGGTAGGCTCTGTTGAATATAAAATCAGTCTTTATGCGGACGACGTGGTCTTTACTTGTACTGATCCACAGCGCTCCTTGTCTGCGATTTCCTCTCTCCTGCAGGACTTTTCTGCTGCCTCATACTATAAGCTCAACCTATCTAAATCTACTCTTTTTTCCTATTTTTCTCCCCTCTTCAATCTTATATCCAATCTACTTATCAGTTTTTCTTTGGTCGCCCCTGGGCTTTACCTACCTAGGGATTAAATTGACACGTCTGGCTGACTTGGTGCGTCTGAATTGCGAGGCTCTCGCTGCGGACCTTAGGGCCAATATTGGGAGGTTCTCTGAGTCCCCCCTCTCATGGATGGCATGCATACAAGCGGTTAAGATGATGCTGCTACCCAAGCTGATCTACCTCTTTAGGTTCCTACCTCTTTTCATCCCTGCTAGGCGCCTTTCTCTTTTTCAGTCTATTATAGATTCCTTTATCTGGGGTGGCAAACCGCATAGGATTAAGAGGAGGTGGATGGTGCTCCCTTACTCTAGGGGGGGATTGGGTGTCCCTAAGCTGGTGGCTTATTATAGGATGGCCGTTCTAGAACCCCTTAAACTTTGGTGGGAGGGGGGCACTAACATACCTTGGCTTCAGATTGAGGCGTATTTTGCCCCACAGGGCTCCCTCCGGCATTTACTGCGGGTTGGCATACCTGGGGGTATTTTGCTTACCATGTCTGCCGCAACTAAACTCTGGGCGATTGTTTGCCCGGCTGTTTTCCCTTACATGGCCCGCTATATTTCTCTTGACGCCCTGAAGGAGGTCATTGACCATGTTTCTATTCTCCCTTGGAAGCGCTCCGGAATACTGCATATTGTTGATCTTTTTTGTCCCTCTGGTATGCTTCCCTTCAATGTCCTTCAGACTCGCTTCTCCCTCCCGGACTCAGCATTTTTTTTGTATATACAATTTCATAGCCTTCTACGTAACATGCTTATCTTTAGGGATCCCCCGATTATTGCCGACTCTCCGGGTCAGAGATTCTTTAAACCCAATACCATTGTTTCACATGGGGTGTCAGTTCTGTACAACTCCTTGCTGCTCGATGGGGTCCAGTCTAGACTCCCCTGCATGGATTCATGGGAATCCCTTCTCTCCTTCTCCGCTTCAGCGGATGATTGGTCTTTTGCCTTGTCCCACCCTTTGAAATTTTCCTAGTGTGTGGGCCACATGGAGCAGGCTAAGAAGATCCTTTTACAATGGTATATGACTCCGGCTCGGCTGGCCAAACTCCATTTGGCTTCATCCTCCTCCTGCTGGAAGGGATGCGGCTCATCAGGATCTCTCGCGCACGTCTGGTGGGAGTGCCCCCTCATTAATGCCTTTTGGCGTCAGGTTGAATCAGTTCTGATTGAGTTGACTCACCTCCCCATCACCCTGACAAGCCCATTAGGTCTCCTGGGTATTTCCATGGTGGACCTCCCCTCGCCTCTGCGGCCTATTGTCTCCAATATTCTGGTTGCTGCCAGACAAAGCATAGCAGCACATTGTAAGGCTCCCACTGCTCCCTCTAGGTCTGAATTGGTCAATAAGCTAAACCTCCACTTTTGCTATGAGTCTCTCACCGCCTCCTCCCTGTCCAAGAAAAATAGGATCCTCACGTGGTGGGATCCCTGGACCTCCTCGTCCCTGGCTTCCGATATTCCCGCATATCTCTTGCAATGACATTGCCTTGCCTGGAGTTGTTTTGTTTTGTACTGTTTTACTTGGAATGACATACTCTATTGCATGTGATAGCCCCTGGCCGCCTTCCCTGTCCCCCCTTCCCCACTTCTTCCCCTTTTTGTATTGCCTCTGTTTTAAGGCTTACTTGTATTTTGTCATGCTATTAATAATAAAAATCTAATGGTTTAAAAAATAAGTATGTATGTTGAGCGCACCTCTGTATGACAAGTCCCACCAGGATATACACAGTGTGAAACAAGGCCGTTTGGGGGCAGGGCGTATATCTCTGTGTCACGGACGTGTGACACAATGGATGCTGTCTGTGTGCTATCCGTGGATAGGACACGGACAGGCTGTCACCGCATACTCTCCTCCCTCCATCGCCGCTGCTCCTGTCACTTCCGGGCTGCTGTTAGGCTCAGAGCAGTGAATGTTAGATGAGCCTAATGAGCGGCCCTGGAAGTGAGAGGAGTAGGCAGCTCTGGAGGTAGGGGAGTATGAAATTCTTTATTTTCAGGCTTGTAACTTTTGTCCGTGGTCCATGCACACGGATGTCACACAGATGACATCCGTGTGCAGGATATTTTCATCCAAAAGCGGTCCGTGCCTCCGGGAAAACCTGCAAATCTATATGACTGGCATCACCACAAGCGTAGGTGCAGGCAGAAAATTATATACTGACATAAACGGTTATCTGCCGCGACACTACTATATAACATCAATTTGATGAAGGCCACGAAACGATCGTAGGGGTCCGTGGTCCCCCTCTGCTCAGTGTTACTGGTAACTATACTGAACATATAATCCTGTTACAATGGCTGATGGTTGTTCTTTCTACATTGAACCCACTATACTTTCCTAACATGTAAAAAAAAATGTGAATTCACTTACAAATATATATTTATTTGGGAAAGTATATGGTTGATGTATATGTAATGTGAACTATTTATGTACACTATCTTACCTCTGTACCTGATGTATTATGGAGTGTCCTATTTTGTACAAATATAAATGCACAATTGTGTGCATGTAGCATATTACTATCTTGTGCTTGTGAATATTTACTACCTCAGCCTCTTTGTACATTGTTTCTATGTATAATTAATTATATTACATAACCAGGAACACCTGAGGGGCCCACTCACCATGGGTTGGTGAACCTGTGTGTTTGTTCGTCCACCATGTTTTAATAAATTTCTCACTTTTGCAACAAAAGACGATTTGGTCGTAATTTTCCCTCTTGAATCGGTATTATATATACGACTTAGTCTTGGTCCATGCAGTAGTGCTCCCTAGAATATGTGGGGTTATAGAAAGGCACTTATGTTATGAAGGTCTTTATATATATCATGAATTTTGTAGATCAATGAGTGGCACTTGAAACAAGAGGATCAGTGGGTATAGTGAATATGTGTATTGCAGAAACTGCCCTATGCTAAATAAGAAAACCGGAGATCTTAGTTTCAATAGTGGCCACTAGAGAGTAAGCCTGACACCCACTTCACGGAGCCTCCACTGTCAGGTCCTGACACTATCCCCTAGTGAAATGTTGAGATGTGAGTGGGTTTATATGCCCATGGATGTAATTAAAAACAATGAACAGGTGTGTGCTGGGCTCTAACAATGGTGTCCATGTGTGGCTATCAGACAAGGAAAGGGAGAAAGGGGAAAAATTATATATGAGTAGGAGCTCAGTCAAAAATACAACAATATGCAAATCTATATATGACTGGCATCACCACAAGCGATATAGATATATAGTAGTCACGGCAGATAACCATTTATCCGGGAAAACTGGACATGTTGCCGTGTGACGGGCACGCATCTGCTCCACACGGCCACACATCCATGCAGAAATACGGAAGTGTGCACAGGACCATAGGGGAACCGGAGTTCCCCTATGTCCCCGGATGTCTGTGTCTCCGGCATGTGTCAGCATGGACCGTATGTGCCAGAGGCACGGATGTGTGAATGAGGCCTTAGGCACAGCCTTCGCTTTATATCACAAATACTTGCTGGCTGATTCACTTTAAGTAGACTAAAAAAAAAGTATGAATTAAAAAAAATTGTTGAAAAACCTAAAATAAATGAACCCCCCCCCTCCTTTACCCCATAATAAATTAAAACAAATGAAATTGTTTACATTCCAACTATATTTGCTATAACCACATTACAAAGGGTATTCCTTTTCCAAGATCCTATCCCCAATATGTAGTAGATGTAACAATAATAGTAAATCTCTCCAATTATAAATGTAGTCTCGATCTCCTGATTAGCTGTCACTTACCGCATGTGCAGGACATTACAGCTTAGGTATCCATGGTTACGTCCACAAGCAACATTGTCACTTGATGAATAGTTGTAACCATGGATACCTAAACTGTAATGTCCAGCACATGAGGCTTATAATTTAATTTTAATCCATGTATATATACATTTATTATGTTTTTAAAAAATGATTTGTCTTTGATAGTTCTACAATAAACATCCCGAGTAAGGGTACCTTTACACATCGCAACATTGCATACAATTTCACTGTCAACTTACTGGTTGCAGTGAAATCATGGACACGTTGCTGCATTTGTAAACAGCAACAATATAGAACAATGTGTCCATGATATCACAGCAACCAGTAAGTTGACAGTGAAATTGCATGCAATGTTGCGATGTGTAAAGGTACCCTTAGGGTTACATTTTCCACAGAATCTTTCATTTTCTATCTTGTAATACATACCAGCACTATTAATTAGGCAGCACTAGGTCTAATACACATTTATACTTTCTCATTGCTTTCTGTGGCAGAACATTGAGCCGCTGCAGATTTTGAAAAACGCAGCAGTTTTCCAATTCAGTTAGGATAAAATAGCAACTGTGTGGAAGAGACGCCTTAAGGCTACGTTCACACAATGCGCAATGTGCCTTGTGTCTGTCGGCAAAGTGATTGTGCCGTACAGACACAGCACAAAAATATGCAGCGCTTTTATGGGAGAAAGGGTGGGCGTAAAAAGAATTGAAATGTCAATTCTTTACGCAGCAGCGCCGGCGCTTTCTCCCACAGGGGCGGCGCTGCAGGATCTGATGTCACAGAGGGGGAGGAAGAATCCTGGTTCCTCCTCCCCTCTGTGACACGTGTGACCGGCCCCATTTGGGTTTCCCAATGTATTAATGTACAATGCGAAACCCAAATTAAAGTTAAGCAAATATGTTAAAAATAATAAAAATTATATACTTACCCGTCCGAAGGTGTTCCCCGATACATGGAGTTGAGACAACCACAGGTTACGAGCTGGCAGGACCTTGCATGATGTCATTGGGGGCTGTGATTGGCCGCTCATGGTTATGTGATATGTGACGTCATATGACTCGCATATCACATGGCCATGAGCAGCCAATCACAGCGCCCGATGACATCACACAAGGTCCTTGCAGGTTGATACCTGCGGTTGTGCCAGCTCCTTGCTCCCCGAACACCTGCCGGAGGGTAAGTACACATTCTTTATTGTTTTTAATACTTCTGGCTTTGTTTAATTTAGATTTCACAGTGTATATTAATACACTGTGAAGTCAAATGGGGGCGGTCACACATGTCACAGAGGGAAGGAGGAACCAGGATTCTTCCTCCACTCTGTGACATCACTCCTCACCCGGGCTGTAAAAAAGTGTGCTGTGTGAAAAGCACTGCTTGCTTTTTTGCGCGGCAGAATACGTGGGCTAAAAGCGCACGTGCAAAAAAGTGCAAAAATACAAGCATTGTGTGAATGTAGCCTAAATCTCATAGCTGTTACTAGTCAAATATATAAAGCTGAATGTGTGTGTGTGTGTGTGTTTATGTCTGGGATTGGCAACTACAGCCACAAAATGTTGCACAGTCACACGTCTGGACCCCGAGAGCGTCATAGGCTATGTTGTGAGGCTAAATTATAACCCTGCGCGTTCCAGTTCACCAAACCATTTTGCTACTATCTACATAATGGGGAAAAAGTGAAAGGAAAAGTGTTGGAGGCAAATTGATAGCTGCCAGATGTGAACAAGGGGGACTTAAAGAAAGAGTGATGGCGCCAAAGAGTATATACCGTACAGTTGCTAAGGTGAGGCCCCGACATAGGATACTTAACACACATGGGGATATGAACATACACACAAAATGCGCCACACACTACCACGTGCTTGAACACATATACCACCCTCAGCACACATTTCACCACACATACACTAACCTCGCCACATAATGGCCCTAAAACACACACAAGTCTGGTATTATCCTTCAATAATATAAATCTGAATAATAAGCAGAAAAACTACAAGAGAAACAAATGTACCATATCTATTATATAAAACCCGAAGGCCACTTCCGGAGGAGGCCACGCCCACTTCCGTGATGGTCGTCGCCCAGGCTCATCCAGTGCACTGTAGCCAGACTGCCCCCCGGCTACAGTCACCGACACACGGAACGTTCCGATCTCGGAAGTTCCGTGTGCCCTCCTGCCACTCCCCTCCACCCTCTGCCCTCCAGCCAGTACCTACATACCGGGGGGGGCAGGGGGGCCCATTGCCCGCCACCTCGGAGGGCCACACACACCCTGGGGGTACCCGTGCTCCCTGCCGTGTGTCTGGAGAGGAGGGAGGGCGGGACTTCCTCTCCTGCAGCTCTGCCCGCCCCTCCTCTCCTCCTACACCCGAGGCCCGGCCACCGGTAAGTCTGCAGCCATACAGGCTGCTCTGCCCTTCAACCTGTGTGCCCCCTCTGCCCTCTGTCCTCTGCGTCCTCTGCCCCCTCTGTGTCCTCTGCCCCCTGTCCTCTGTGTCCTCTGCCCCCTGTCCTCTGTGTCCTCTGCCCCCTGTCCTCTGTGTCCTCTGCCCCCTGTCCTCTGTATCCTCTGCCCCCTGTCCTCTGTGTCCTCTGCCCCCTGTCCTCTGCCCCCTGTCCTCTGCCCCCTGTCCTCTGCGTCCTCTGCCCCCTGTCCTCTGCGTCCTCTGCCCCCTGTCCTCTGCGTCCTCTGCCCCCTGTCCTCTGCGTCCTCTGCCCCCTGTCCTCTGCCCCCTGTCCTCTGCCCCTGTCCTCTGCCCCCTGTCCTCTGCCCCCTGTCCTCTGCCCCCTGTCCTCTGCCCCTGTCCTCTGCGTCCTCTGCCCCCTGTCCTCTGCGTCCTCTGCCCCTCTGTCCTCTGTCCTCTGCCCTCTGCTCCTCTGCCTCTGCGTCCTCTGCCCCCTCTGGTCCTCTGCCCCTCTGCGTCCTCTGCCCCTCTGCGTCCTCTGCCCCCTCTGCGCCTCTGCCCCTCTGCGTCCTCTGCCCCTCTCGTCCTCTGCCCCCTGGTCCTCTGCCCCTCTGCGTCCTCTGCCCCCTCTGTGTCCTCTGCCCCCTCTGTGTCCTCTGCCCCCTCTGTGTCCTCTGCCCCTCTGTGTCCTCTGCCCCCTCTGTGTCCTCTGCCCCCTGTCCTCTGCTCCTCTGCCCCTGTCCTCTGCCTCCTCTGCCCCCTGTCCTCTGCCTCCTCTGCCCCCTGTCCTCTGCCTGTCCTCTGCCCCCTGTCCTCTGCCTCCTCTGCCCCCTGTCCTCTGCCGTCCTCTGCCCTCTGCCCCCTGTCCTCTGCGTCCTCTGCCCCCTGTCCTCTGCGTCCTCTGCCCCCTGTCCTCTGGTCCTCTGCCCCCTGTCCTCTGCGTCCTCTGCCCCCTGTCCTCTGCCCCCTGTCCTCTGCCCCTGTCTCTGCCCTCCTGTCCTCTGCCCCCTGTCCTCTGCCCCTCTGTCTCCCCTGTCCTGCGTCCTCTGCCCCCTGTCCTCTGCGTCCTCTGCCCCTGTCCTCTGCTCTGTCCTCCTGTCCTGTTGCCTCTGTCCTCTGCCCGTCTCTGTCCTCTGCCCCCTGTCCTCTGCTCCCTGTCCTCGTGCCCCTGTCCTCTGCGTCCTCTGCCCCCTGTCCTCTGCGTCCTCTGCCCCCTGTCCTCTGCGTCCTCTGCCCCCTGTCCTCTGCGTCCTCTGCCCCCTGTCCTCTGCGTCCTCTGCCCCCTGTCCTCTTGCGTCCTCTGCCCCCTGTCCTCTGCGCCCTGTCCTCTGCCCCCCCTGTCCTCTGCGCCTCCTGTCCTCTGCCCCCTGTCCTCTGCCCCTGTCCTCTGCCCCCTGTCCTCTGCGTCCTCTGCCCCTCTCTGCGTCCTCTGCCCCTGCTGTCCTCTGCCCCCTGTCCTCTCCTGCGTCCTCTTGCCCCCTCTGTGTCCTCTGCCCCCTGTCCTCTCTGTTCTGCGTCCTCTGCCCCCTCTGCTGTCCTCTGCCCCCTCTGCGTCCTCTGCCCCCTCTTGCGTCCTCTGCCCCCCTCTGCGTCCTCTGCGTCCTCCTCGGGTCCTCTCCCTGTCCCCTCCTGCCCCTGTCCTCTGCGTCCTCTGCCCCCTTCTTGCGTCCTCTGCCCTGCCCTCTGCGTCCTCTGCCCCTCTGCTCTCTGCCCTGTCCTCTGCGTCCTCCCCTGTCCTCGTCCTGCCCCCCTCTGCGTCTCTGCCCCTTCCTTTGCCCCTGCCTCTGTGTCCTCTGCCCCTCTGGTCCTTGCCCCCTTGTCCTCTGCCTCTGCCCCGTCCTGCGTCCTCTGCCCCCTGTCCTCTGCCTCCTCTGCCCCCTGTCCTCTCGCCCTCTCTGTCTCTGCCCCGTCTCTGCTCCTCTGCCCTGTCCTCTCCGCCCCCTGTCCTCTGCTCCTCTGCCCTGCCTCTGCCCTCTGCCCCCTGTCCTCTGCTCCTCTGCCCCTGTCCTCTGCTCCTCTGCCCCTGTCCTCTGCCTCCTCTGCCCTGTCCTTGCCTCCTCTGTCCCTGCCTCTTGCCCCCTGTCCCTGCTCCTCTGCCCCTGTCCTCTGCTCCTCTGCCCCTGTCCTCTGCGTCTCTGCCCTGTCCTCTGCGTCCTCTGCCCCCTGTCCTCTGCGTCCTCTGCCCCCTGTCCTCTGCGTCCTCTGCCCTCCTGTCCTCTGCCCCCTGTTGTCCTCTGCCCCCTGTCCTCTGCCCCCTGTCCTCTGCCCCCTGTCCTCTGCCCCCTGTTCCCTCTGCCCCTGCTTGTCCTCTGCGTCCTCTGCCCCCTGTCCTCTGCGTCCTCTGCCCCCTCTGCGTCCTCTGCCCCCTCTGCGTCCTCTGCCCCCTCTGCGTCCTCTGCCCCTCTGCGTCCTCTGCCCCCTCTGCGTCCTCTGCCCCCTCTGCGTCCTCTGCCCCCTCTGCTCCTCTGCCCCTCTGCGTCCTCTGCCCCTCTGCGTCCTCTGCCCCCTCTGCGTCCTCTGCCCCCTCTGCGTCCTCTGCCCCCTCTGTGTCCTCTGCCCCTCTGTGTCCTCTGCCCCCTCTGTGTCCTCTGCCCCCTCTGTGTCCTCTGCCCCCTCTGTGTCCTCTGCCCCCTGTCCTCTGCCTCCTCTGCCCCCTGTCCTCTGCCTCCTCTGCCCCCTGTCCTCTGCCTCCTCTGCCCCCTGTCCTCTGCCTCCTCTGCCCCCTGTCCTCTGCCTCCTCTGCCCCTGTCCTCTGCGTCCTCTGCGTCCTCTGCCCCTGTCCTCTGCGTCCTCTGCCCCTGTCCTCTGCGTCCTCTGCCCCCTGTCCTCTGCGTCCTCTGCCCCCTGTGTCCTCTGCCTCCTCTGCCCCCTGTCCTCTGCCCCCTCTGTGTCCTGTCCTCTGCCTCCTCTGCCCCCTGTCCTCTGCCTCCTCTGCCCCCTGTCCTCTGCCTCCTCTGCCCCCTGTCCTCTGCCTCCTCTGCCCCCTGTCCTCTGCCTCCTCTGCCCCCTGTCCTCTGCCTCCTCTGCCCCCTGTCCTCTGCCTCCTCTGCCCCCTGTCCTCTGCCTCCTCTGCCCCCTGTCCTCTGCGTCCTCTGCCCCCTGTCCTCTGCGTCCTCTGCCCCCTGTCCTCTGCGTCCTCTGCCCCCTGTCCTCTGCGTCCTCTGCCCCCTGTCCTCTGCCCCCTCTGCGTCCTCTGCCCCCTCTGCGTCCTCTGCCCCCTCTGCGTCCTCTGCCCCCTCTGCGTCCTCTGCCCCCTCTGCCCCCTCTGCCCCCTGTCCTCTGCGTCCTCTGCCCCCTGTCCTCTGCGTCCTCTGCCCCCTGTCCTCTGCGTCCTCTGCCCCCTGTCCTCTGCGTCCTCTGCCCCCTGTCCTCTGCGTCCTCTGCCCCCTGTCCTCTGCGTCCTCTGCCCCCTGTCCTCTGCCCAGCCGCCTCTGCCCCCTGTCCTCTGCGCTGACCACTCTGCCCACGTCGCTGCGCTGACCAATCTCACCGCACTCACTGCTAACCACTGAGCCACCGCACTCACTGCTAACCACTGAGCCACCGCACTCACTGCTAACCACTGAGCCACCGTATACTGTGCTACCCACAGAGCAGCCTGTATACACACAATTCATTTCACCGCACTCCCGTAACTATTAGTAAATAAACTATATATGGATTCTAGACTACCCGATTCTTTAGAATCGGGCCGCCATCTAGTCTAATATATAAAGCTGTATGTGTGTATATCCGGGATTGGCATCTACACCGTCGCAACTACAGCCACAAAATTTTGCACAGTCACACGTCTGGATCTTGAGAGTGTCATAGGCTATGTTGTGAGGTGAAATGTCAACCCCGCGCGTTCCAATTCACCAAACTATTTTGGCCCTATTTACATAATGGAGAGAAAGTGACAGTTACCAGTTGACAGTTGTGAATGAGAGGGTCTTAATGACAGCACCAAAGACTAACAGCATATACCAGCATATAGTCACTAAGGTGGGCCCTGACATACATGGAATATTCACCACGCACGGGGACATGTATACACACCACATGCACACAAAGAGTAACTGCTAAGGTGGAGCCCCAACATTGGATACTCACCACGCACCCGAACACAAACGCACACACACCACAAAGAGACACACACCACCCAGACCCCCCCCCACAGGGACACATACACATATACACCCTATAGGGACACATGCACTCACCCCACAGGGACACACACACCAAAGGGACATACACACACCACAGGAACACAGAGACACCCCTCCCCCCACAAGGACACACACCACAGGGTCACCCCACCCCCCAAAAAGGGGACACACCACAGGGACCCCCCACAGGGACACACGCACACCACTGGGACACACACACCCGCCAGGGACACACACACCACACAGACAGACACAGATGTGCACAAATCGCCTCACACAACTCGCCTCATACGTATGGTAGGGGGGAGGGCTTACTGTTGGCTGGAGATTTATTAGGCTGCCTATAGCAATCAATCACAGCTCAGCTTCTATTTTCCTACAGGTCATTAATAACACATATTCAAATTCAATTTTGTTATAGCTAACAGCAGTTATTTATTAACCCGGGTGTAGCCGGGTAGAACAGCTAGTACCGTATAAAGCAGCTTTTAATTTGCATAAAAAATACAACATGTGAGCATTGCTTTCCAGTCTTGCACTGTTGCATGTTCACAGCAGATATGCACTAAAAAATACCTGTGTTTTACCTACGGGTTTTACGCTTCGAATGCAATTCTGTGGGGAAAATCCACTCATGAAATTGACATGTTCTGGTTTCCAAATATGCTCTACAGGGCAGTTTATACTATGCAGAAAAAATCCCATTAAAAACCCATAGTGAGAGGCTGATGTAATTATTATTTATTATTATTTATTTATATAGTGCCATTAAATTCCATGGCGCTTTACATGCTAAAAGGGCAGACAAGGAGAAATACAATAAATGTGGACAATTTGGTTGTACAGATACAAGAGGGGAAAAGATCCTGTCCGATGTAATGATTATCTGTGTGCTCCACGGCTGCCTGCCGCTCCTTGGCTGCCTATAACTTCAGCTCTCACTACAATAGGGCTCTGTCCTCTCCATATTCCCTCTGGAGCACGCCTCACTACCTTTTCTGGTCTGAATACCAAATTGTTAGTTTAATCCAGTATTCACACATCTGTGTAACACCTCATAGTGCTGAACGGACAGATTTACTACTTTCAGACATTTATGGCATATGCAGACAGTGTCTGGGGTGGGAAGACCTTTTTTTTAAAGGGAATTTATCATCACCTCTCTAAACTCTATTAACCTTTTAAATATAGTGGCAACTTGCAAGTAAATGGGTTTAAAATCATTCATGTCTGCCTTATTAGAGAGTGACTTGAGGAAATTAAAGGGGTTCCAGGCTTTATGTGGCTGCAGACTTGTGAATCCTCGCATTGTGGACTGTCAGGATTTTCCAACCTGGGAGTAAGTGGTCATGTGACTAAGTATGCGATTTGTACACTTCTGACCACATATCTGTCCAGCCTTGTACAATTCACTTTTATTAACTGAGGCTTCATCCGTCTAGTCGGCACTTTTCCACTGTATGCAGTGCACATACTTGTGATCACACGTCTGGCACTGGAGAATCATGCTTACTGTAAGGATTCACAAGTCTGCAGACACACAGAACGACTTCAGACTTCAACCCAAAGCATGGATAACCCTTTTAAGTTGTATTGTCAATACGGCCGTGACTGTCAGGGTATGTGCACATCAGTCGTTTTGTGGGCTGCTTTTTACCGGTTTCCGTCGGCGTTTTCCGCTCAGTTTTATGTTAATTTATGTTAATCCTAGCCACCGGCTGGATTAACATGATACTCAATGGAGTTTAGAAAACGCTGTCTACATTAGAACGGTTTTTTCCTGGTCGTTTTGAGTTTTTTCACCGGTTTTCCACCGGTTTTCAAAGATAGAGCAAGTGACTTCTTTTGAGCGTTTTTCCAGCGGTTCTAGCTTACAAGTGCCCCAAAACACCGGCCTAAAAACGCTAAAAAAAACCGCCAGAAAACCGCCGACAAAACGCTTTATAAACGCTATAAAACCGGGCGGAAAAAGCTCAAACGCTGAAAAAACCATGGACACTGCTGAGGTCAGAAAACTCAGTTTCTGCCATTCACCACCGGTTTTAGGACGGTCTGCTAAGAAGCAGAGACGTCAGATGTGCACATACCCTCAGTTAGTCACTGATCAACACTCCCTGGCCCATTGATTGACAGTTTGCTCTGCAGTTTGTGTGTACAAAGCGGGCTGTCCGTGTGCTGGGGAGTGATTACAGCCTGCTCACTGTATAGAAAGTGGTGACTGTAACCTGCTCCCTGTACTGCATGATGACTAGATGCAAGCAGCTGCAGAAAATAAAGCTGCATTTCTCCCTACAGTTACCACTTCAGTAAGTCAGCCAGGCAGGCATGATATAAACTTTCTTACCTACAGATTACCCCTGTAGGTTTTTTTTCTGGATGTGACAGGTTACCTTTAAACCCCCTAATGACATATAACGTACTGGATTTGTCATGTACCAGCACCTTGACTTTGCTGGCTTGTGAGCTTAGCCTGCATCTTTGCCGGCAGATAATGGCTGTGACAATAAGACACTGTATTCCTCTAACTGCCACTAGTGGAGTGGAGCTTTGCCTGCAGCTGTTAACCTCCTAAATGCCATGGTCAAATTGTGACCCCAGCATTTACTGCGCGCCTGCATTCTTTACAGTTCCTCGAATGACTAAGTGCTTCCTTAGTTTACTTTCTTTGTTTTTGTGTTCCTAATAGGGTGACTTCTCCTGCAGTTTTCATTATGCAGCCCAGGGAGGTACAAATGAGGTAAGATTATACAGAAATTAATCTGTATTGACTTAAGTCCCTAAAGGAGTTTTCTCAAGTTCTTAAAGGAAACCTTCCAAAGTGCTTGTAAAAACAAGTGACTTTGCAAATTACATTTTATAAAAAATCCCCTCGATTCTCAAGAATGGAGGGATTTTTTTATTTTATAGATTATAGTTCATCGCCTAAGTGACCCGTCACCCTACAAACTGTGTCTGGTTACCTAGGTAAAGAGTGTGCGCCACTTTCAGCCTCTGAACCGTTTTTTAGGCTTGCTTCATGCTACCTCTTCAAGAACTTGTCCTCACAGTTGCATGTCTCTGGGATTAGGGTGGGTGGGGATTATAGTAGAATACTCGTGTTTGATAGATGGTTTCCTTAAGAATTTCTTTCCTGTATTTGCAACATGGGATAGTGCTGACTGGTTTATCCTATTCATGTTCTGACAGACAGCACCATGTATGTGGCTTACATCAACCACCATGGTGACACACACAGGGCAGCCATCCTTGACAGAAGCACTCCAAATCCTTAAAAGGAATCACATCACAGCTGTCACCATAGTTCCCATCACGGACATGGACAACTAAGTGGTTCAATCCAGGAGAGTAGTTTGTCCATCCAACCTTCCTTGCTTCAGGTAGTGCTTCCTCGACTAGACCTGATGACATCAAGGTTAGTTTGCAGGACTCCTTTCATCATGCCAATGGCTCTTGTTGGTTCTATGGAAGCTGTATGTCTTACTGCACCTTCTCGTACATGGGATTCTTCTCAAACTGGCCAAAGCAGATGAGCTTCTATTATCAAATAACTCTGGAATTGTCCTCCTATGTGTTGTATCCACACACACCATGACGCCTACCCATGTCAGCTCATGTCTCCAAAATCCATTCTCCCACTAGTGTTTGGGGTCCATACATCTATATGTATTCTACAATCAGCTTGACTGCTGAAGCTATTGACCATGATTAAAACCAACTGAGTTCTCCATTCCAGTCAATCTCAACCTCTCTCCGCTATGCACATGTATAGGCAGGAGAGGGACAAAATGTGATCCACAGAGTAATATTCTACACTAGTTGTTATCTTCTATCAGGTGTATATTAATTAGGAGTGAGGCAAAAGGTAAAAGTGCACATGATTTTAACAAACTGCTCTGCTATTGTAATAAGGGTAAACCTAGAGAAGTATACAAGGGATCATAATTAAGACAGTATCTGTCCTGATG
Source organism: Allobates femoralis (assembly GCA_033576535.1). Taxonomy (NCBI): domain Eukaryota; kingdom Metazoa; phylum Chordata; class Amphibia; order Anura; family Aromobatidae; genus Allobates; species Allobates femoralis. The sequence continues at coordinate 356,177,083 of JARQOC010000003.1, read as the reverse complement.
ATTACCAAATAATAATAATAAACTAACAGCTGTTCTTCTCTACCAAAGTGACAGTAGTTCTGTTTCCCGCATTTTGTTCTTTGAACCATATGTGACTCCAAATCACCAAAAAAGTATGTGTATGTGCATCCTGCAAAGACTTTTTAAAGGGAATCTATCACTAGGGTTTTGCTACCCCAGAAAAGCATGAATTGGAGACAGAGACCATGATTGCAGGGACGTGTCACTTACCACAGTTTTGATTAATAACTGATTGATCTGCTGCAGATTTACCAGTTCTCTTAACCCCTTCACCCCGGGCCTATTTTGACCCTAAAGATGTTGCCATTATTTGTAATTCTGGCCAGTGTCCCTTTATGAGGTAATATCTCTGGAACACTTCAAAGGATCCTAGCAATTCTGAGAATGTTTTTTCGTGACATATTGGGTTTCATGTTAGTATTAAATTTAGGTTGATAATTTTTGCGTTTATTTGTGAAAAAATTAAAAATTTGGCAAAAATCTTAAACATTTAGCAATTTTCTAATTACCGTATATACTCGCGTATAAGCCGACTTTTTCAGCCCAAAATTTGGGCTGAAAAGTCCCCCCTCGGCTTATACGCGAGTATATGTATATATATATATACAGCCGCAGCCCCGGAGGTATACAGGCCCCCCCCATCAAGCTCCAGGGCCCCCCCCCTTGAGCGGCGTCCTGTAAAGGAATATCATACTTACCAGTCTCCTGTCGCGCCGTCCGCAGCTGCCGACACGCGATCCCGGGCTTCATTCAGTGAGGTGTACTGAGAAGACCTGTGGTGACGTCAGAGGGGGGGCGTTCCCGGGGCGTTCCCAGCGCTGATTGGCTGTTCGCGGTCATGTGATATGTATCACATGACCGCGAGTGCCCGGGAACGCCCCTCTGACATCACCACAGGTCCTGTCAGAAGAGACCTCACTTGGAACTGGGGATCGCACAGCGGCAGAAGGCGTCGGACAGGTGAAGTATTCATTCTTTTTTATTTTTCAGACCTCAAGGGGGGGCCCTGGAGCTTGATGGGGGGGGCCTGTATACAGCCCTGGGGCTGCGGCTGTATACAGCCCTGGGGCTGCGGCTGTATACAGCCCTGGGGCTGCGGCTGTATACAGCCCTGGGGCTGCGGCTGTATACAGCCCTGGGGCTTCTGCTGTATACAGCCCTGGGGCTTCTGCTGTATACAGCCCTGGGGCTTCTGCTGTATACAGCCCTGGGGCTGCGGCTGTATACAGCCCTGGGGCTGCGGCTGTATACAGCCCTGGGGCTACGGCTGTATACAGCCCTGGGGCTTCTGCTGTATACAGCCCTGGGGCTTCTGCTGTATACAGCCCTGGGGCTTCTGCTGTATACAGCCCTGGGGCTTCTGCTGTATACAGCCCTGGGGCTTCTGCTGTATACAGCCCTGGGGCTTCTGCTGTATACAGCCCTGGGGCTGCTGCTGTATACAGCACTGGGGCTGCTGTATACTACCTAAGGGCTGCTGTATACTACCACTAGGACTGCTGTATATACCTCTGGGGCTGCATATACCTCTGGGGCTGCATATACCTCTGGGGCTGCATATGGGGCTGCATATACCTCTGGGGCTGCATATGGGGCTGCATATACCTCTGGGGCTGCATATACCCCTGGGGCTGCATATGGGGCTGCATATACATATGGGGCTGCATATACATATGGGGCTACATATGGGGCTGCATATACCTCTGGGGCTGCATATGGGCTGCATATACCTCTGGGGCTGCATATGGGGCTGCATATACCTCTGGGGCTGCATATGGGGCTGCATATACCTCTGGGGCTGCATATGGGGCTGCATATACCTCTGGGGCTGCATATACCCCTGGGGCTGCATATGGGGCTGCATATACATATGGGGCTACATATGGGGCTGCATATACCTCTGGGGCTGCATATGGGGCTGCATATACCTCTGGGGCTGCATATGGGGCTGCATATACCTCTGGGGCTGCATATGGGGCTGCATATACCTCTGGGGCTGCATATGGGGCTGCATATACCTCTGGGGTTGCATATACCTCTGGGGCTGTATATACCTCTGGGGCTGCTGTATACTACCACTGGGGCTGCTGCTGTATACTACCACTGGGGAGGCTGCTGTATACCTCACTGCTGGGGGTTGTATACCTGTGCTGGAGTCCACCCTCGGCTTATACGCGAGTCAATAAGTTTTCCCAGTTTTTGGGGGCAAAAGTAGGGGGTCGGCTTATACACGGGTCGGCTTATACACGAGTATATACGGTATGAATTTTTATTCTGTTAAACCAGAGAGTTATGTGACACAAATTAGCTAATAACTAACATTTCCCACATGTCTACTTTTACATCAGCACAATTTTGGAAAAAAAAAATTCTGTTAGGATGTTATAAGAGTTCAAAGTTCATCAGCAATTTCTCCTTTTTCCACCAAAATTTACGAAACCATTTTTTTGTACCACATCACATTTGAAGTCCCTTTGAGGGGCGTACATGACAGAAAACACCCAAAAGTGACACCATTCCAAAAACTGCACCCCTCAAGCTACTCAAAACTACATTCAAGAAGATTATTAACCCTTCAGGTGCTTCACAGGAACTAATGCAACATGGAAGGAAAAAATTGACATTTTAATTTTTCCTACAAAAATGTTCTTTTAGCCTCAATGTTTTCATTTTTACATGGACAACAAGATAAAATGCATCCTAAAATTTATTGGGGAATTTCTCCTAAATACACAGATACCTCATATGTGGTCATAAACCACTGTTTGGGCGCACAGCAGGGCTCGGAAGGGAAGGAGCGCAAATTGACTTTTGGAGCTAATTTCTATTCAAAAAGTCAAATGGCGCTCTTTCCCTTCCGAGCTCTGCCGTGCGCCCAAACAGTGGTTTATGACCAGATATGAGGTATTGGTGTACTCGGGAGAAATTGCCTGATAAATTTCGATCCGTTTTATCTTGTTGCCCATGTGAAAATGAAAAAATTGAGGCTAAAATAACATTTTTATGAAAAAAAAAAAGTGTTTTTTCATTTTTACGTATACATTTGTGAAGCACCTTGAGGTTGAAAGTGCTCAGTATGCATCTAGAGAAGTTTCTTGGGGGGTGTAGTTTCCAAAATGGTGTCATTTGGTTATTTTAGGCACACAGGGACTCCCCATACGTGACATGGTGTCCGCTAACAATTGGAGCTAATTTTCCATTCAACTTGTTAGCGAACTCCATGTCGCGTATGGAGAGCCCATGTGTGCCACTAGCATTGCCACCAGCACAAGGGCAACTGGAAGAGATGGGGTACAGCAGCAGAAAATGGCACCTCTTATGAATGCGCTATTTTCTGGGGTGGCTGTGGGTTGCAATTCGCAGCATGGGGGGCCCACAACATTTGGGGTTTCTCCACCCTGACGATTCCAGACCCCCAGCTGCCAAGTTGTTCCAGGCTGGCAACCAAAAATACAGCAGAGCTCCATGTCGTTTTATTTGTAGAAATAATTTTTTTTTTAAAAATTATATGGGTATTCGCCATAATTTTGATCCAGCCAGGCACAGCTTGGCAGCTATGGACTGCCACCAACCCCCAGCTGCCTCGTTGTACCTGGCTGGCAACCAAAAATACAGCGAAGTCCATTTTTTTTTATTTATAGAACTAATTTTTGAAAAAAAATGACGTGGGGCAGCTGGGGGCTGGAATCCTCAGCATAGAGAGGCCCAAGCATTCAGGGCCCCCCCATGCTGCGAACTGCAGCCGCAGAAAAAGGCGCATTCATTGAAGCGCCATTTTATGGCGCTATACCCAGACTCTTCCAGTTGCTCTGGTGTCAGAGGCAAACTGGGTAATAAATGGGTTAATACCAGAATTTTTTATTAGCAGCTGGGACTAAGCCCGAGATTCATAATGTCAGGCCAATGTTAGACCCGGCCATTAGGAATCTCTAGTAAATATTAAAAAAAAAAAAATTTATTTGAAGAAAAAAAAAAAAAAAACATAAAATTCGGACTCCATCTTTATTATAAAGATCTGACGTAGTCCAAAACGATGGTCTCACGACGCTCGATCGCCTCTGACGCAGTCCACAATGAAGGTCCCACAATGCTCGATCGCCTCTGCTACATCCAGAGACTGCAGCAAGGGATCAAGTGTCTTCTTGTTGCAGTCTCTGGTGTCATAGTAATGGTGCACTGTATGGCAGATCATTGCCATACAAGTGCAGCATCCCTGTGTAAACCCAAGTTTCAGAGATCACATGATCTCTGAGGCTTGGGTCAGGTGACCCGACGTTGCAGTGAAGTGATCTAACAACTCTGGCACAGTGATCACATAATGGATCACTGCGCCTGGGCTGTCAGTTACTTCACTGCAGCCTAATTCCCCTGCATGGGGATCGGGCTGCAGAGAAGCAATCTGACAGCCCAGGCACAGTGATCCACTATGTGGATCAATGTGCCCTGGTTGTCGGATTGCTACTCTGCAGCCTGATCCCCATGCATGGGCCCTTGCAAAGGCTTGCGTACAAATCATGCTTCCTTGGCGGCACAGAAAATGCAAAAAGTTGCGTTTTCTGTGCTCCAAGAAAAACACATGCATCCTCAGGCGACCGCATACACCGTGCGTTCCCTTGTGAAACATAGGGACGCACGATGCATGCGTCGCCGCACGCGTTCGGATTCTGCCATATGCAGTGGAGCGGAACGCTAGTGTGAAACCGGCTTTAGTGACACATCACTGGAATCCGGATCTCTGTCTCCACATTAAGCTGATCTCAGATGGGATAGCAGAGATAACTGGTAACAGATTCCCTGTAGTCCCTCTGATGGAATGTACTGTCTGCATAACAAAGAAAGCAGTTTTTTGTTTGTTTTATGTTTTTTTTTTAATCTAGTCCTTACTGAATGCAGTATGTGTTTCTGTCTAAAGGTACAGCAGCCTATGCACACCGTTCTCTAAATATGTCTAATGGTACCTTCACACGCCGCAATATCGGCTGGCGATATGAGGCGATCTAATGTGCGCGTGCACGTTTTTCATGCTCTCCTCAGATCGCCGATGGCGGTATTGCACGCCACAATCTCGCCCTGAAATAAAGGCGATGTGTCGCCCCGGAAATTGCCTCAACCACAGCGGAACCAATCCGGTCGAATTCCCTCGCCGCTTCACACGCCACAATCCCAAAGGCAATGTGGGCATACATAGTCAGCGCTGTGAAGAGATAGGCGTGCCACAGTGGTTTACACAGCACCCCATACGCGCTCATTGGACAACGCAACAGCGTTACGATTGGTCAGCCTGCTCTGGAAGGCTGGCTAATACATGACGCCATTGAAGATGTGTGTTGCTGAACGGACAGCTCTTCAAACAGGGTGGATTTGATTTAAATCTAACTGATTTAAATCACATTTATCAGATTTAAATCACTAGTCAGTAAGGCTTGATTTAAATCAGTGATTTAAATCAAAGTTTCTACCTAAACTAGTTCTTGCTACTTTAACATGCAAGTAGATGAAGATTTTTAGAATCACTTTTTATATTACTTTTTTCTCCCCAGTTTAATGGGTTAATCATTCATATTTGGACACCACTGTTCTGTTGTACTTAGGAAGGAGAAAAATAATCCTGACGTTAATAACAATTTAAATAGATTTATTCAACTGAAACAATAACAACATTACAGCATAAGTTATTTGCTTAAACAAACATCCATGTTTGTTAACTAATTTGGCTAAACAAAATATATATATATGTTAAGAAACTTAGACTGTCAGCCCAGCCGACACATGAAAAACTTAAATACTACTGTCCCTGCTGTCCTCTGTAGCTCACTTGTCGTCATCTTCATCATCATCTTCTTCTTTGTTCCTATTCATAATCTGGAAAAGAAAACAAGCTTTCCTGCTTTATTGGGTCCCAACCGATTTCTCAATTTAGAATGAATGAGTCCAAAGGAAGAGAATATTCTTTCAACGCCTGCAGAAGAAGCTACTGCTGTTAAAAGTGAAATCATTACTTGAACAGTCTCTAAATCCAAGCGCTTAAGTGACTTCCACCAGTTTACTGGTGTGACCTTCCTTAAAATATCTTCAGCAAACATATATTTCTTGAATGGTTCCCCCTTAGCTCTGAAGTTTATTATAGTTGGCATTAAAGATGGATGATTGCTGGATACCCATGTCATAGCTAACTCTTCTTCCTCAGCACTTAGGTTTTGACCCTGATATTGGATATTGACAATATTTGCCAAAAAATGAGCTGGAGTCAGTGCGTGTCCCATTCGTTTGTTTACTGCTTGTAATTTAATTCAGTCCATGTGTAGTTCTGTTTTTAAGTGTTCACTCAGTTCCTTCCAAATTTCAACAGCATCCGCAATAAAACAGCTATTTTTCTGTATTTTGTTTAAAGCTTGAGAGATGGGTTTCAGGAAGCTCAGCATATGTTCAACATTTCTCTTAAGCCCAATGTTGAGGATTTTGGCCGTGACAGTGCCATCTATTTTATCTCGATTTTCTTCACAAAGTGTCATCAGAATAGGCCAGTTTTTGATATACTGCTCAAAACAGTCCACCACAGAGTTCCATCCAACATCTTGTGGGAGCGTTAGCTTGGTTCCACCCATCCTTTTCAGAGCTGCTGCAGCAAAATGATTATTATGGAAGTATTTAGCAATTTCAACAACATTAGCCTTTATTTCTGTAACACTTAAGTCTTTGGCTAAGAGGTGCAGCAAATGAGCACTGCAACCATATGTTATTAGCAGCTTTGTATTCCCTCCGTGCTCTTCTAAATCTCTTCTCATCTTGGATACGTTTGCAGCATTGTCAGTGACCAAGCTGCGTACTAGACATTTGAATTTTTGTTCACATGTCGTTATAGCTTTTACTGCCACTTCTTGTAAGTATTCTGCTGTGTGTGCATTTCCTGACGTATCAGTTGTTTGTGCAAGGAAGACTTTACCTTCTTCTGTTGTTATACAAGCACATACAATAGGATCATTGTGGACATTACTCCACCCATCAATACTTAGGTTAACAATTTTACCTTCCAGATTGCACATTGCTCCATTTCTCTGTCATACACTTGATCCAGCAGTTTCCCTGCAACTTCAGCTCTGCTGGGTGGACTGTATCCTGGTCTCAGTGACTGAACCATATTAATGAAATGTGGGTTCTCAGTCAGACGGAAAGAAGAGTTTGTTGCATAAATAAACTGGGCAATTTTTTCATCAATCAACTCTTTTTCTAATCTGCTAGTTCTTATCACAAACCTATCTATGGTGGTTCCAGGAGGTAAAGGTTTTTTCTTCCTTTTGGGTGATGGTGATATGTGGCTGTGGGTGTCTGATGATGCTGCTGCTGCTAATGAAGCACTATCCCGGATGGATAACTCTGAAACTGTAGAACAGGATGATGGTGATCTTGGAGGTGGATAGTTTCCAGAATCCATGAATTCCTCTAAACAAAAAAAGTCAATGCTGTTATTTTATTGTTTATTATACAATTTCTGCTTATTGTACACAATACCCACTGCCCCTGCCCCAAAAGGAATATTTGTTTTTCTTCATAACTGTACCAAATGACAGTAACATGCAGTAATAATAAGAAATATAATTTTTCTCACACATGACAGTTCAGTCTTTAGAAATGGGATTCAATAAAAATGTTTACCAACCTGAAGATCCTGCCTGTTCAGAGTGTTTCTTTGGTCATTCGCGCCACCAGGCCTTGCATCTCTTTGTTGCATCGTTTGCATTTTGCACGCATGCCTGCCTTACCGATAGGCGAAGGAGCTTCATTAAAATATTCCCAAACTGGGTCTCTTTTACGGCCTGCTGCCATTATAAGGAAAGAATGTAAATAAACCTCAGATCGTACACACAAACAGATCCAGACTTGTCTGTCTGTGGCTATGCTGCAGTATTGTGCTCGAAGTTTCACTTTCATTTTCTTGTCTGCTTGCCCTTCCTCCTCCTCACACTTAGATTCACATTCTTCTTGTGTTGTGCAGATCTATTCCACTCCAAACAATCAGAAACATATTGTCTAACTTCTTGGACTTGGCACTGAAGGGGTTGATTCTGTATTCATAGGTTTGTAGAACAATAGGATTAAGGTCTTTTTCTTAACTCTGTTCATGTTGTAACATTTTTGCTGTGAAGAAGAGGCTGGGACCTTTGCGGAGTCAAATTCAGTTTTGAGAGCTGCGTAAGTAAAGCGAGCGTCTGTGATAATATAGGAGAGAAACTGCCCACTAATCCTACAGAAACCTCTGGAAGAGCATGGCATTGTGAATGTTACACATATACAGCCTTTATTCTACTGAGTTAAACAACTCCGCTTTATCTCATGATGGAAGAACCTTTGGATGGTAAAATATTTTCCTCAAAAAGTAGTTTATTGAAAAAAAAATCCGATTAAAATAAAAAAAAATCCGATTTTTTTTTTTTTTTTTTTTTTTTTTTTAATTTAAAAAACTAATTACCGTATATACTCGTGTATAAGCCGAGTTTTTCAGCACAAAAAATGTGCTGAAAAGTCCCCCCTCGGCTTATACACGAGTATATACGGTAATAAAAAAAAAAAAAAAAAAATATATATACCGGACAGCCCCCCCCGTGGTATACCGGGCCCCCCCTGTGGCCACCTGTAAAGGAAGCGATGATTATACTTATCGGGTGGCTGTCGCCGACGCCGCCGCTCTGTCACCGTCCGTCACCGCGCTCCTCCTGGTCTTCATGCTTCCTTCACCGTCGCACAGGAAATGACGTCATTTTCTGTGCGCCGATGAAGGAAGCATGAAGACGGGAAGGAGCGCGGTGACGGACGGTGACAGAGCGGCGGCGTCGGCGACAGCCACCCGATAAGTATAATCATCGCTTCCTTTACAGGTGGCCACAGGGGGGGCCCGGTATACCACGGGGGGGGGCTGTATACAGCCGGGTACCGCTGTATACAGCGGGGGCTGCTGTATACAGCGGGGGCTGCTGTATACAGCGGGGGCTGCTGTATACAGCGGGGGCTGCTGTATACCCCTCTGGGGCTGCTAAATACCCCTCTGGGGCTGCTGTATACCCCTCTGGGGCTGCTGTATACCCCTCTGGGGCTGCTGTATACCCCTCTGGGGCTGCTATATACCCCTCTGGGGCTGCTATATACCCCTCTGGGGCTGGGGCTGCTGTATACCCCTCTGGGGCTGCTGTATACAGCTCTGGGGCTGCTGTATACAGCTCTGGGGCTGCTGTATACAGCTCTGGGGCTGCTGTATACCCCTCTGGGGCTGCTATATACCCCTCTGGGGCTGCTATATACCCCTCTGGGGCTGCTATATACCCCTCTGGGGCTGCTGTATACCCCTCTGGGGCTGCTATATACCCCTCTGGGGCTGCTATATACCCCTCTGGGGCTGGGGCTGCTGTATACCCCTCTGTGGCTGCTGTATACCCCTCTGTGGCTGCTGTATACCCCTCTGTGGCTGCTGTATACCCCTCTGGGGCTGCTATATACCCCTCTGGGGCTGCTATATACCCCTCTGGGGCTACTGTATACCACTCTGGGGCTGCTGTATACAGCTCTGGGGCTGCTGTATACAGCTCTGGGGCTGCTGTATACCCCTCTGGGGCTGCTGTATACCCCTCTGGGGCTGCTGTATACAGCTCTGGGGCTGCTGTATACAGCTCTGGGGCTGCTGTATACCCCTCTGGGGCTGCTGTATACCCCTCTGGGGCTGCTGTATACCCCTCTGGGGCTGCTGTATACAGCTCTGGGGCTGCTGTATACCCCTCTGGGGCTGCTGTATACCCCTCTGGGGCTGCTGTATACAGCTCTGGGGCTGCTGTATACCCCTCTGGGGCTGCTGTATACCCCTCTGGGGCTGCTGTATACCCCTCTGGGGCTGCTGTATACCGCTCTGGGGCTGCTGTATACAGCTCTGGGGCTGCTGTATACAGCTCTGGGGCTGCTGTATACCCCTCTGGGGCTGCTGTATACCCCTCTGGGGCTGCTGTATACCCCTCTGGGGCTGCTGTATACAGCTCTGGGGCTGCTGTATACAGCTCTGGGGCTGCTATATACCCCTCTGGGGCTGCTGTATACAGCTCTGGGGCTGCTGTATATACCACTGGGGAGGCTACTGTATACTACCACTGGGGAGGCTGCTGTATACTACCACTGGGGAGGCTGCTGTATACCACTGAGGGGGCCTGTATACCACACTGCTGAGGGCTGTATACCTGTGCTGGGGTCCACCCTCGGCTTATACACGAGTCAATAGGTTTTCCCAGGTTTTGGGGGCAAAAGTAGGGGGGTCGGCTTATACACGGGTCGGCTTATACACGAGTATATACGGTATTATCCACCCTGTCTTCAAATATGGCGCTCTGTCAACTGTCAGCCAATGGGAACACAGTAGCCACCACCAATCATTGCGGACTACAGCACGCTGTGGCACGCCTGTGGGAAATCATAGGCGACGCTGATTCAATCACTGTCGCCCTATCTCACGCCACAACATGGAAATATCACCTTCATGATTGAGGCTGATTTGAGAGCAGTGCTCAGGAATCAGGCGAGAGGCGATCTATCGCCGCAAAATTCCCCAATCACACGCCGCAGCTGTGAGGCAATTTCATGGCGATTGCTCCAGGGCGACATATCACCTTTAGGATTCCCAGGTGAGATTGCAGCATATGAAGGTACCATAAGAGTTGAAAAAAATCAGAAAAGCTTATCTAGCATTAGTGTTAACTATAGATGTAAGGAGAAGTGCATACATTTTGTATCGTTATGTATAGTTTTTTTCCTTCATTGACAATGGCTATTTTGAATAATGATTATTTTCCAATAACATTCCCTCATTGTCCTGCTGTATTTTGTTACAGAAATGGCATATGAGTACTGGAGTAGATGAGGAAAGCAGATATTTCTCTTGCTCGATATGGCGGTAAAGTCTCAACCTTTTATTCCAGCCCTCAACAATGGTGTGGTTTTTTTTTTTCATACTATGATTTTTTTTTGCATATTTTATTTTGTTAGGCCGCTGGGAACATCCTATTTGTTTTTCACAAAGTTCAAAGTTGAAGTGTCTGGAGGGAGTATAGAGTTCTTTGAAGCTTACGTAAGTATAACCTTTGTGAATCAAACCTGTTAAAATTATTAATAATTTTGAGGCGTGAAACTGCATATTAAGGCACGTAATGACACGTTAGGATGTATATTTTAGGAAACTGTTCCATCGTATACAGTATCTCTAACAAATGAGTGCATATAAAAGATAGTATACGTTTTCTGCAGTATCTGACTGTATAATAGAGCGTGAACTAAATGGTATACTTCTTTATGCCAGCCCAGGAACACAAAAACGACGCTCTTGGCCTGAATGAATATGCTTACAGTGAGAGTATAGCTTAATGCATATTTGTCCCGTGAACAAAGACCTTGTTTTAAAGGGAATATGTCAGCAAGCCTCAGCTTAAAGGGAACCAACCACCCCCAATGACCCCCCCGGACTATTAATATCAGTCCCTACACACAGCACATACATGTGCTGCAATGATTTTTGCTAAAAGAACTGGTTTTTAAAACTTAAGATAATGCTTTTGAAAGTTTAAACCGAAGGGACGGGTGGGCGTAACTTATCTGTGTCAAAAGCTGGGTTGCAGCTGTCAGTCATCCCCCCGTGTCCCGCAGCACCAGTAACGGCCAGCCCTTTGCAGCGTCACAGCCCTGTGCACGGGCTCGCATGCCCGTGCACACGTCATCATCTACAGCCGGGTTGGGAGCGCGCGCTCTGACTTCCTGCGCTCGGCTGTGGAAATCAGAGCGCGCGCTCGCTACCCGGCTGTAGATGATGACGTGTGCACGGGCATGCGAGCCCGTGCACAGGGCTGTGACGCTGCAAAGGGCTGGCCGTTACTGGTGCTGCGGGACACGGGGGGATGACTGACAGCTGCAACCCGGCTTTTGACACAGATAAGTTACGCCCACCCGTCCCTTCGGTTTAAACTTTCAAAAGCATTATCTTAAGTTTTAAAAACCAGTTCTTTTAGCAAAAATCATTGCAGCACATGTATGTGCTGTGTGTAGGGACTGATATTAATAGTCCGGGGGGGTCATTGGGGGTGGTTGGTTCCCTTTAAACAGATACATGATATAAACATCTGATGTGGGTAACCCAGACCCACTGATGAGATGTGCTTCCGTGACTATATGTCCAAGATAAGAATACACCTTCATGCTACTTTTAATGATAACAAAGGGAAAGAAGATATGTATGTTAAATAGGATCACCCAACAAATCTCTTATTATATTTAGAACTGATGTGTCCCAGAACAATATAAAAGAAAAAAGAAATACATACACACCGTATATACTCGCGTATAAGCCGAGTTTTGCAGCCCAATAATTGGGCTGAAAAGTCCCCCCCCAGCTTATACGCGAGTCAGTGCCTGTGCTGGCTGGTGGGGGCCGAGATCGGGGGCTGGAGAGGCTGACAAAAGAGCGGAGAGGTCACGTGGTGCCACTCATATCATATTCATGATATGCACTGCATCCCCTGCCCATCAGCGGGGGGGAGGGGGGGGCAGTGCATATAGAGTACCATTATACAGGCCCCCTTCACAGTATGGCCCCCGCATGCAGCGCTGCGCACATACATTACCTGGCTATCAGCTGTCACCCTCCGGTGGCGGATCGCTGCTCCTAGCTCCGGGCTGCATCTTCATCTGTGTCTTCCTGCTTGTCACGTGACCGGCCGGGGTCGCGATGATGTCATCGCAATGAGCCCCGGCCACAGGCAGGAAGACACAGATGAAGATGCAGCCCGGAGCCAGGAGCAGCGATCCGCCACCGGAGGATGACAGCTGACAGCCAGGTAATGTATGTGCGCAGTGCTGCATGCGGGGGCCATCCTGTGAGGGGGGGGGAGGTATACCATCACTGCTGGGCTGTATACTATGCCTGGGGACCTGTATACCATCACTGCTGGGCTGTATACTATGCTGGGGACAACTGCTGGGCTGTATACTGTGCTGGGGACCTGCTGTATACCATCACTGCTGGGCTGTATACCATCACTGCTGGGCTGTATACTATGCTGGGGACCTGTATACGTGCTCTTCTCCCACGATTGATCAGTGTGGCTGGACGGCCAGGTATAGGAAGACTTCTGCTGGTCCCAAACGTCTGCCATTTAAGGATTATCGAGGCCACTGTGCTCTTAGGAGCTTTGAGTACTGCAGAAATTCTTTTGTAACCTTTGCCAGATCAGTGCCGTGCCACAATTCTGTCTCTGAGCTCCTTGGGCAGTTCCTTTGACCTCATGATTCTCATTTGGTCTGACATGCACTGCGAGCTGTGAGGTCTTAAATAGACAGGTGTGTGCCTTTCCAAATCAAGTCCTATCGGTTTAATTAAACACAGCTGGACTCCAATGAAAGAGTAGAACCATATCAAGGAAGATCACAAGGAAATGGATAGCATGTGATTTAAATATGAGTGTCTGAGCAAAGGGGCTGAATTTTTTAAATACATTTTGTACAAATATCTACAATTCAGTTTTTTTCAGTCTAGATGGGTGCAGAGTGAACATCAATGAGATAAAATGAACTTTTTTGAATTCATCAAATGGCTGCAATGAAACAGAGTAAAAAAAGTTGAAAGGAGTCTGAATACTTTCCGTACCCACTGTAATGCATCGCTGCTGTGCACATAGCATACATGATGTTATAGTATAGAAAGAGGTGGAGTTTAAGAGTTCTAATATCAATATAAATGTAGAGTAGAGAAACAGAGACATTGTAAATCATTAATGTAAATCAAAATTTTTAAATATACAGATTGATTATGATTGTAATTCTGTAATGTTGCCACAAGGTGGCAGAATAACAAATATGTTCTTGGTTAAATATTGACTCAAAAAATAATATATGTCAAAAACATATCCTAATAATATGAAGACTAGTAATATTTATTATCATTATTATATAATTTAATCACAAAAAGCCCATATAAGCCCTGTAAAATGATAAACACCTAATGCTCATGTTATTTAGAAAATGATGTGTGCAAAAATGTTTACCTTGCCTTTGAGATTAGTTGTGCTGGTGTCCAAAGAAACCATACCATATTGGATGTCCTAGTGACCAAAAGATCATAGATAGGCAATATGCAAGAAGTGTAATGTACCACAATATGTAACCATATAATCTAATAAAAAAAATATTATAAAGTGAGGAAAAAATGCGTGTCAAAAACATGATGCCAAGATCTGTTCAATCTTCAACAAAGTGTTATTGAGTTCATCATGAACACTTATAAGTACTTTGTAATGGATATATACAGAGTACTATCCGGAAATGTGGCATCCTGGAAATTGTCCCAGAAGGTGAAGTCTTTCTCCCCGAACATTATTACAATTACACGTTTTGTTATGCACATGTTAATTTTCTTTGTATACATTAGCAAAACACAAAAAAAAACAGGAAAAAAGGGAAATTGTACATAATTTCACACAAAACCCCAAATTGGGCTGGACTAAATTTGGACCCTCTACTTAACCCCTTCAAAACTTATGACGTACCTATACAGCATGGTTTCCAAGAAGTTCCCAACCCATGACGTATAGGTACATAATGGCGATAGTGCGGCACAAGATTTGTTCACATTTGATTACTGCTTGGACTTCAGCTTATATGATGCCCGAATCCCGACTCTCACAGCCAGGAACAGTGCCTGCACCGCCTGGGGCTGTTTAACCCCCTGAATGCTGTGATCAATAGTGATTGCAATATTTAGGAGGCAGGGTGAGGAGTGCGCTCTTCTCAAGCGATCGGGCTACTGCAACATAATAAGGCATGCCAGATCGTTGCGACCCAGGGTCGTCGTCATGAAAAGCCTATTACACCATGCCAGGAGTATCGTGTAAGAGGCTGCTGTCAGTGTAAAACTGAGAGTTCTAATCCATTATAATTAGAGTAAGGCTGCTTTCACATAGGCGTGTTTTTGAAAATACGGCAGATTTGCCGCATCTTCCGCCTAACGGCCGCACTTGCGGCCCCGATCCTACAACCCCATACATTGTATATGGGTCTTGCGGTCGCGTGCGGCAAGTGTGGTTTTACCGGTTGCAACACATGTGGCACTTGCGGCCGCGAATAAAAATGCGGTCAGCAGCGTTTTTTTTTCGTGGTTGCAACCGGCAAAACTGCACTTGCCGCAAGCCCTATAGACAATGCATGGGGCTTGCCGGATTGGTGCTGCAAGTGCAGCTGTTAGGGTACTTTCACATCAGCAGTTTTTGCCGTTCGCGGCAGATGCGGTGAAAAAAACGCATCTGCCGCGATTACCGCATAAGCGCTGCAGTTGCGGCAAGCCCCATACAATGTCTATGCGGGCTTGCGGCAGATGCGGCAAGTGCGGTATCGGCAGGTGCGCCCGCAAAAAACCCGCGGCTGACCGCCTTTTTTTTCGTGGCCGCACCTGCCGCAAGTGCTGAGACCGCATCTGCCGCACACTTGCCGCAAGCCCCATAGACATTGCATGGGGCTTGCCGCAACTGTGCCGCAAGTGCAGCGGTTATGAGATAATCGCGGCAGATGCGTTTTTTTTCACTGCATCTTCCGCGATCAGCAAAAACCGCTGATGTGAAAGTACCCTTAGGCAGAAGATGCAGTAAATCTGCCGGATCTGCCACATTTTTTCAAAAACACCAGTGTGAAAGGGGCCTTATAAAAGTTAATATCCCATATAGGGACTAAGTAAAAAAGAATAATAAAAAATAGACCCCGATAACAACTACTGTGTCCCTTCCCTTACACGTGTACAGCTATCTTTCCATTTATAGTCAGCTTGTGGCTGAGGGACCTACATTTCTGACACATCTGTGCATATACCAAAAGTGTCTGAGATGAGAATACCTCTTCTTCCTTAAGGCGGTAAGGGTTACAGCCCTGTAATGAAGCATGACACTGTTTTGTGTTGTAGGGACTATTCATGTTAAATCTGTAATATATGACCTTGATATTGTTATATACGAAGTTTAACATACTATCCACCAAGCTGCAATAAAACAAACTACGGTAATAATCACAATGCTGTGCTAGTCTCTGCCACCAGGATCATGTGTGACGACAAGGCTTCAGTGGTTTTGCTTCCATAGCAATAATTACAGGCACTTAATAAGCCATATTGTTCAGTGGCCATCACAAGTTCTTATATTGGTGAGAATGAAAAGTCATTATGGCAACTGCTCACTGTAGTGTTTGGAAATAGTAAGTGATCCAGGAGGTAGTAGTCTACCAGTGTGTGAACTGTTAGACCTTGGGAAACCCTAAAAATATTTTGCAGCTATAATTCATGCTTTTGACATGTGCAGATGAAACATGAATTAAAAAAAAAAAAAAAAAAACCTCCTACCTTTATTTTCTGAAAGGAAAGACCTGGCACATTGTAAAGTTTTAAACTGATGAATTCATTCAAGAAATCTAGGTGTCAGTTTTAACTTCATGTTTGTAACTAAAGGTTTGACCCAAGCAGACTCTACATCACCTCCCGAACATAAAAGATCAAGAGCAAAGTTGATACATGTCACTTATATAAGCCTATGTCTACGTGCACATGTCATCACATAGACAGCAGAACTAAATCTCCATGTTCTAGAGGCCAGTAAATATTGACTCCTGGTCAACAAATGGTGCTGAAGGCAATCATGTGTGCAGTTGGCTCTCCTATTTCTCCTACAGCAGAGGAAAGAACAGAAAAAAAAAAAACCAACCTAACCTTCCTATATATAAAAAGTCAGGGAGCACATATACTACCTGATTAATAAGGGTGGTGGTAATCTTGTAATAAGTTATTTTTTGCCATTTTTATTTTGGACTTGGCAGAGGCTATACAGAGGAAGAAATAATTTGTATGAGGACCTTCCTGAGAAATATGGAAGAATTTAAAGGGAATCTGTTTACATCAATTTAACCTGCAGAAATAGGACCAATCTGAAGGTTAATAGCATTAGGAAGGTACCTGTCACTAATGAGCTGCAGAGTGAGCGGTCAGTCAGTGCCAGGGTGTGGTTACAGCCGCAGCTCACAATAATCCGAGCAATGACTGTAGCCTCTCAGACACACCTGTATAACTTAAAGCAGGAGGCTCTTGGGGGCAACGAAATGCATTTTCTTCTAGGGGCTGCACTTTCAGTACTTTGGATTGGCACCCACTTAACGCTATTTACCTGCAGATTAACCCTACAAAATGATGGAGAACTAATTACTGATGTGTCATTTCTGCTAGTCATTTGCAGACGTTCATTTCAATGACTCCCAGTTTATCTGTTAACAGATCTATTCTCAATAAGACTCCAATGCTAAAAAAAAAAGGGATCATTGTCAACCTTTTTCAAATGGCTCTCTGTAGGATCCATTCTAATGGATACTTAATATTAATGATCTTTATAGAGTGGCAACATATTCGACACCACTTTATAATTCATAGGTTCATATACAAACAGTCATAAGTAAGAATGCTTTCACATCTGCAGTAGGTGTAATGCCGGATCTGCTGCGTGACGGCAGACTTGCGGCACCAATCTGGCAAGCCCCATTCATTCTCTATGGGGCTTGCGGTCGGGTACAGTATTGTCGAATGTGGCACTAGCGGCGCTTGTGGCACCACAAAAAATGCTGCTAGCAGTGTTTTTTTTTTTTTTGCATGGCCGCAAGTGCCGGATCTGCTGGATTCAGCAATACCACACTTGCCACACCCAACCGCAAGCCCCATAGAGAATGAATGGGGCTTGCCAGATTGGTGCTTCAAATCTGCCGTTACGCAGCAGATCCAGCGACATCTGCCGGATCTACCGCAAAATTGCAATACTGCTGATGTGAAAGGACCCTTAAGCACCTTTCACATCAGCATTTTTTGCTGAAAGCTGCAGATCCAGGAGATTTACCACATCTGCTGCCTAAAGGCAGACTTGCGGGTACACCTGCGGCAAGCTGCATTCTTTTTTTGTGCAGCCGCAAGTGCCAGATCGCTGCAAAACTGCACCTGCTGCAAGCCCCAAAGAGAATGAATGGGGGCTTGCCGCAGGTGTACAGCAAGCCGGCCGTTAGGCAGCAGATGCGGTGAATCTGCCATATCTGCTGCATTCAGCGAAAAACGCTGATTTGAAAGGGGCCTTACCAAATCTGCAGCATAATGGCTGCACTTGTGGTACACTTGCGGCAAGCATCATTCATTGTCTATTGGACTTGCGGCACATGTGGCAAATGCATTTTTTGCCGCAATCTGGCAAATCCGCAGTAACAACAGGTTAAAAAAACACAGCTAGCAGTGTTTTTTTTTTTTTTTTTCACGCGCCGCAAGTGCCTGATCAAACTGCACTTGCCGCACCTGCCGCAAGCCCCATGGAGAATGAATTGGGCTTGCCGCAAGTGCAGCGTTACACGGCAGATGCTGTAAATCTGCTGAATCTGCCGCAAATTTCAAATAACGCTGATGTAAAAGAGGTCTTACAGTTATAAAAAAAAATGCAATAATTAAAGCAAAATGACAGCCCCGCTCAGAAGAGCTTACAATCTACAATGACGTAGGGGTGACATAAAGTACAGGTGCTTATTTACAATGATGGTCCAGCCATCTTTGGAAATGGGAATAGATAAGAGCTGCATGAGTGCTCACAAGTCAGTATTTGTAATGCTTTTGGGTTTGGTGGAGTTTGAGTTAGCCTATTCACTATTTCTTTGAACATAACTATGTCTAAATTCGTTCGATTAGGGAGCATTATAGGCTCTAAAAAGATGTGTTTTTAGGGAGCGCTTAAAACGAAGTAAGTTGTGGATAATTCTTGGGCTAGAGCATTCTAGGAATTGGTGCAGCTCTGGAGAAGTCTTGGAGCCAGGATTGGGAGGTTCGGATTACTGCAGATGTTAGTCTAAAGTCACTTCCTGAGAGAAGAGAATAGGTGAGGTGATAGACATAGAGGAGGGAGCAGATGAAGAGCTTTATGGGGGAGGCCAAGCAATTTGAATTGGATCCTATAATGTGTGGGCAATGACTGGCACAGAGCAAAAGAGTCCAAGTAATGGTTAGCCAGATAGGTGACCCTGGCTGCTGCATTAAGGATGGACTGGAGAGGGGAAAGTCTGGTGATGGGTAGGGCAATTAATAGAGAAT
This sequence comes from Allobates femoralis, assembly GCA_033576535.1. NCBI lineage: Eukaryota > Metazoa > Chordata > Amphibia > Anura > Aromobatidae > Allobates > Allobates femoralis. The sequence goes on along the minus strand of JARQOC010000003.1, from coordinate 356,157,909 downwards.
TGCAATAATCAAGGTGGGAGGGGATCAGGGCCACAGTGAGGGTTTTAGTTGTTTTCTATGGTGAGAAAAGGGCGGATTCTAGAGATGTTCTTCAGATGCAAGTGACAGGAGCAGGCGAGAGATTGTATGTGGAAGGTGAAGGGAAGATTGGTGTCAAATATACACTCAGATAGCGAACCAGCTGCCTAGACATTATTGTGATGCCGCACACTGAGAGAGGTTAGTGGATGGCAGGAGCAGAAGTAGCTCAGCTTTGGAAAGGTTGAGTTTTAGATAGAGAGAGGGCATGATATTGGAAACTGTGTTTACAGTCATTGGTGTTCTGTAGTACAGCCGGGTTTAAGGTCAGAGGAAGAAGTGTATAGTTGTGTTTCATCAGCATAAAGATGGTACTGGAAGCCAAATTTGCTTATAATCTGTCCAATAGGGGCTGTGTAGAGAGAGGATAGAAGAGGGCCAAGCACTAAACCCTGACAATAAAAGGAGAGGAAGAGTAGAGGAAGTATAGCCAGCGAATGATACACTGAAGGAGTCATCAGAAAGATAGGAGGAGAACCAGGAGAGAGCCATGTCCTTTATGCTGATTCAGGGCAGCATAGGAAATAGGAGATGGTGGTCAATTGTGTCCAAGGCTGCAGAGAGATCAAGAAGAATAAGCAGAGAATGGTCACCATTACGTTTGCTGTCAGAAGATCATTGGTCACTTTGATGAGGTCAGTTTTTATAAATGTAGGGGTAGAAACCAGACTGTAAAGGTACCGTCACACGCGGCAATTTTGCAGGCAATTTCACTGGCAATTTGCTGGTTGCAGTGAAATCATAGACATATTGTAATATCTTGTTGCTGTGTACAAATGGAACAATGTCTCCATGATTTCACTACAACCAGCAAATTGTCAGTGAAATTGCCTGCAAAATTGCCACGTGTGACGGTACCTTGATGGACTTAACGGACATGTGAACTCAGTCGGTGACTGCAGACTTGTGGATTTATAGATTCAAATATTTTTTATTGAAATAAGTATAGTCATACAAGTAGTAACATTTTCAAACAGGATCCAAGAAAATGGCAAGTATATACAATTCAAAATAAGTCACTTTTGTTATTGATTCGAAATTAAAATAGTGCATATGACATTTAATAACTTCTATTACTGAGTTATCTAACAAGATCACATAGAGATTTGCAGTAATTATTGACATCAAATAGCTTGCAACTAAACAGATAAGCAGCTATTTACAATTTTTATAAATCATTATAAAATCAGTGAGGGAGGGAAGTAAAGACAGGGATTAGGGATCGGGTAAACCGGAATATGGAGAGCCTGTTAAAGCCAATCGAGTAATATTGTATAAAGTATTTCAGTATTATTCTCTATCTACACAACGCAAGGACTCATATTGACAATTTGGGAGTCATGTTAAGGTTCCAGTCATACCATTTTCTATGACATTTATTTTGTTGATTATTTCTGAGAGCAAACGCGTACTCATAGGTTTACGACAAAACCCATATATGACTCACTAGATAGTATACCTCAGTTGAAAAATGTCAACCCTCTGAAGTCATTTAGCATACTCAAACAACATTTTATAACTGGAGAAAAATTTAGTATATCATGTAAATAGATTATATTTATTTTACATAAGAGACAAGTACATATGATTCATAGAAGAGAATAGGGACAATTCCCTTGTTACAGTTGTAAAACCAGAAATGTAGTACAAAATTATCACATGAAACTTTAGTACAAGTCCATATAGTGGGAGATAAAGTACATATACAATAGTGCAGGATGCTGTGAACTCATATATATATATAATATATATAAACAGTCTATGTTCTCTTTACCCAGTAATTACAATAAGGATGTTGGGGGATTATTCATTATATTATTAAATATACATTAAACCATCTCACCCAACTCCTATAGGTATAGAGCATAGCTTACATTGGTCACAGACTATACACAATCATAGATCAAAACAACCTCTCATCAAATATGGACAGAAATAGTACAACCTCACATGGGTACAAGTTAATGTGAGAGAAGTCCCTAGAAAAGAAGTGGATCTTTGCATGTGGCCCCTACACGTGTTTCACACACAGGCTTCCTCAGGGGGCGAGGGTATTTTAGTGCAGGCAGGCAAAATCGCTCTGCTCCCCTTCAAATACGCGCCCTTTTATGCACCATGTCGGCGGTGAACGCCGCCCGCACTTCCGGGCTGTGACGTCACCTTCTGCTCCCATTCACATCATCACTCACCGCCAGCCAATCCCGTCGCGGCGTCGCTGCGCATGCTCCCGGTCCGGGACGCGTCAACAAGACGACCGGGCATGCGCAGTATGCACAAAACAGACAGATGGCTCTGCAGGAGGAGCGGATAAGGGCGCACAGTGTATGTCACCTCTAATAGGAAGGATAATGTTAATACTTTGCCTATCAACACCCAATCTGAGTATTTTAGTTCCATAGTCCAAGATATGCGTACTCATATGTGCTGTGACACGCAATTTTCTCAGCTAGATGTTCTATAGTAGGGGAAGAGGATCTCTCCAATGAGCTGCAATGATATTTTTTGCTGCAAGAAGAATGTGGGCGATAATGGGTCTATATTTGTTTGGAAGATTTTCAAGACCTAGCAGCAGTAATACCAATTCTGGGGCAAGACTTGTGGATTTAGATGACACAAAGTCTTTAAGCTTTACATCTTCATTTTAGCTTTTACGCCTTTTATAACATTATTATATCTTATTTCTCAGTCTCAGGCAGACAAACCACTGAAGAAGTCTGAATATGTAATAAAGGACACAACTGGTAAGTCTGAGACGATTGTTAGATAACATTTTATTCTATCTTTTTATTTGTAACATAGTGGCATGTACACAAGAGGCGTATAACAGAGTAATGAATAGTGCTCAGCTGTGCTAATATAAGAAAGATACAGATGTACAGTAAGTCCTGTTGGTTCACACTGACCACTTCATGGCTTTTCAAACTGAGGAGTCTTCCAAAGATTCTTTACTTTTTTAGCGGTAGATTAACCCCAGAGGCAGTGTCAGGAGGGTGATAAGTCACTTTTCCTGACCCCCAGTGTTTTTAGATGAGGGCAGTACATCATTAGCACAACCTGTGGAGAGGTAAGGGGGCCCATTAGCCCCTCCAAAGCTAGTGGAATTGTGTATTATGATGAGATTTTGGACCGCAGAGGGCCTATATAGTGCTCTTGCACAGGGGCCTCTTCTGTGCCCTCCACTAGGGCTGCACATTTTACCTTTTGTTCGGGTGAAGAAAAATTTCTGGAGACTAACTCCCTGTGTTTGAGAATATATGGGGTGTATGGCAGACACATGGGTCAGAATTGGCCGGTAATTTAAAGAATGATAGGAGCATTTTCACATAACCTTTATTTATAGATAGATTGCCCAGCCGTCAAGTCATTTATGAGAAGACTTATGTCTGAAGCCTCCACTTAGTCCTTGTCCTACATTTACTATAGTATTTACTGCCTGTGAAGATGGACTTATAACATCAGGTCACAACAACTGGCCACCGCTTGATAGTGATGCCGACAAATGTAGTTCTCCACAAATTAGAGCAGGTTTTAGAACTCTTGTTTATGTCTGTTTAACTACTTTTCACTTTCAATAGCCATGCTGTGATATAGAAAACTGTAAAAAAAAAAAAACTTCAACAAAAGGTAATTTTCTGATGGCACTTTTTTAAAAATAACATTTAAATGAGAAACAAAACAGTGATGTGTAGTAAAATGTCATGACTGCCTGCCTGGTTTTTAGCCACTATACCTGTGCCTACCCTAAAATATATGGTAACATACACCTGCCATAGTGCAGAGTTCTAAAAGAATTATTGTCTAATTGTGGTCTCTTTTCAGTTTCAGATGTTCCTGGTTCCTTCTCTTCGTCTCTTTCCAGGCTAAATCTCATGGCTAGGTCACCACACGGAGAGTTGTGATGCAGTCAGAAAAATCCTCATCACATTCTATCCTCATGTGAGGAGGATGAGATTACTGTGTCTTCTACTGTGTCATGTAAATACCAGAACACAACTGTTAGGTTTTTTGCAATATACTTTTTATTAAAATTTACTGAAATTATACATACATCTTCATTATGATTTTTTTCTTGCTACCAGCAAGGCCACCGACCTCACTTTGTTTTGCCAAAGTTATTGTGGCATTAAAGGGCTGTCACACTGTAGCGGGATCAGCTTTATTCTCATATGCACAAGGAAAGATTTGAAGCAATAGGATGAAACTGAATGGGAGGTGACACAGATTAGATATTAGAAAAATCTTTTTAACAGTGGGAGTGATAAACGAGTGGAACGGGCTACCACAAGAGGTGGTGAGTTCTTCTTCAATGGAAGTCTTCAAACAGGGGCTGGTAGACATGTCTGGAATGATTTAGTGAATCTTGCTTTGAGCTGGGGGTTGGACCATATGACCCGAGGTTCCTTCCAACTCTACCATTCTATGATTCTAAGTGTGTGCAGTCTTAGAAGAAAAGTCTACACTCACTTTGTGACTACAAACTGCTGAATAGTGACTGTGTGCAATTGGCACACGCTCGTGATTGATTCCACTGTATTCAACATGTAGATTAGTGGTCATATAACAGTATGCATTAGATTTGCAAACTTGTTGTCACATGCCAACTTGGCTCCCCTCTAGTAAGCAATACACATGTAACCACAACTGTGAAAACCGCATACATACAGTCACGTGACCACCCACACAGGGAATACACAGAAATCATGGTGCTGGGTGCATTGCACGCTCAAGATTCGGCAGTCTGCAGCCATATTGAGTGAATGCAGACTTTCTTCTTAGATTGGACAACTCCTTTAATTGATCAGCTCGAATAAAATTTTGAAAATATTGACAATTGCAGTGAACTGTAAAGTTTACATTCATAATAATTTGTACCTTCATCTTCAAAATCAAATGTAGATCAGTTTTTTTTATTTGTATTAGATTTTAATCCTGGGTACATACTATCATTTATGAGCTGTGTATGAAAGTTACTGATGGTTGACAGCTCTGATTACCATGAAGACTGATCTAGTAAAGGTCTACTGGCATCAAAATTGAAACTAGCGTGACAAATGGGATTTCATGATGATTGTGCTTCTTTGAAAAACTTTAAAATAAATTTTTATGTTTTGATATATGTGTTTACTACATTTTCTCTGTATGCTTTATTATTGAGCATTTTGGTTTTCTTAAAACTTTATATATTGGAGCTTCTGTTTCAAAATATGTATATTAGAATTTTTGGGAACAATGTAGGGGGGGAAGGAGAAGAAGAGACAATCCACAAAACAAACAGTAAAGGGACAAAATTACAATGATAGCCAAAAATATGTATATCCATAGCCATAACAATTGGAAAGAAGATTCGAAATAATCTAGAAAAAAATTTGACCTCAAATATGCTTAATAAAAGTTAAACCAAAGCATGGATAGTAAGAAAAGAGGTACTAGCTAAAATAAAGTTCGTCAATTGACCTTGTTCAATAGAGTTGGTGAATAGGCTATAAGCCAAGTATCCCAACGTACTAAATATTTGGCAATGTTGTTGTTTCTGATGGAAAAGTTTTATGTTCATATATACTATGCTGAGATATGCGATCAATCAAATGTATTATAGTGGGAGGTTCCTTTTTATTCCATCTTGACGCATTAAGGGTCTTGGCGGTGAGTAGAATGTGGGAAACTATGTATCTTAAACTTTTTGGGAGCAATACCAATAGAGAGGAGAGCCAGTTGGGGAGAAATGTTAATATTAAATCCTGTGGTATCTATAATAAGGGATTTAACATCAGACCAGAATTTAGATAAGATAGGACAATCCCAAAAGATATGAGATAAAGTCCCGATGTTACTGCAGCCTCTCCAACATGTGGGTGGAAGAGAGGGATTGATACGGTTCAATTTGGTAGGAGTCCAGTACCATCTTGATAACATTTTATAAAATGATTCATGCATAGTAGCACATACTGAGGAAGAATATGTGATTGCAATGGTTTTGGTCATGATTTGAAGGTCCATACGGATCCCTAATTCCTCCTCCCAAGATGCAAAAAAGGAAAGATTAGTTCTATTTCCTCATTAAGGAACTTGTAGAAGTTATTTGTTTTCCAGTTGGATATCTTCCTAGGGGAGTCTATTAAATCCGTAATTATTTGTGATAGAGCAAATTTAGGTGAAAAGTTGGTAAAATAGTCAGAGATTAACTTGCATTTAGATCTTTCATCTCTGTGAAGAGAAAATTTGTTTTGTAAAGTATAAAATGAAATAAGAGAGTCTCCTATAAGTAAGTCATTAATATAAAGTATTCCTTTGCCTGGCCAATCCACGATATCAAGATTGGGGATTAATAGTTCCAGAACATCTAACGGGATTTTTTGAGGAACATTTGAGGTATAATATCTTGCAGCCTTAAGAGAGAAATGTCTCCAAGCGAAAACTGTTGCCTTTAAAGTAGGATAACTAGGAGGGATTTTAGATGGGTTTATTAAATGGGCAATAATCAAGGCCGATAAACTCTTATTTTTTATGATAGTTTTTTTCAATGTTTATCCAAGAAATGTTAAGATGATCTAGAAGCCATCCTTGTGACAGTTTAAGAATGGATGCTAAGTAATAGTTATGAAGGTTGGGAATTCCCAGACCCTCCCATCTACTTATGTTTTTGCATCTCTTGTTTTTTTGTGATTCCAAATAAAGGTTCTTAATTGGGATTGGAATTTCCCAAACCATTTTTTGGGGATAAAAACGGGGATGGCTTTAATTATGTAAAGAAATTTTGGGAACGATATCATTTTGAAAGCTTCATTCCTGCTTAACCACGAGAGATCAATTTTGGACAGACGTAAATAATCACTATGAAGTGATTTGAATAAAGATGATACATTTTCTTGGATAGTGGCCGAACAAGGTTTCGGGATAGTGATTCCTAAATATGACATTTTCTTTTCTTCCCAAGTATTGTCAAATTCCTGCTTGAGATAAACAAGAAGGGTTTCATCAATATTAAACTCCAAGATTTGTGACTTAGATCTATTAACTTTTAAAAAGAAAGTTGAGAGAATTCTTCAATAGATAGTGATAAATGCCTAAGGGACTTAAGCGGATTGGAAATAGTGATTAATATGTTATCTGCGAAGAAAGCAATTTTATGATTATGTTGACCCGCAAGGATTCCTTTAATTTTGTTGTTGTTTCTAATATTAATAGCAAGGGGTTCGATGAACAGAGCAAAGAGAATCTGTGAAAGCGGGCACCCTTGCCTAGTGCAGTTATTTAATGGAAATTTTTTGGGGAAAAAATTATTAGAATAAACCCTCGCCGAAGGGTTAGAATACATAGACTTAATACTTCCAAGTATGTTTCCCTGAAACCCGAACTCCTCCAAAGTACAGAAAAGAAAGACCACTGGACTCTATCGAAAGCCTTCTCAGCATCTAAGGGTACCATCACACTGTGCGACGGCACCGCCGATTTCTTAGGCGATGCAGGGGCGTGGCCTATCGGCACCGATATCGCCCCTGCATCACCTAATGTAAATAGGTGATGGCGACGCCTTTTAGTGGTCACCTGGTTTCAGAGCAGTGCTCTGAAACCAGGTGGCCGATCTGGGGCGATGTGTACACATCACCCCATGTAAACGGCCGACGGCGATCTGCCAGATGATGGGAGCCATAGGCTCCCATGTTAAGGCATCGCCGCTGGGGTTTTAAGAAACCCCAGTGGCGATGCCGCCTGTCAGATCGCTAGAGGTGTCGCCCCATGTAAATGGGGGAAGGCGACGCTAGCGAGGGTGGCAAAAACGTACGCTCTCTCGCTTGTCGCCGTTGACCTCTCCGGTGCCATCGACACAGTGTGACGGTACCCTAAGGCTAGGTGTCACGTCCTACTGACGGACCCCACACGTGGACCCACTGGACCGCGTAGTGCGGATGCTGATACCGGGATGATAGAGAGACGGACCAGTACAGTAGAGTCAACAGGTTTATTGAACAACACAAGAACCCACACCCCAGGGGAGGGCCACACGGCCACAGCACCGGAACACCACCGAAGGAGGCCCCGGAGCGCTTGATCCCTATACAGGGATACCGCCGGTACCAACCTCGGAAGGACCAATGAAGCGGACATGGGTGTTAAACTGACCCAAGGCAACGTGGAAACAACACAGCAACCGGGTATAAGATAGGACACGGAGAACCGGAAACACGGAGAATCCAGAGCAGGACCTGAATCAGCAATTTCAGCTTGGAAGAGATCCAGGTGGAAGGCCCAGAACACGGGAGTCAGCAAGGAGCCGGCAGGGCAGAGATCTGAAGGAAGTAACACACAGAAATCAGATAACAACCAAAATAAGGAACAACCTGACCAGACCAGGAATAGCAACTCCACTAGGTAGAAGTTGCCCTGGCAAAGACTGACAGGAAACAGGAAGTTTATATTACAGCAGGGCACTCCTGATTGGCAGGACACAGAGGCTTGGTGATTAGCTGAGGGGAGGAGCATGATCCCTGCAGCTTCACAAGCATTCACTGATTTGGAGATGGAGTTTCATGCGCTCAAGCAGTAGCCCCGGGAGTGAGGAGATGAGCGGCGCTATTCAAGCAGAGGGCGCTGGAGCCCTGCGGCAGACCCCCGAGTGGTTACACTAGGAAGGCAGAAGGCTGTTTTGACTTTTCTACCAGAGTCACTAAGTCCAGGGCTCTCCTGGTGGCGTCAGATGTGGTGCGACCAAGAATAAATCCTGTTTGGTCAGGGTGAATTAGTTTGCCAATATAATTTCTAATTCTATTGGCTGCTAATTTCGCTAGAATCTTAAGGTACCGTCGTCACACGCGGCAATTTCACTGGCAATTTCCTGGTTGCAGTGAAATCATGGACACATTGTTCTATTTTGTTGCCGTGTATAAATGGAACAATGTGTCCATGATTTCACTGCAAACAGCAAGTTGCCAGTGAAATTGCTAGCAAAATTGCCGCGTGTGATGGTACCTTTTAGGCGGCCGTCAGACGCTTCAATATCTTGAACGATATCGTCTAAGCGATCTGCTTTTTGATCGCTTAAGCGATATCGTTTGGGCATCGCTACGTGTGATCAAGAGATTTTACAAAGTAAAATCGCTTGATCGTGACATCGCAGATATGAGAGCAGGAGCTCATATCTAGCGATGAACGATTTAACAATCTGCTTCATCGTGGTGTATGACACCGCGATGAACGATCTCCCAGAGCCTATGCTGGGAGATGGTAACTATGGTACACATCGGGTTACTAAGCGCCACGCGGCGCCTAGTAACCCGATGTGTACCATAGTTACCAGCGATCTCGCTGGCCCACATCGCTGGTGAGTCTGTCTGTGTGACAGCTCACCAGCGATGTGAACGATATTGTAAGCGATCGCGCGTGCACGTGATCGCTTACAATATCGGTCAAGATATTGAAGCGTCTGACGGCCGCCTTAGAGTCACAATTTAAAATGTATTGGATCTTCTGTTCCTGGTATTGTCACGCATATCATTTGGATTGGTTTACGTTTAGCTGATCATACAATGCGTTAACTACTGTTCAGTTTGTTAAAACATGAAACTTGTCCCATCATTTTTTGTGCTATAATTTCTTTCCTTTTTCCGAAGAAGGTAATTTTTTTGTTTTTTGCAGGACAAGTAGTAGTTTTGATTGACACCACTCACTTTATCATATTTATATACTGAAAAATCTGTGGGAAAAAATGAGAGCTGGCCAATATCTAAATGCTGCTTTCAACTTCATCAAAAATTCTCCAATCAATTGCTGTTAAGTCGCGGTCAGACAGCTGTATAACACAAACGACGCTTGCATTGTAAAGCACGGAGTGGCCGGCAGCTCCCTTCACCCGAGCATAACAGCTTCATGAATTACTGTGCAGCTGTCATGCTCAAGTCAGGGAGCGGCTGACCACTCCGTGCTTTACAATGCGCTCACCCTGCATGTTATAGGGCAGTCTGACCCCGGTCTAAGGGGCATTTGCAGGTTATATTAAGGAGGCAGGTCACCTGAGTCTTACCCTTGCACTCAATAAATATTGCATTTATACACTATATGAACAAATATTGGGACTCGCCTCTTAAATCATTGACTTCCAAGTTTTTTATTCAGTCCTATAGGCCCAGGTTCATAGCATAAAAAAACCTAGCCATACAGTCTACATTTAAAAAAAAATTGTTTCATGCGTGGCCTGGACATGGCTGAGACCAGCAGCACCTAAAGGGAGCTCCTGTGCCTGGACCCCATCCACTGCCATCACAAGCGATTACACGCAAAAACGAAGGTCTTGACGGAGAGTGTGGACCCCCAGACCTGCAGAGAACATCCCCAGCACTCCAGATGCCTGGCAAGTCTGATATTAAACAGCTTTTCCCCTCCTCGGGTGCACGCTGCAATACTGCCTGCTCTGCTAAAATACAATTCAAATAGAATATGCGGTTCTAAGGTAGAGCGCAGGTATGAGACGGGATACTTTAATCTTTATCTCCGTAACTTTATTCATAAAAAGCTCCAGACCACAACATGTTTCGACGTACAGACGTCTTAAGCGGAGCTTTTTATGAATAAAGTTACGGAGATAAAGATTAAAGTATCCCGTCTCATACCTGCGCTCTACCTTAGAACCGCATATTCTATTTGAATTCTATTAATCTAATTCCATTGTGGAAAGCGGTGACAGAGCTGTAGGAGGGATAGGATTAATGGATCAACCTGGTGTTTCCTGACCTAACCCTGGAGAGAGAGTGTGGACAGCACGAGGCCAGGAGCAGAGGTGATTGAGGACACAGGAGCACTACAGATCCAAGGCTGGCAGCCTGAGCCACAAAACTACGCTCACAATCTGGTTGTGCGGATCGGGCACAACCTTTAAAGGTTAGTTTGCTTATAATACGACCGCTTTAAAGACAGAAGAGGTCCACAGGTGGCGCAACACTATTTTTTTTCTTTTTATTTGCTCTGCTAAAATGGCTGCTGCTTCTATCAGGGGAGAGGAGCACTCCAGGGCCCCCTCAGATCGCTCAGACCCGGGGCCCAGCACCTCTGCCCGGAGGACCACCAGAAACACCGCTGGATCACTTACCAAGGGACCCAATGTACCTTCTAACCAGGGGGGGGAACACTGGAAAGGGCAGGAAAGCCTCCATCATAGGAGACAGGGGGCGGGATGGACTCTCCTCACTCCCCCTCCCCTACACATGAAGGGAGAGACACTGCTGCAGCCCTGACAGCCAGCAGAGGAGAAATGCACACAGTAAATCCTAATGCAGCTCCATGGTCCCCTGAGCTGGGTTCTGATGCTTCTAGAGAGCCCCCTGTCCTCACCATTGAATGTGAACATACCTCCCCAGATATCTGTTATGGAGTCCGTTCTGCTGACCTCTCTGGCCAGGGGTCTACATCCAGTTCCCTGCATGATGTCCCCCCCCCCTTCTCAAGCAGACGACCTGCATGATATCAGAACACGGATGCACTTTTTCCCCACCAAAGATGACATGGAGGGATACATCCAGAGGCTGGAGAATGTCTGCAGGTCAGAGATTGGGCCCCTTAAGGAGGACACTGCTAAGCTCAAAAGCATCATGCACACTGTGGTCCAGGAGGTAGCTGACCTCTCTTCTCTTGTAAAGCAGCAGCAACAACAACTAGATCAGCATGAGCAGAATTTCAACACCGTGCTAGATATGCTGGAGGATGCAGAAAATCGGAACAGAAGAAATAACATTAGGCTGAGGGGTGTTCCGGAGACAGTGGTCACACGTGACATTACTCCCGTCCTACTACGTATCTTCAACACTTTGTTAGAAAGACCCCAAGACGAACACATCGAGATGGATAGGGCACACGGATCGCTGGGTCCCAAACGGGACGACGCAGCACGTCCCAGAGACATTATCTGTAGGATCCATTTCTACCAACTAAAAGATAATATAATGAGGAAAGCTAGGGAATCTGATTCCATTGACCTTAATGGGATGCCCGTTCAGCTTCTTACGGATCTCTCACCTATCACGCTTGCCAAACGCAGGGCCCTGCGCCCCTTGTTGGACCTTCTCCGAGAGCGGGAGATACCCTACTCATGGGGTTTCCCTTTCCAACTCCAGGTCCGCAGGGGCTCGGAGACTCAGGTTCTGAGATCCCCTGCCGACATCCCAGAGTTCTGCGGGGCACTTGGACTACCATCGATAGACATCATGAACTGGCCACAGCTGTCCACCTTCTTCTCCAGGGGCCTGGGGTCTGGTCATCGATTCTCATCTGAAGAAGCTCGTAAGAGAAAGAGGGGCCCTAGGCGTCGCTCGGCAACACCGTCAGCTGCAACATGAACCTTCCTGTTGGTCCCTGTTTGGCTTATCACAGTTGGACTTTTTTTTTTCCTCTTCTTTGGGGCTCTTGACTGTGGCTCCCGAATCTGATCCAGGGGCTCTGTAACCACTCCTGGCCGGAAGTTGCGGAAACTTTTACCCCTTCCAGTTTGGTGGAGATTGTAAATATATTTAGTCGTGCCTTTCTCTAACATGTGTTGTCTTCCCCTCTCCCCCCCTCTCCAATACTCACCTCGTTACACCTTACCCCTCTTCTCCTAGTTGTTCCCTTACCTTGCGGTCCTACCTTAGCCTCCCCTGAATCCGCCTTCTCTCCTATACCCCCCCCTTTTTCCCCCCCTGCTCTATGACACCTTATCCCTCTACTCCTAGCCGCCCCATTACTCAGGAATTCCGCCTTACCCTCCCCTGGTCCCACTTTCTTTCCCGTCCTCCCTCTTCCCCCCCCCCCCCCCCTGCTTTAAGATATGTTCTTGGTTTGAGTGATCCATGAAGATTACAATGTTCTTTTCTATATATGTGCCTTCTATATGTGACGTTTAAACTTGAAGAGGGTTTTGGGTGGGGCCCAGGCGCATGGTCCTGTTGTCGTGTACCAGTCACCCCACACGTAGGGAGTGTCTTTGACACATATTACAGAGTTTACTCTGTCAACTTTTTGGTCTGTGGGTTGCTTAACACGCTGGCCTCTGGGACAGGAATTAGAGGTCCAGTCCCTCTTACTTTCTCTTTCTTCCTCACCGACTTTCTCTTTTCTGTCTTCCTGTTTCAACTCTTTTTTCTGAAACCCCATCTACCCCCTCACCGCACCTAGCCACCAATATGTCAAGAATTAACATCTGCTCTCTAAACATCAGAGGTTTCAATATAAGTGAAAAACGGTCTCAGGTCCTGACTCATATGCATAAGAAACGTATCCATATCCTTCTTTTACAGGAAACTCACTTTAGAGCTGATACAGTCCCATCTATAAAGCATAAATATTTTAATAAATGGTTCCATGGCCCCAACCCGGAGGCGCGGTCCAAGGGAGTCAGTGTAGCTATTCACAAATCTTTAGCGACGCAGGTGATGGACTCCAAGATTGACCTGCATGGTAGATTTGTCTTCCTGAAGCTGCAGATAGCCGGGGACACCATAACTATTGCTAATCTGTATTTACCCAACCAGGACCCCGCCCGAAAATGGATTGCGTACCTACGCGTCCTGACAAACTTCACAGAGGGCTCAGTGATCCTGGGGGGCGACCTTAATTTTATACTGGATAGAGACTTGGACTCCTCCTCTCACAGGTCCTCTGTTCCTGCTTCTCACCTTGAAAAATTGAAGGCTACACTTCTTGATAATAAGCTGGTGGACGTCTGGAGGTTGCTAAACCCGAGTGCCAGGGATTACACTTACTACTCCTCCGTTCATGACATGTACAGCAGGATTGATCTTTTTCTTCTCAGCCATAAACTCTTATTGGCAGATCCTCTAGTTGAAATTGAACCCATGATCTGGTCGAATCATGCTCCGATCATTCTTTCCCTTGGCCTCTCGGGTTTGGCTCCGACAGAGTGGACCTGGTCCCTTAATCCAGGCCTTCTAAAACAGCCGGCCTGCCAGTCGGCGGTGAGATCTGCGATAGCGGGATTCCTATCGGATCATAAGTCTGATCCTACTGCACTCCCCTTTAAATGAGAGGCTTTGAAGGGAGTCATTAGGGGGATTCTCATCCAGCAGGGGTCCAAACTAAAACGGAAAAGAACTAGAGCAATTTCAGACCTGATGGCCTCTGTCCACCATTTAGAGACCCAACATAAACAAGCTCCAACACCACAACTACTCACTGAATTGTCCAAGGCCTGTACTGAGCTACGTACCATAATGGACTCGGCATCGTCACGTCAGCAGGACCGCTTCCGCAAATACTTATACGAATTCTCTAATAAGCCGGGGAGAGCTTTAGCTAGATTTATCCATCCACGACTTCCTTCCACATACATACCATCTATTAGATCGAAAACGGGGGAACTTCTCCATAGGCCCCGTGAGATAGCGGATACATTTGGGGAGTATTATAAATCTCTATATAATCTTATGGGACCTTTAGCTGACATGTCTCCCGCAGAATATCTCCGACGTATCGAGGACTATGTGGCAGACACCCCACTTCCACCTATTGGAGAGGAGGACTCGGAGAAAGAGGCCACTTTCACGGAGCAGGAAGTGATCGATACCATCTCTGCACTTCCCAATGGGAAAAGCCCAGGTCCTGATAGTGTTTCGGCAAACTTCTATAAATTGTTTGTGCATGACTTAGCACCACAATTAACAGCCCTCTTCAACTCTATCTCCGATTCCTGCCCCTTTGCTCCTCAGACTTTAGCAGCTACAATTACAGTGATTCCGAAGCCGGGTAAGGACTCCCTCTCTTGCGCCAGTTATCGCCCCATCTCCCTCTTGAATCTAGATGTCAAGATCTTTGCAAAGATCTTGGCCTCAAGACTAGGACCTCTGTTACCGGCTTCTATTCACAATGACCAAACTGGATTTATCATGCATCGAGAGGCAAGAGATAACACCATCAAGACTTTACTTATTGCGGCCCAGATTCAAAGCCACAACATCCCCGCATGCCTTCTCTCGGTTGATGCCGAAAAGGCATTTGACCGCTTAGGATGGGATTTTCTCTTTGCCTCTCTAAAGCAGTTGGGCCTGGGCCCGGTCATTGTGGGGAAAATCCGAGCGCTGTACCGTGGTCCCACTGCGCGCTTAGAGTCAATAGACTCCTCTCCCCTGCCTTTGGGATCTCCAATGGCACGCGGCAGGGTTGTCCCCTGTCACCTATGCTATACGCCATTGCAATGGAGCACTTGACCTGTGCCCTCAGGAGATCTACAGATATTCAGGGTGTACGGATCCAGGGAGCCCATTTTAAACTGGCCCTCTATGCTGACGACCTATTGATTTACATCTCGAACCCCCAGGTCGCCTTCCTGGTTATCATACGAGAGTTCATGAGATTTGGCGACGTGTCAAATTTCAAAGTAAATTACTCCAAGACAGAGGTTATGAATCTTACTCTATCGGATGCCTTGGTCCATCAGCTTCGGTCTTCCTTCTCTTTTCGATGGGTTGACAGAGGCTTGAGGTACTTAGGCATCACTATACCCAAAGACCCTAAGGATCTTTATACCCTTAACTACGCCCCACTTTTACAAGCTACATTACGCGACCTGAAAAGACTCTGTGGCACACAGCTATCCTGGTTTGGATGCATTAATGTTATCAAGATGGATATCCTGCCTAGATTTTTGTATCTATTCCAAACTGCTCCCACTGATATTCCACCACAGTTCTTTCGTCAGTTAATGCCATACGTAAATTTATTTGGGGCGCCAGGAGACCTCTGATTCGCTTTTCGACCCTGACTGAGCGGGACAGGGCTCCCTGACCCTGACAAAGCGAAGGGGCGGGACAGGGCTCCCTGACTTCCAGCGCTACTATCATGCGACGCTTTTGTCGAGGATCTTAGACTGGAGATTCAATTCAAATAGTAAACAATGGGTGACAATTGAGAATTTGGCTTCGCCCACCTCGCTGCGCTGGGTGCCATGGTTGCGAAAGCATAACCGCCCTCCAGACAAAATGTTCCTCCCTCTCACACAAGTAGTGCTGAACTTTTGGGATGTGTGGCGGAGTAGAGTCTGTGACATTGCCTGTCCATCAATTTTAGGTCCCCTCTTCCATAACCCAGACTTTCCCCCGACAGTTGGGAGATCGACCTTCTTGAAATGGAATGCGGACACTGACCCTGACATGTTTCAGGTCAAGGAATGGCTAAAGGGGGAGACGACGACGGGGGAAGGAGGGTTGGGACCGGGGTCCTGGTTGGAGATTTACCAGCTGAGAACATTCATCCGATCCCTAAGTAGGGGGGCCACCTCGAGATTTGAGTCACTACTGCTCTTGCCCGACGCCCCTGCTCACGCTATTTCTCTCCTGTATGCGGTGAAAGGAGAGGTCGGGCCGCCCTTTGTCCCTCGATTCTTTACTGCATGGCAGATGGACTTGGGAACTACCTTCACTGAATCTGAACGAACCAGAATTTGCTTGTTGACCCACAAGATGTCGATATCCTGCAGCTTTCAGGAGACAAATTATAAAATTTTGACTAGGTGGTATAAATGTCCCACTCTGCTGCACACAATGTTCCCTTCGGTTTCGGAGCTGTGCTGGAGGTGCGGAGAGGAGCCTGGGACTATGCTTCACATCTGGTGGCATTGTAAGCTCATCCAGGCTTATTGACATTCAATCTTCTCGGCATGTGAGTCTATCACTGGCACTCGCTACCCCACACTTCCTCAGATCGCACTGCTGTCCCTCATTCCGGAACCGCTCGCCTTGGTCAAACGCAGTCTTTTCCGCTTTTGCCTTATGGCGGCGAGGGTTCTAATACCGAGACATTGGAAGTCCACAGTTATCCCCTCTCTCGGAGAATGGGTGAGTGAGATGGACAGATTATGCCGTATGGAGGGCCTGATGGCACGAGACCAAGAAACCTGGGAGAAGCACCAGAGACTGTGGACTCCTTGGTGGCTTTTCCGAGACGGTTCTCCCTTATCATAAAATGATTTCTACGAGCCTCTTGGTTGTATTCTGGTGGGTGCGTAGGACTCCCCCCCCCCCCCCCCTCCCTCCCTTCCCTTCCACTCCCTACCCCTCCCTTCTCCCTTTTTCTCTTCACTTCTTTTCTCTCTTCTCTGCTTCTCTTTGCTATTCTCACACTTCTACTCTCTCTTCTATCATTCTCTACTTAAATCTTTAGATGGTTTTAAAGCTTTTTCTCTCACCTTATGTTGCTTGGGGGTCTGTTTAGGGGTCTTCATTCTGACGATCAGCTTTATTTTTTTTCTCCTGGCGATCCCTGATTGGACTCTCCGGTTTCTGATGGAAGAGGTTGAAAAGTTAAGTATACTTAAGGGGTAATCGATATTTCTATTATAAGTGTATTTGTCCAGAATTTGACCCCGATCTTACTTTATTCCTTCTCTCCGCCTTTTTCTCCTTGAAAGGAGTAACCGCAACCCGTGTCTATATGTATGCGATTAACGCACTTGATGTTATTATTGAAATTCTGCTGATAATTGTCAGTTTACTTTGTTATGATAAAAAACTTGAATAAAGAATTTTCTGAAAAAAATAAATAAATAAATAGTTTCTGAAAATAATGGATCCTTAGAGCTGATTGAATTTGGTCTCCTGTAATAGGCTCATACCGCTGCAACAAGTCAGTTTGTGAAACATTTAGAAGGGAAAAAGTCCATAATTAAAGCCTCATTCAGACATTCATTTTTTCAATGTACAAAAAAAATGAGTGCTTTCTTTTTTGCCTTTTATTAGTGTGTGGTCCAAGCAGGGCTGTGGAGTAGGTAAGTCACACCTCAGACCAGGGGTGGATTAAGGGTAGCCAGGGCCCGAGGCTGTTCAGACTCTGTGGGCCCCCGATCATGTGATTGGGGTCATCATATACCTGAAATAGATAATGCCAGAAAAATAGTTGCTGAGTGAATCTATAACCTGTCAAACATCCATTGATCTAGTCAATTTACCCTTCAGTTAGGAAGAATAAAAAAAGCGCCAACAATTGACATGTGTTTTAGTGCAGAAAACGCAGCAAAAAGATGCAGGGTCTGTTGCACACATCCGTGCCTCTGGCACATATGCAGTTCGTGCCGATACATGCCGGGGACACATTATCCCCAATGGCCCCCTTCAGACATCCATTATTCGTCATGGTTGGACCATGTCGCTGTGTGGAGCAGACCCGTGTCCGTGTGCTCCACACGACGACATGTCCGTTTCTTGCCAGCACCACGGACCGCTTTTGGCCCAAAACATGCTGCACACGGATGTTCATTGTGCACAGACCATGGACAAAATGAAACAGGCCTTGGACACAGCGCCTCCAGACCTGCAGCAACTAACAGGTGTCCAGCTGCCCTGTGTTCACGATCTGCAGTGGGTGCAGGGCGGCTTCTACCTGCGTGCAGCTGATGGTGATCACTTCCAACTCCGCAGTATGAAATGAACATTCTGTGGAGGAGTTGAGTGCTGACAATCTGCACCGCTGCTGAAAACATGCTGCAGTCAGGGAAGCATAGTGAGGATGGGATTTCTGCAAATCATCCACTGTGCTGCTACTGTACAATGCAGCATTTTGGATGCAGCAGCAATATGCTGCATCCAAAATGCTGTGTTAGCCTTAGGATGCATAGTCACAATAAGTTATGTTCACACAGGATGTTTCCTGTGATCTTTTGGCATAAAAAAATTCAGCTTTTTATTAGCATGTATTTTATTAAACGAATAAAAAAAAACAAAGGCCTTATGTGAACATAACTTAGCAAATACTGAGGTAAAACCTCACCAAATACTCAGCGTGTGCACAAGGCCTAAGGCTGGTTTCACACCACAGTTTTTACCCTGATCAGGTTCCATCCAGCTGCTGATTTTTCAAGATCGCGGCTAGCATGGAGCTAGCCGCGGTCCTGAAACAACAGCGGCGTGCAGCCGCCGGTATCCGGTTCCCGGATTGCCCCGGATCCAGGACAATCCGGGAAAATCCAGGATCTGGCTTTTTGGGGTAATTTTTCTCTCCGGACATAAAACCGTTGTAAACAACATTTTTGTGTCCAGTGAGAATAATCCGAATTCTCTCGGATTCCACCGCAGAGATGAAACTGGATGGCAGATAGCTGCCATCCGGCTCCATCCGGCCCCATAGGCTACTATGGGGCCAAAAACCGGTCTGGGGCTGTTTAGTTTACACCGGACAGCCCCGGACAGGACCGTGCCATGGTGTGAAGCCAGCCTTACAAATACTGAGGTAAATGCTCAGCGTGTGCCAAAGCCTTACACATACTGAGGTAAAACCTCTCCAAATACTCAGCGTGTGCACCCACTGCCCCTTTAGCTTGGATAGACACATGTGAAATGCCTCTACATGCTGTGTGTATAGACTCCATACATACAGTAACATGATCCAAGGGAAATATCCACATATAGGGGCAGGACGCACATAGCATGTAGAGGCATTTCACATGTCTCTATCATGTTAATAAAGATGGGGCACAGTTTATATGGGGCAAATCTCGCAGACTAACAAAACAAAGTAATCACTGATCTCAGGGAGACAAGTCCACGAAAACACTGCAGCAGCCGGCTACATCTCTATTTAAATTGACTCTATTTGCAAATCTCGTAGACTGGCGCAGACACAGCACAGCAACAGGACAAATTAACAATATATCACTCATACTCACAGCCAGCCCAGGTACGTTCCCTTCTCTGTGCTGTGACTGTTGGATTAGGTGGTGAACGCTGATATCTCTAAGTGTGAAAGTCAGGGATAGGGAATGAGGGAGTACACTCACCTTAGCCTCTCAAGATACGATGCAGGTGCATATGCAGTGGCTGGTATCCACCTGTTCAATAATTAGTGCTCCAGAATAGAAAAGGCAGCACTCGCTCTAGTATCAACGATAATTTTTCTTTATACGTAAACGTACGGAGGATGTTGCAAAACACCGTGGGTACTGGAGGAGAGCAATTATGCAGCCCACCTTCTCACACTGCCAAAGAGGAGCAATCCTAGCAGAGCGGCTCATTCTGCTGCCAGCCTACTCAGTCTGTGGCAGCTGCTCCAGCTCTCCAGACTCCAGTCCTCCTCACTGAGTCTGTCACCGGCTGCCGTCCACCAAGCTTGGGCTACTTAAAGAGATAATTAGTGCTCCAGAATAGAAAAGGCAGTACCCGCTCCAGTATCAACAATAATTTTCTTTATTCCGGTTAATCACATAGACAGATTAAAATTGCATCTGTCAGGCATAATGTGCGGTGCCTTGTCAGACACGTTTCGGCGGTGAAGCCTTTGTCATTGAAAAAGGCTTCACCGCCAACTATAACTCCGACTCTACAACCCTACAAAAAAGTGTCTTCCTTCTGACAGTGAAAATTTTTTGCATTGCTGATTTTGATCCAATCCTCAGATCAAAATTTTACAGGTTTCCTTGATTTATCACAGCCCACTTGGATATGTGATTTACCCCATAGACTATCACAGATATGAGTGCTATCCATGAAAACCACTGATAACACTTGTACAAGAAAATTGGGCATCTGAAGGAGCTCTGTGTGTGTGGTATTATGGAGTTGACGTTCAGAAAATAACTCTGCCACAAAGTGGAGTCCACATAAAGTGGCAGAGCAGGATCATCAGATACTAAGGTGCATTCTGCATAAAAGTTGACAACTCTCTAACTATAACTGCAGTATCCAAATCACTTTCTCAGTACAAACTGTGTGCTAGTCTTATTGCATTTGTTTCTAAGGCCAGGAAGCTACATGTATGCCTTAACATTACTAAGCAAAAAAACAGTGGGCCAAATGCAGTCATGTAAAGCATGCTGCCACTGAGCTTTGGATCAGTGGTAATTTGCTTTTTAGAGTGACTGATCACGCTTCTCTAACAGTCTGAACGGGCCTGGGTTTGATGAATGCCAGGAGAATGTTACCCGATTGCATTTTGCCAACTGTAAGCTTTGATGGAGGAGGGATAATGTTGGGTGTTTTTCAAGAGTTGTCCTGTTCCTATATGAAGTAAAGGGAAACCTTAATACTTCAGCATACCAGGACAGTTTTATGCTTCCAACTTTCTAGTAACAAATTTGGAAGCTTACAGCTTTTCTCTTAAATGTGTCCCAGTGAACAAAGTAAGGCATGGTTGGGTGACTTTGGTGGGGAAGAACTTCATCTACTTAGTTGTCTTGCTAAATTTACCCGGATCGGGGCAGAGCCCGTACTTACGTAGCGCTCACTGACTTACAATTCAGGCATGAATGATAACATTCTCTATAGCAAGATTAAATTTATTTGTTTACAAAGTAGCACATGAATTGTCATCAATTGAATAAAGACTTAACACAAATTATACCTAGACTTAATTATAGCGAATAGGCATCAATAGTTTACTGTGTATTGTAGCTGCTTCACCTTCTTCATCGGGGAGGTCACGATCAGCGAGAAGGGACCACGGCTTGCTTCACAGAGAAGTCCATCCATGTTGGCCTCTGGAAAGGTTTTCCCCCCCAACTCACTGAATGTGACCAGCTTCATTTATACCATTTTAGAATATCTATGATCACGCACTGATGGCATGATCCAGCTTTTCTCATGACGTGACGTCAGCCGCAGGGTATTCACTTCTTCCTGTGACTAGCTGTGCAAGATATCCATCTGTTTTCCTGTCCCAGGATGTGGGTTCCTGTCACAGGATGTGTATGTCTCAAGAAGGTCAGCTCAGCTCATGTTTTCATCATAACAGCATAATGTCAAGAAGAGTTCACCCTTTTTATATTTCAACAGAGGGGGGGGCGTGGCTTGGAAGCTCATGGCACTAGCTGCATTTCTGTGAGCTCCTGCACCCATTCTACAGACAAGCGGCACAGAACGAGAGGATCACCTCACAATCTCCTACAGCGTCCCTGAATCCTTCCCTGTCGGTGTGGGGATGCCGAAGAGCCAGCCATGGAAGCAAGGTGAGCCCTCCAGGGTCACAGATTTCTTCCCTCCTGATAGGCCCCTTGCAGCTGCAGCTTCTAACATGGCACTGTCTCACTCTCGCCCTGCACCCTCCTCCCCCTCTGCTGGGACTTCTCCTCGTGCTGCTAGGAGCTCTGGGGACCGTGCTGCCTCAGGCAGTGGAGAGGCCCTGGTCACTCAGGGCTTCCTTAAGGAGATGCTGGCTTCGCTGCATGCCTCGCTCCAGGAGGACATGAGGCTCATGTTGAGGGAGTTCCCGTCCCTGGGGAAGAGGACACACCACATTGAGGGCAAGATGGCGGAATACGCCACAGCCCATAACGAGCTAGCGGAGGATTATTCTCAGGTGGCAGGTGATGTTAAACTCCTGAAACTAAAGATGTGGGACTTGGAGGACAAAGTCGGCTGCATAATCTCAAGCTTCGTGATTTCCAGAGGCTGGTGAGGAAGAGGATTTATCCAACACAGTCCTGCCATTTCTCCAGTCCCTGCTCCCGGACTCTGGAGTTGCAGAGTTGACACCTAGCAGACTTTTCCGTATCCCAAAGCCGCCCCAGATCAATAAATTACTGCCCAGGACATTCTGATCACCCTGCCTGCACTACAGGTTAGAGATCAGATCTTACAGAAAATGAGGCAGGAAAGGGATATTCCGGACTCCTTCTCTGGCATCTCTGTTTTCCCTGATCTTTCGCCTGGGACACTGGCCCGCAGACGGGAGTTCGCCCCTCACTGCAAAGTGCTACGTGATAAACATATTGCTTACAGTTGGGGCACCCCCGTGCGACTGAAGTTCAGATACAAGGGGACAACCCAGATCTTTCTATCTCCGAGCCATCTAGGGAAAGCCCTAAGACAGTGGAACTTATCGCCTGCGGAGGAGAATGACTCCCATCTCCCTCATACCAGGAGTAGAGGCTTTGTTTCCCCTGCTGAGTGGCAATAAGTCAAATAAGCCATGATATCCATGACTGTCTGTGTTTGGATACGGGACCTTTAAGAGGGGGTTTTGGTTCCTTGGTTGCGGGTTCTTGCCCGGCCCTCTGAATACGAGAGATGTTGGGCGAGTCAAGGATTCTCCCGCATAAACCCCCCCTCCCCGGATGGTGTGGCCAAGAGTTGGCCAGTTCTCCTGAAAAGGTTTACATGTATGTTCTATGTTTGCTCTCTTATTATTGTTTTTCTCTATCTTCTCTTCTCTCTCTTTCTCTCTCCCTCGACTGGTCTCTTCCCCCCCTCCTCCCCCCTTTGCCTCCTCCTGTGTGATCCGCCTCCTATCCACGATTCAAAAGGTGACTTTCTTATGTTTACTGATGCTCTATTGTATGGAACATGAAAATTGTCTCCTATAATGTGCGGGGTTTAAATTCCCCATTTAAGCGTTCCCTCCTTTGTAGGGATGCTTTAAAAATGAACGCTGATATATTATGCATTCAGGAATCACACCTCTTAGTGGAGGATAATCACAGACTCCACCATAGGCTGTACCCTACTGCTCTTTTTGCTAACTCTCCAACGAAGAGAGTGGCGTGTGTGTCTTTGTTAAGCACTCGGTTGATTTTAAATTGATTTCTTCGGTATCTGACCCTTCGGGACGATTCATCATCGTGGTTTGCACCATAGCCGGAGTTGAGGTGGTGCTCGCTTCGATCTATGCTCTGAACGAGGGGCAGATACAATTTCTTCGCCCGTTGCTTGACAGTGTACATGACCACCCGCGAGCCTTAAAGATACTGTGTGGGGATTTTAATTTGATCTATGACCGGACCTTGGATTGCTCCCGGGGAATGGGGGAGAGGAGTCAAGAGCTTGGTCCCACCTGTCGTGAATATCATCTCCACGACATTTGGCGTTACCTGCATACCACAGAAAGAGACTACTCCTTCTTTTCACACAGGCACGCCTCTTATTCGAGGCTGGACTACTTTTTGGTGGATGACAAGATCCTCCGCGCCTGTGCGGAAATTGGGTTGATAACCTGGTCTGATCATGCTCCAGTGTCCCTTGATGTGGTACTTGACTCGCATCCCCCTCCCCCTGGGGCATGGAGGTTGAATCGGGCTTTGCTTTCCGAGCCCGGATTGGTGGAGGATGTGGGCTCTCTCCTAGCAGAATTTTTTACAATTAACGATAACGGCTCAGTGAATGACGAGACTCTGTGGGCCTCTCATAAGGCCTATGTCCGGGGACTCTTTTTGCAGAAGGCAGCGAGACTTAGGAGAGCTCAAGAGAGGGAGAGGTCGGATCTACTCGCTCAGATACAAAATCTTGAAACCCTTAATAAACAACACCTGACATCTGCGACGACATCCCTACTGATCTTCGCCAGAATTCGCTTTAGGGCCCACCTGCTGCGTCGCCACGAGAAATACCTACACCACTCCAAAACAATCTTTTATGAATCGGGAGATAAGGCGGGCGCCCTATTGGCGCAACGGTTAAAGAAAAAAGAAGCTAGGGCCACTATAGCAAAAATGACAGATGACTCGGGACGAACGGTTAGAAACCCCAATGACATAGCTGGCGTCTTTCAAAAATACTATGCTAAACTTTACAACCTGAAGAAGTAAAGACCCCCCAACCCACTACCAAACTGATTGGGGAGTTCCTGGAGGGATTGGACCTACCTTCTCTCACTCAGCAGGAGAGGGAGAGACTGAACCTCCCCTTTACTCTGACGGAGGTTAAGTCAGCCATCCGGGGGAACCAAATTGTATTCGGCCCCCGGACCTGATGGACTTCCCAACGAGTATCTTCGCTCCTTTGCTGGAGTTTTGGCTCCTTTCCTTCTGAGGAACTTCCACCACTGGCGGGAGATGGGAGTGATTGACCGTTTACATTTACAGGCTACAATAATTACCATTCCCAAGTCTGGCAAACCGCCGGATTTGCCGGAAAGCTATCGCCCCATCTCCCTCCTAAATTGTGACCTAAAGATTTTTGCAAAGATTCTAGCGTCTAGGTTGGCGGTTGTGGTTCCTAGGTTGGGATTCGTGGCTGGAAGGCAGGCGAAAGATGCGACGAGGAGGATGATTAACCTTCTTAAATATCTGGAGCTGAAGGGTAACCCTGGGACATTCCTGTCCTTAGATGCCGAGAAGGCGTTTGATAGGGTGCACTGGGGTTACCTGGAGGCGGTTCTTCGGAAGTTTGGCCTAATCGGGCCCTTCCTCTCGGCTATAATGGCCCTGTATTCCCGTCCCAATGCCAGCGTCCTTGCCTCTGGATTTCTTTCACCTGCCTTTCAGATCACGAACGGAACCCGCCAGGGCTGCCCTCTGTCTCTGACAATATTTGGCTTGGCAATAGAACCCCTGGCGGAGAAGATCCGTACCAGCCCGTTGGTGGAGGGTGTTCGGGTCGGCCGGGAGACACATACCATCGGCCTCTATGCTGACGATATCATCATTTTTTTTTAAATCAGATATATTTTTATTTATAAAGTAAATCCAGACATTACAAAGAAACCTCAGAAATACATCAAAGTTTACATGTTAATGCACCCCAACCAAACCCCCCCTCCCCCTTCCCGTCAAAAACCCCTCCCTCCCCCACCCGTTCCGTAGACAGCTGTTAGTTTTCAATAGTGCTTTTCCAAATTTGACAAAATCAATCAACAATATAACCGTTCGAATGGCAGTAACTTATGAATATAAGAAATAGTTCGTTCTCAGGTTTTAGATTTCCCTACATAACCTTCCTTAACTCTACCCATCACCGTATAAGCCAGGGTTCCCACAATTGATCAAATAATTTCTCCGCACTCCGCCTCCTGTATATCTTCCCCTCCAGTTTAACAATATATTCTACACTTTTAATATATTCCGCCCTCGAGGGCGGCTCGGCCCTGATCCAATGCCTTGCTATTAGCTTACGGGCAATGAACAAAAGTCTAGCCACAGCCACTTTACGCACATTCAGAACCTTAATCAGCTCTACATAACCTAACACACATACAAGGGGTTCTCTGGGTATCACACAATCATACCTGCCCTCTATCAGGGTCAACACTGTCAACCAAAATGCTTGCAAACTGGGGCAATTCCACATCATGTGTATAAGTCCGGCATTCTCGCCATGACATCTCGGACATTCTGACGACTCCCGTAATCCAATTTTGAACAGAAAAGCAGGTGTTCTGTACGCTCTGTGGACCAGGTATAGCTGCGACAGTCTGCCCGGTTCGCTCAGTGACAACTTGGGCCCATACTCCAGAATCGATTCCCAAGTTTCATTTTCCATCTCCCCTACATCCTCCTCCCACCTATCCCGTGTCTTTATGGGGTATCGCAGCAGAACAGTATGCATAAGGTCTCTATAAAGTGTGGATATGACCCCCTTCATGACACCCATCCTACACACGTTGTCTAATACCACATCCACCTGTAACCGCAGGTCCGTCAGTTTAGCCTGTTGCCTGAAGGCATGTCGGACCCTGTAGTATAAAAATTTGTCAGACTCTCTCAAATTAAATTCACTCCTCAGGTCCTCGAATGCCCTCAGTCCTCCTCCTGATAGAATCTGAAACACCCAGGTTATGCCTTTGCGCCTCCATACCTTCTGTTCCCCCAATTTATACAGTTCCCCCAGATTCAAATTTAACCATAGAGGAGTATATTTCAAAACCCCTGTAACCCCTCTCACCGCCCTAACCTTCCTCCAGACCCTATGGACCAGGCACAGGGTGGGAAACTGACCCCCCATCCTACCGAAATCTCCAGCCTCCAACCCCCCTACCAATGGTTTCTGAGAAATAAACTGTTCAAGAATTAATTGAGTAGAAGAGCTCACACCCCTTTCTGCCAGCCCCCAAAGTGTTGGCTCTGTGCAGCTAGAAAATAAATCCATGGATCTGGCATAGCCAGCCCCCCTTCATCTTTTGGCCTCTGCAATGTTTCCAATTTTAGTCTTGGCTGACCCGTACCCCATGCTAGTTTCCGTAATAATGACCTCAATTTCTGAAACAATCCCCTCTGAATCCAGACAGGCGAGTTATGGAGCACATAGAGGAGTTTTGGCATGAGAACCATCTTTGCCAAACTGATTCTACCTACCACCGAGAGGCGCAGACCACACCAAGCCCGTATCTTGTCTTTCAGGGATTCTATCAAGGGCAAAACGTTCCACTTAACGTAGTCCAGGACAGGCAGGGAGGCCTGGATCCCAAGGTATTTAAACTTATCAACTAATTTCAAATCCGCACACTCTCCTTCCACCAGATCCACCTCTCCATCCCCATCCACCTTCATGATGCACGATTTTTCCCAATTGATCCTAAGGCCAGACATATCCCCAAATTCCTTAACCACCCCTACCGCCTGAGCAAGAGAGTCTCCCGAGTCTCGTAGGAACAACAGCACATCATCTGCATACAGCGCCACTTTCTCTTCTACCGAACCGAATCTAAACCCCTGTACCCCAGCCGATTGTCTGATACATGCAGCTAAGGGTTCTATGGCTATGGCAAAAAGCAAGGGCGACAGCGGGCAACCCTGGCGAGTGCCCCTAAACAATCGGAACTTACTCGACCTCCAACCGTTCACTCTCACACTAGCCACAGGATCCCGATACAGCATCTTCACCCACGAGACAAACCGCTGGTGGAACCCATCCTCTCCAATACCAACCACAAGTAGTCCCATTCCACACTGTCGAAGGCTTTATGGGCGTCGAGAGAGACCACCACCCTACCTCCCTTATTATCCGCAGGAAGCTGGATGTTCAAGAAGAGGCGTCGTAAATTGACAGCTGTGGACTTATTAGGCATAAATCCAGTTTGGTCAGGGTGAATCACATCACTGATCACCTCTCCTAGCCTACGAGCCAGGATCTTGGCCAGCAGCTTCACATCTACAGACAGTAATGAAATGGGCCTATATGATTCCGGTTTGCTCCTATCCTCGCCCTCTTTAGGTATGACCACCACAACCGCTTCCTTCATGGACTCGGGCAGACCACCTGTCTGCAAAGTCTCCTGAAAGACTATCAGCAGTCTGGGTAACAGAAGTTCTTTAAGGTGTTTATAAACCTCGGCTGGGAGGCCGTCTGCCCCAGGAGCCCTATCATTCGACATCGAGGCCAATGCATCCTCCAGTTCATCTATTGTCAACGGCGCCCCCAACCTATCGCCACATTCCTCTCCCACCTGTGTTAACCCAGCTCGTTCAATATAAGCAGCCAGCTCTTCTCTCGAAACTGTTAGACCAGAGGAGTACAGTTTTTCATAAAAGCATTTAAAGACATCTAGTATATCCATCAACTATCCCGCCCTCATCATTCGCAATAGAATATACATATGAAGATTCTCTCTGGGCAGCCGCAACTACAGATAAAAGGTGGCCCACCTTCTCCCCATCTTCAAAAAAGGATGCCTTATAGAACTCTTGCCTCCTCTCTCCGTTGCCCTGATATACAGGTCATCCACAACCTTTTGGGTCTCCCTGAGGTGGGCCTGCGCCTCCATCGATGGTCTGTCAACGGCAGCAGTTTCTGCCTTTCTTAGTGCATCCATCGCCCTCTGTTCTTCAGCCCTAGTTTCAGATTTACACCTAGAGATCTCTCTAATAAGCAAACCTCTTAGGAACGCTTTCATGGTATCCCATACCACTCCCTTGGGGGCACTACCCTCATTATCTAGAAAAAAACCTTCAAGCTCTGTACCAATTTTTTGCATATCCAATGTCCTCAACCACGAGGGTGAACCTTCCACTCCCCCCTACATTCCCCCCTCCCCATCCCAGTTCCGAGAATTATCATAATTGGTTTGTGATCTGACACCACCCTTGGCAGGTAGTCTACCTTGGTGACTATGTTATCTAAGTGACGATTACCCAGCGCCATATCAATTCTAGACATTGATCCGTGTGAGGTGGAGAAACATGAGTAACAGCGGCTCCCCTCATTTCTCACCCTCCACAAGTCAACCAATCCCAGCTCTCTAATGTATCTTGCAAATGAAGTTAGTCCTTGCCCCCCAACAGACCTCTGGCCCCTCCCGTCCCGGTCCAAGCCCTGCTCCAGCACCGTATTAAAGTCTCCCACAAGTAGTAGAGGTATTCCCACCCTGTGCCTGGTGTGGTCTACAATCTCATTTAACATGGCCTCGGAAAACGGTGGTGGAAAGTAAACCGCCACAAAGCAAAACATACATCCATACACACGACATACCACCATGACATACCGACCATCCTTATCCAAACGCACTTCCATCTCTTCATAAGGCACCGAAGCATGGACCAGGACTGAGACCCCCCTCGCATAGTTTGAGTACACGGCGTGGCATGCGTGACTCTGCCATCTCCTGGCCAGGCCATTTTTTTTTCCCCCGGTCAGATGGGTCTCTAACAAACATATAATGGCTGGCCTGAAGGAGAGTGCATGCCGCAGCACCGTTGCCCTCTTGGTCCTATCAGCCAGCCCCCTCACATTCCAACATAATATTCTTATTTGATTCGCCATATTGTCTGTTTAATAACAGTCCTAACAAAGAGCCTCCATTTTACTTTCATAGACAGCCATCTACGATGCCCATCCAAAGCCCTTCCCCCCCTCCCCACTCGTACCCCAACTCAGGCCCACCCCTTGCTCCTCTGACCCTCCCATAAAGTAGATTTCTCCCCTCTGGGAGTGGGTAACAGTGTCAAGCTGAGCCTCAACACCTCTCCAATCACTTACCAGCACAGAGCGTGTGCTCTCACCTCCCACCACCCCGAACCTCTCCCGCCTTCGATAATCATTTAATTAGACAATAAAAGTAATTTTAGGCTCTATAAGCCTCACCGCAGCCCCCAACATTCAGGAGCATCTAACATTGATAAAATAACAGTCCCTCTAACATATGGAGATACCAACAGAGGAAAAGATAAGAATTTTAGCAAAGTATAAAAATAGAAAATAGAAAAAGGAAAAAAGGGAAAAAGGGAAAACAGGGATCCAACCGTGGAAAGGGACAATTTCGCTTCTGGTACCGTCCCATATTTCAGCGTAGATTCCAAGAGAAACCAGTCATATCCATCTTTTCAGGGTCTGTCAATTCAACCCTTTCCTGACGCCTGCTGGCCTCGCAAGCTCCTGTTGTTGCATTCCAGCCAGTCCATTGCCTCCTCCGGAGTAGGGAAGAAATGCGCTTTTCCCAGCGCCGCCACGCGCAACTTGGCCGGATACAACATAGAATACTCAATGTGTAGCTCTCTTAGTTTCTTCTTTATGTCCCCAAATCCCATCCTCATTTTTTGGACTGTTGGGGAATAATCAGCATAGATCGAGACATTTTGTCCATCAAAGGTCAGGTTTTCCGCCATCCTCGCCTTCCTTATAATGGCGTCTCTATCCCTATAGTTTAGTATTTTTGCCAGGATGGGACGAGGGGCTGCGCCAGGGGGAAGCGGCCTCAGTGGGATCCTATGGGCTCTTTCAACAGCGAACATCCTAGAAAAGGCGTCAGCACCAAACTTCTGGAGCAGCCATGACTCTATGAATTCAGATGGCTTAGAACCCTCAGCTTTCTCAGGGAACCCCACAATTTTAATGTTGTTCCGCCTGGAGCGGTTTTCAAGATCATCATTTTTCAGTTCTACTTCTCTCAGCCGGGTTTCACATTTTTTTTGGCTTTTAGTTATCCTATCAATAACATCTTCCAGCTGGCTGACCCTCTCTTCCACCTCTCCTGTCCTGACATCAGCATTTTTCATAGCCACCTTTATATTAGATATCTCAGACTGCATGCCTGCAGCTTGCTGTGTCAATTTGGACAATTTAAGATCACAAGAAGTCACTGCTGTAAAAATGTCCCTCAGAGTGGGTTCAGGCATAGCTTCTACACTTCCAGTGTCCTCTCCAGCCTCCTCTTGCACAAAATCACACTCTGCTGCAGCCATTTTCACCTGGGGACCCTGCTCCATGTCCTCCCTCCCTTGCTCCTTGTCTGAGTCTTCAGCCCTATTATTGTGCTCCCCCAGCTCCGACTTAGCCGGTGAGGCTCCCCTTGCAAACCTTTGCAGCTTCTCCACTGCCGCCATTCTCCGTGCACACGCTGCATTCTGCTTCTCTGCCTCCTCTGCAGCCTCGGCGCCATCCTGGGCTGTACAGCACCCGGCGGTCCCCGCATCTTTTTGCCTCCGGCGGGTCATAGCAGCCCGATCCGCCGCGCAAAATGTATCCCCGGGGTCTAGGGACTTTCCGGATTGCGTTCCGGTAGTTATTGTGCCCGGTGGCCGCGGCGGTCTCAGCCCTTAGCTGTTTCACGGCGGGAGAGGTTCAGGCCCGCGACCGCTCACAGCTCCAGCTTAGCCACGCCCCGACGATATCATCATTACTTGCACTAACATGTCTAAGTCCTTGCCAGCGGTAATGTCCATTCTCCGCTCCTTCATCTCATACTACAAACTGAACGCTACGAAATCGGTCATTCTTCCCATTAATGTTCCGGACATGTTGATCTCGTCCATCTCCCGCTCCCTACCTTTTAAATGGTCGAAGGAGGGAATTCCATACTTGGGTATTGTTCTTACACCCACTGCCCATTTAGTTAGACACAACTTTAACAACCTTTGCTCAAAAATTTCTAGCGCCACCGCCTCCTATTCCCTTAAGAAGCTCTCCTGGATCGCGGGTCTTAACGCATTTAAAATGCTTTTGTTGCCGACAATTCTGTATTATCTTAAATGTATCCCCCTTAAAATTCCTAAAGACATGCTTCTTAAACTCCAACAGATCTCTAACTGTTACGTGTGGGCAAACAAAACCCCTCGGATTGCGCGAGAAACTATGTATCTCCCGTTACATGCTGGAAGTATGGGCTTACCTAATTTCTCAGCTTACCATAGGGCGGCTGTCTTGGAAGAGGCCAGGAACTGGTGGCATGCACCCACACACCTCAGGTGGGTGCATATTGAATCCTCCTAGATCCCTGGGGGCTCTTTGCGGGACCTCCTGGCGGCTGAGTCCGTCCACTCGGTGGACTGGGCTCCGCTGCTCGAGACGTCTCATACCTTACTCTCCTACTGGAGAGAACTTCCACGGTCCTTGACCAGATTCCTCCCTGATGCTGTCCCTCTGTCGTCCCTTCGCCTGCTGATACCATCGCTACACACGCGGACGTGGAGCATTTCGTGGGTTGGTGCCCTGGGGGATTTTCTTGCCACTGGTGGCCCTCCTTCCGTTGAGACCTTCGAGTCCTTCTGTGAGTCCCGCCCCTCCTGTAGGTCTTCAATTTTTCAGTTTCTCCAACTTACGCATCTGCTGGGAACAAGCACTTATCTCAGCCGTTTGGGGGGTCCACAGAGTCCGTCCCAACTGCTGCAGTTTATCCTTTCTAAGGCTGACCATCCAAAAGGTTTTTCCAAATTGTATGGAATGCTACTCGGTAGTGACACAATCACGAAACTACAATACATGAAATGCTGGGAGAGGGACCTAAACTTCACTTCTACAGTGGAGGATTGGCACGCCGCTTCCTCGGAGGTGGAAAAGACCTCCTGGTGTGTAAACCACATAGAGAATCTGAAAAAGATTCACCTCCGGTGGTACCTCCCCCCCGCCCGGGTGGCGTCTTTTGCTAGCCACTTATCACCACTTTGTTGGCGTCAGTGCAGGGGGAGGGGAGATCTGGCCCACATGTGGTGGTTGTGTCCGAAACTCACCCCCTTTGGGGTTTTGATATCCAGTCTTCTACAAACAGTTACAGGAGTGCTACAGGACCTGACTCCTCAATTGGCAGTTTTGAATATAGGTCTCCAGGACAATCCTCTGCCGCTTAGGGGGACGGCCTCCTACATCCTCATTGCTGCACGCCTCTGTGTAGCGGCTAAGTGGAAGTCCCATCTTCCTCCCACTCTATCGGAGGTCACTCGCAAGATCAACTGGATTTTCCATCAAGAATACCACCTTGCCTTGGATAGACCCACTAGACTCTCAGTACAGAATCGTTGGGAATTGTGGGCCTCCCACCCTCAGGCCACCCCTGTTCTCCCTGAACTGGTGCCTAGATCTCTGGATATGGGTCCGCGTCGGGACTTCTGAGAGGGACCGGTATCCTACCCTGGTCCTTCTCTGGCTCTATGGATTTGGGACCTCGTGTGTGTCCCTGAACACATGTGTACCTGAATGTCTGTATACCCTTATTTACATTTTTCCATACTACTTACTTTGTGTCGTTAGTATTGTTACCTAGGAATCTGCATTGATTGTGCTGTTGCGAGGCCCCCTTCCCTCCCTCCACCCCCCCCTCCTTGTGGAATCATTTCTCTTTCTTTTCACCCTCTGTCTTCATTCTACATTCTACTTTGTTAATTTTATTGTATCTTATGTTGTTCGACTTGTTTGATTTGAACAAAAACACTCAATAAAAATTTAATGTTTAAAAAAAAAAGAAAAAAAATATTTCAACAGAGTACTGATACATTATATGGAATAACTAAGACCTGTGGTCACTATTCTAATTATGATTACCTGTTCTATCCACAGCCACACGCCATTCTTATCACGTTGGCATCACAATTGGTCCTTGACCACAGGAATTGTCTTCCATTTCCATAAGAAACCATCAGTACTTTTGGCTTCCTACAGAACTCTTTGCATGCTATATAACAATTCCAGTTTAAAAAGTGAAATTACCATAATAGCAATCACCAAGACAAGGTGAATCAAGAAATTCAAAATTCTTCCAGCAGAGGGTGAACATTCCATGAGAACATTATGGCAATCAAGAGAAATTGCATCTGCAACTATATTTGATCAATACATCAATAGGAAATCACTTTCACAATTAAACCAAAATATGGCTAATCTAAGTATGCACCACTAGATAAGTTAGTACACAGCTCTGTGCCAAACACCAATGTATGAGTAGCTTTACAAAAGGAGGATTTTTGGTGTATTTTAAAGGCACCAGAGCTATAAGTATTCAGATATGAATGAGTGTGAGAAAACCAAAGAGGATCAGTTACACAGGATCAATGCAAAATTTGAACAAGCTTTATTAAACACTGCAATATAAAAGACACACACTTAAACACAAGTAAAAAGTAGTCCACTGACTACATATGAGGTGTGTAGGTATCAACACTGCTGCAAAACAATGGTCACAGGACATAGAAATAAGGTACCAACTTACATCTAAATTGCACCTAGTATTATCATAGCCTGAAAAATAGAGGCTAGTCCAGACCATGTACCCCTGAGGAAGCCAGTGGGCGTAATGCGTGGAGCTCATTCCATCTCTCAACCTCTGCTGCACATGGTCTGGACTAGTCAATGATGACCTTGGAACCCCTTGGTTGCTAAGGGATTTCTTCTAGATGGAATACAAAACCAAAAAACGTCTATCAGGTCATATTACTAAAATATGTACCGTATATACTCGTGTATAAGCCGAGTTTTTCAGTCCAAAAATTGGGCTGAAAAGTCTACCCCTCGGCTTATACACGGGTCATATACGGTATGTGATGTGGTGGGGGCTGTGGAGGCTGCAGGAGGCGGGGGGAGGCTGCTGTATGAGCGGCCCCGTCACGTGGGGCCGCTCATTAAATATGCACTGCATCCCCCTGTCAATCAGCGGCAGGGGGAAGCAGTGCATATGGCCCCCAAACGCTGCCACTCGGCCCCCCCTCTGTGTCAGGGCCCCCCCGCTAATTTAAGGGCCCCCCCGCTGCTTATCTTACCATCCGGTATTCTGATCAGCGCTGCTCCTCGCTGGTCCCGTCTCCTCTCCGTCCTCGCGGCTTCCGGGATCCCCGGCCGTCGCAGGTATGACGTCATACCTGCGACGGCCGGGATCCCGGAAGCCGCGAGGACGGAGAGGAGACGGGACCAGCGAGGAGCAGCGCTGATCAGAATACCGGATGGTAAGTTAAGCAGCAGGGGGGCGAGTGCAGTGCCAGCATTTGGGGGCAGCAGTGTACCCCTGGGGGCGGTATTATATACCCCTGGGGGCGGCTATGTACCCCTGGGGGCGGCTATGTACCCCTGGGGGCGGCTGTGTACCCCTGGGGGCTGCTATATACCCCTGGGGGCAGCTGTGTACCCCTGGGGGCAGCTGTATACCCCTGGGGACGGCTGTGTACCCCTGGGGGCTGCTATATACCCCTGGGGGCGGCTATATACCCCTGGGGGCTGCTATATACCCCTGGGGGCGGCTGTGTACCCCTGGGGGCAGCTATATACCCCTGGGGGCGGCTATATACCCCTGGGGATGGCTGTGTACCCCTGGGGGCGGCTATGTACCCCTGGGGGCGGCTATGTACCCTGGGGTGGCTATGTACCCCTGGGGGCGGCTGTGTACCCCTGGGGGCAGCTGTGTACCCCTGGGGGCAGCTGTGTACCCCTGGGGGCAGCTGTATACCCCTGGGGGCAGCTGTGTACCCCTGGGGGCAGCTGTATACCCCTGGGGACGGCTGTGTACCCCTGGGGGCTGCTATATACCCCTGGGGGCTGCTATATACCCCTGGGGGCTATATACCCCTGGGCTCTATATACCCCTGGGGGCGGCTGTGTACCCCTGGGGGCAGCTATATACCCCTGGGGGCGGCTATATACCCCTGGGGATGGCTGTGTACCCCTGGGGGCTGCTATATACCCCTGGGGATGGCTGTGTACCCCTGGGGCTGCTATATACCCCTGGGGGCTGCTATATACCCCTGGGGGCGGCTATATACCCCTGGGGGCTGCTGTGTACCCCTGGGGGCTGCTGTGTAGCCCTGGGGGCTGCTGTGTACCCCTGGGGGCGGCTGTGTACCCCTGGGGGCTGCTGTGTACCCCTGGGGGCGGCTGTGTACCCCTGGGGGTGGCTGTGTACCGCTGGGGCTGCTGTGTACTGCTGGGGCTGCTGTATGCCCCCGGAGGCTGCTGTACACCCCTGGGGCTGCTGTATATACTGCTCGGGCCTGTATACCACTGGGGCTGCTGTATATACTGGTAGGGTCTGCATATACCACTGGGAAGGCTGCTGTATACCACTGGGGCTGCTGTATATACTACTGGGGCCTGTATATGCCACTGGGGAGGCTGCTGTATACTACCACTGGGGGGCCTGTATACCTGTGCTGGGGTCCACCCTCGGCTTATACACGAGTCAATAGATTTTCCCAGGTTTTGGGGGCAAAAGTAGGGGGGTTGGCTTATACACGGGTCGGCTTATACACGAGTATATACGGTACATACTGCCACATCTTCTTATGCACTATTACCTGTGTACCTCTGGGTCTCTGTAATCATTGTCTCTGCAGTGATACTCTTACCGTTGTACAACTAATTGTGTGCTTGTACATGCCTCTATTTTTCAGGCTATGGTGCAATTTAGATGTAAGTTGGTACCTTATTTCTATGTCCTGTGACCATTATTTTGCAGTAGTGTTGATACCCACACACCTCATATGTAGTCAGTGGACTACTTTTTACTTGTGTTTTAAGTGTGTGTCTTTTATATTGCAGTGTTTAATAAAGCTTGTTCAAATTTTGCATTGATCCTGTGTAACTGGTCCTCTTTGGTTTTCTCCCACTCATTCATATCTGAATACTTATAGCTCTGGTGCCTTTAAAATACACCAAAAATCCTCCTTTTGTAAAGTAAATCACTTTCACATTTAATTTTAACTTTTCTGATCTTTTCAGACAACATTGAAATAAAAATACTATCACTTTAACTGATACATATATTAAAACTAAAAACAATATGACCTGGAAGGCCCCTTGCAGAAGCCCCATTAACCACCCTCCAATTCCTTTAAACCAATTTGCCGGATTCAGGAGAGAAAATGTATTGATCCACCAGCTATCTTTGTGGTCATTATTATCTTTTTGATATTTTTCCATCAAACACTGTATATTATCTAACTTCACCCGCAACTGTAATTGCCCTTCTGGGTCTATCAAGTACCAATGTATGCTGGTTCGTGACAATTATTCATTGATGTTATACAGCTACAGAAGTGTTTAGTATATCCAATATATCAAAAATGTGATCATCTAGATAATCAGTAGCTTTTACCAATTTATCCCACATCTGCATAATCATTGGATATATAAACAGGGCACTGAAAAATGTATTAATTGTACCCATCTGTACCACATGAGGTCGTCCGGATTTCCTGGGTTTATCGTCTGCAGCCCTTTTAAATAACGTATGTTTTGGTAAAATCGTCTACCTGGTCATAGGGCAAAACAAAGGTGGCTGGCGTTAAACGAGCTAGGGTGCAGCTATCCTTAACCCCTACAGGAAGCCATTTATAAGCATTTTGCCCACATACCCACTACATCCCTCTGGAGAGATCTCATAAAGCTGAATGTTGTAAAACTAGTCGGTGTACTAAATCAACAAAGATACTTGATAAAGCCGAAAACCGGGCTTCAATGCTTATGCTAACCAGAATAGACTGATTTGTAAAATAATAAAGTTGGATCGGCACCGACCAGTTGTTTCTGGACGCTCAGAGAGAAAGACGCATCAGGCAGGTCTTCCTAGAGAGAGTCACACACTTTATTAGGGGGGTCAGATTATATATCCAAATCAAGGACACTCATACAATGGGATATTACATAATAGGATAATACGTGGCAAGATGGCGGAGACATAGTCATACAAAAAAAATATACAAAAATGCAAGTAATGCGCTAGGACCAGATGTAGACCTATCAACACCTTCATAGAGATATGACTCCTAATCAATGAATGTTCTTATTCACCGGTCATAAACCATTTGCTATAGTCATTAGACATCTGTTTGCTGCACTTTATGCGCTCAGGGTCACGGTCCGCTGACTCTATGCCGACTGCATGACTATTATTCTTCTAGGGGAAGACAAAGAGACAGTATAGGAAATGTTTTGCTATACTCCCATATCTGTGTCTGCATATTTTTCTATGTTCTCATTCCCCAACCATTGCCATATTATATTACTAAAGGGTATATAAAGTTTAAAGGGATATTGGAAAGGAATAGGATGATAAACTAAAATGGCTCTTAGAAGGACAAAATGGCTGCCAATACAGAGTAGATACAAGTAAAAGACAACTTCTTTAACATACTCACATTGGTTAATATACACCACCCTGGTTTTTGCCTAATAGGACTACAATATCCTGCATCAGGGTTACTACACCTTGGTTCATTAGCTTAATATTCAGAAGATTCATTACATATTAAATTACCTGGTATATTGCTACTAGTATCACTAGTTCCATGAATAAACATAGTGGCATAAGGCCAGAATACATCATGAATTGTCCTTTCCAGCAAACTAGGTTTGAAAGCATCTGCTGTATTTGTCACATGAATTGTCCCAAAACTTGTACGTATATTGTCCATAGGGAGCAATCCCAAATCAGTCAACTCAGTTTTATTTCTCAGCACCCAAACTCCTCCTTTAAAGGCCATATACTGCAAATTCTTAATTGTCCCGCTCAGATTTCCAACTGTCTGAACAATTGTCCCACATCAGCATTTCTTCCATTGTTACCAGTATAGCCAGGAAAGGAATAATGGTCGCTGTCACAGGAGAATGAGTACAAATCCAACAATCTGTGGGTTGAGTGTTATTCAACGTTTCCGTCACTTCATGGTGCACCAGGAACTTGTTGGCTATCGGCTCCTCTCAGTGTAGGTTGCTCCATCCATCAGTTACGCTTAACAATACGCTTCCAAGGATTCCACTTAACAGCCATACCTAGGGTACAATAAAAGATGGCATCATTCCCATAAATAACATTTCTCTTGTGGCACATATTCCCACTTCTCCACTCCTGGTCTCATTATCAAGAGTGTACGGTCCTTGCCAACCGCTATGAGTGGCGGTCTTTGGGTATTCTGTACCCATATTTTGGCCCCACATTAGTGATATTGGAGGACCCAAAACCTTTATCTCCCCTGACTGTCAATTCTGTAGGGGCTGTTCCTTAACTTGGAACAAGTTTACAGGTTTACAGGTATAAGTAACATTTGGGCAATCCTTTGGCCCGTAGACAACACTAAGGGTTCTGTCTCTAGATTCAACATGAGAACCTTAATTGCGCTTTGATAATCAGGATCAATAACACCTCCTGCTACTATTGCACCTTTTAAAGCAAAACTAGATCTTGTTGCAATTTCACCAAAATGACCTTTAGGAATCTTACATGCAAAACCAGTAGAAATGGTACTTACCTTACCTGGTGCTATGAGCACTGCCTCTGAGTAGAGGTCCAGTCCTGCAGCTGCCGGAATAGCTCTGTAAGGAATGTGTGCTTCCTCATTCAATTTCCAATAGATCAGTGTATCTACATGTACTTTATGTATGCTCAGATTATGTGTAATCAGTGATAGGTCTGTTCTTAATTTGAGTGAGCCTCACTCAAATTATCTCTCCATTGTCCATTTAAACCTGTAATGGAGTACCATAATGGTGGGTTTACACACACCAATTTATCTGTTCAATATCTGAACCAATCTCTGGTTGCAGTGAAATCATGGATACATTGCTCCATTTTGTGGCTGTGTACAACATGGAGCAATGTATCCATGATTTCACTGCAACCAGAGATTGGTTCAGATATTGAACAGATAAATTGGTGTGTGTAAACCCACCATAATACTATGTGATCAGTTTTAGTGTTCTCACAGTACTCCACTGGGTGGCAGATTTACAAAGAAACCTCACCATCAATTCTGAGTATGTGTCTGCAGCTGTACAGATAGATTTACAACTTCTACTCTCTGGCAGAGGGCCGATGAAATCCATCTGCCAAATCTAAGCTGGCAATTCACCTATGTGTCCCATTACAGTATGTGGAACTGCCCTTTTCTGTGAATGTTGACATATAGGACATTGTGCAATGACTTGTTTTATAACATCTGAAGTTAAGGGCACTGCTCTGTCTTGTGCCCACCTGTAAGTGGCATTTTCTTCCAAGTGTCCACTTTTCTGATGCGTCCAAACAGCTATACCTTGCAACCATATTTCTTTCTCTTTATCAGGTTCAGTACCTGGGACAGACATTGAGGCTGCCACATCTGCTTGGGAATTAAACAGACATTTCAATGAGTTAAGAGAAACATGTGCATCAACATGAAAAGAGTATTTTTGGTTCTTTGGACATATTCTTCAATATTTTGCCAAACTTCTTTCCCCCACAACTCTTTCCTATGAATTTGTCAATCATTGTATTTTTCATTCTATAATCCAAGTAGCTGAACCACTAACTATAAACCATGAATCAGTGAACAACTAACGTTTTTTTCCTTGTGCATATTTATATTTTTTGGGCTATGAAAATAGCTAATACCCAATTTCACCTTCTAACCATATAGCATCACCTGCCTTGGCAGGGATTCCCTCGAGTACATTAACAACATCGAGGGGTTATAAACCCTTGATCTTATTATTTCAAGCATTAGCTAATCTACTATATAACAATTTCTGCGCTATGATATTGTAGGGAGTCTCGGACCAGCCTCGGACATCCAACTTTTCTGAAACATGCACAACCCACACAAAATCTGCAGAACATTCAACACAATCACTTCACTTGCAGCCTCCCCAAATATTAGTTAGTTTACTGCAAAACCATAGGCCACCGGCAAAACACGGACAGGACAAGCCCGACTACGTGTATTCCCAGTCTTTCTGCTTAGTTTCGCAATGTTAACAAAATACTTAGTTTCAGCTTATCTCATTCTCACAAGTGTAATTGGCATGTGTTTTTCACTTGCTAAATGTTCCTCCATTTTAACCTTGATGCCAGTTGACAAGGGATCACAACTAATTTTACTAAGTGGACTCCTTTATACAATCAGGATTTTTATTTTTAAATCCTTATTACATGCATACGGTCATTCAGTTTAATCAAGGAGACTCATACCAGTCACATTCTTTCACACACAATTATTCACACTTTCTTCACCACCTGAAAATTTTTCCTATGAACTGTCCTATAGGCTGAGGCTAGTGTCCAGTTTTGCTTCCCCAATATTACTACATCACTTGCCTTTGCAGGGACCCTCTTGAGTAACTTCACAACATCGAGAGACTACTACATCACCTGCCTTTGCAGGGACCCTCTCGAGTAACTTCACAAAATCGAGGGGTTACCACATCACCTGCCTTTGCAGGGACCCTCTCGAGTAACTTCACAAAATCAAGAAGTTACCACATCACCTGCCTTTGCAGGGACCCTCTCGAGTAATTTTAACAACATCGAGGGGTTACCACATCACCTGCCTTTGCAGGGACCTTATATAAGTACCGTATATACTCATGTATAAGCCGACCCGTGTATAAGCCGACCCCCCTTCTTTTGCCTCCAAAATCTGGGAAAACCTATTGACTCGTGTATAAGCCTAGGGTGGACCCCAGCACAGGTTTACAGCCCCCAGCAGTGTGGTATACAGCAGCCTCCCCAGGGGTATATACAGGCCCCAGCAGTGTTACAGCACCCAGTGGTATATACAGCAGCAGCCCCAGTGGTAGTATACAGCAGCCCCAGAGGTATATACAGCAGCCCCAGTGGTAGTATACAGCAGCCACAGAGGTAGTATACAGCAGCCCCAGAGGTATATACAGCAGCAGCCCCAGTGGTAGTATACAGCAGCCCCAGAGGTATATACAGCAGCCCCAGTGGTAGTATACAGCAGCCCCAGAGGTATATACAGCAGCCCCAGTGGTAGTATACAGCAGCCCCAGTGGTAGTATACAGCAGCCCCAGAGGTATATACAGCAGCTCCAGAGGTATATACAGCAGCAGCCCCAGTGGTAGTATACAGCAGCCCCAGAGGTATATACAGCAGCAGCCCCAGTGGTAGTATACAGCAGCCCCAGAGGTATATACAGCAGCCCCAGTGGTAGTATACAGCAGCCCCAGAGGTATATACAGCAGCCCCAGAGGTATATACAGCAGCAGCCCCAGTGGTAGTATACAGCAGCCCCAGAGGTATATACAGCAGCAGCCCCAGTGGTAGTATACAGCAGCCCCAGAGGTATATACAGCAGCCCCAGTGGTAGTATACAGCAGCCACAGAGGTAGTATACAGCAGCCCCAGAGGTATATACAGCAGCAGCCCCAGTGGTAGTATACAGCAGCCCCAGAGGTATATACAGCAGCCCCAGTGGTAGTATACAGCAGCCCCAGAGGTATATACAGCAGCCCCAGTGGTAGTATACAGCAGCCCCAGTGGTAGTATACAGCAGCCCCAGAGGTATATACAGCAGCCCCAGTGGTAGTATACAGCAGCCCCAGCAGTGTGGTATACAGCAGCCTCCCCAGGGGTATATACAGGCCCCAGCAGTGTTACAGCACCCAGTGGTATATACAGCAGCAGCCCCAGTGGTAGTATACAGCAGCCCCAGAGGTATATACAGCAGCCCCAGTGGTAGTATACAGCAGCCACAGAGGTAGTATACAGCAGCCCCAGAGGTATATACAGCAGCAGCCCCAGTGGTAGTATACAGCAGCCCCAGAGGTATATACAGCAGCCCCAGTGGTAGTATACAGCAGCCCCAGAGGTATATACAGCAGCCCCAGTGGTAGTATACAGCAGCCCCAGTGGTAGTATACAGCAGCCCCAGAGGTATATACAGCAGCCCCAGTGGTAGTATACAGCAGCCCCAGAGGTATATACAGCAGCTCCAGAGGTATATACAGCAGCAGCCCCAGTGGTAGTATACAGCAGCCCCAGAGGTATATACAGCAGCAGCCCCAGTGGTAGTATACAGCAGCCCCAGAGGTATATACAGCAGCCCCAGTGGTAGTATACAGCAGCCCCAGAGGTATATACAGCAGCCCCAGAGGTATATACAGCAGCAGCCCCAGTGGTAGTAT
Source organism: Allobates femoralis (assembly GCA_033576535.1). Lineage (NCBI taxonomy): Eukaryota > Metazoa > Chordata > Amphibia > Anura > Aromobatidae > Allobates > Allobates femoralis. Next base: position 356,115,135 of record JARQOC010000003.1, on the reverse strand, counting down.
ACAGCAGCCCCAGAGGTATATACAGCAGCAGCCCCAGTGGTAGTATACAGCAGCCCCAGAGGTATATACAGCAGCCCCAGTGGTAGTATACAGCAGCCCCAGAGGTATATACAGCAGCCTCAGAGGTATATACAGCAGCAGCCCCAGTGGTAGTATACAGCAGCCCCAGAGGTAGTATACAGCAGCCCCAGAGGTATATACAGCAGCAGCCCCAGAGGTATACAGGCGCCCCCCCATCAGTATCCAGGGCCCCCCCCCATGCTCCGCAAACCTGTAAAGTAAGATCATTATACTTATCACTGTCCTGTCGCCGCCGTCCCCGACGCCGCCATCGCGCTCCTCCGTCTTCATCCAGCGTCTTCCGGATTCCTCTGGTCGGCGCAGACAATGACGTCATTGCCTGCGCCGACCAGAGGAAGCCGGAAGAAGCCCAGAGGTATATACAGCAGCAGCCCCAGTGGTAGTATACAGCAGCCCCAGAGGTATATACAGCAGCCCCAGTGGTAGTATACAGCAGCCACAGAGGTAGTATACAGCAGCCCCAGAGGTATATACAGCAGCAGCCCCAGTGGTAGTATACAGCAGCCCCAGAGGTATATACAGCAGCCCCAGTGGTAGTATACAGCAGCCCCAGAGGTATATACAGCAGCCCCAGTGGTAGTATACAGCAGCCCCAGTGGTAGTATACAGCAGCCCCAGAGGTATATACAGCAGCCCCAGTGGTAGTATACAGCAGCCCCAGCAGTGTGGTATACAGCAGCCTCCCCAGGGGTATATACAGGCCCCAGCAGTGTTACAGCACCCAGTGGTATATACAGCAGCAGCCCCAGTGGTAGTATACAGCAGCCCCAGAGGTATATACAGCAGCCCCAGTGGTAGTATACAGCAGCCACAGAGGTAGTATACAGCAGCCCCAGAGGTATATACAGCAGCAGCCCCAGTGGTAGTATACAGCAGCCCCAGAGGTATATACAGCAGCCCCAGTGGTAGTATACAGCAGCCCCAGAGGTATATACAGCAGCCCCAGTGGTAGTATACAGCAGCCCCAGTGGTAGTATACAGCAGCCCCAGAGGTATATACAGCAGCCCCAGTGGTAGTATACAGCAGCCCCAGAGGTATATACAGCAGCTCCAGAGGTTATACAGCAGCAGCCCCAGTGGTAGTATACAGCAGCCCCAGAGGTATATACAGCAGCAGCCCCAGTGGTAGTATACAGCAGCCCCAGAGGTATATACAGCAGCCCCAGTGGTAGTATACAGCAGCCCCAGAGGTATATACAGCAGCCCCAGAGGTATATACAGCAGCAGCCCCAGTGGTAGTATACAGCAGCCCCAGAGGTATATACAGCAGCAGCCCCAGTGGTAGTATACAGCAGCCCCAGAGGTATATACAGCAGCCCCAGTGGTAGTATACAGCAGCCCCAGAGGTAGTATACAGCAGCCCCAGAGGTATATACAGCAGCCTCAGAGGTATATACAGCAGCAGCCCCAGTGGTAGTATACAGCAGCCCCAGAGGTAGTATACAGCAGCCCCAGAGGTATATACAGCAGCAGCCCCAGAGGTATACAGGCGCCCCCCCATCAGTATCCAGGGCCCCCCCCCATGCTCCGCAAACCTGTAAAGTAAGATCATTATACTTATCACTGTCCTGTCGCCGCCGTCCCCGACGCCGCCATCGCGCTCCTCCGTCTTCATCCAGCGTCTTCCGGATTCCTCTGGTCGGCGCAGACAATGACGTCATTGCCTGCGCCGACCAGAGGAAGCCGGAAGAAGCCGGATGAAGCCGGAGGAGCGCGATGGCAGCGGCGGGGACGGCGGCGACAGGACAGTGAAAAGTATAATGATCTTACTTTACAGGTTTGCGGAGCATGGGGGGGACCCTGGATACTGATGGGGGGCCTGTATACCGATGGGGGGGGCGCCCGTGTGTAATGACTCGCGTATAAGCCGAGGGGGGAACTTTTCAGCCCAATTTTTGGGCTGAAAAACTCGGCTTATACGCGAGTATATACGGTACATCACCAACATTATAGGGTTCAGAATTTTTTTAATTATCCTGCCATTTTTCCGCCAGTCCACAACTGACCAATTCATGTGCTTATGATATTTTATGGAGCCTCGATCCAGCCGGGAACCTCCATAACAGTTTCCTTAGCTGTCTCCTTGCTTTTTCTGAACATTTTGTTACTCTGCCAAAAGATCGAGAAATTTGGAAAAATGCCAAATAAGAAAATATTACTAAAAAATAAGGTGTTCTTTAAATACCCCACTGTGGGGTATGCTGCCGACTACACCAATTAATGCCTTGCTAAATGTACCTGGACCGGGGCAGAGCCCGTACTTACATAGCGCTCACTGACTTACAAATTAGGCATGAATGATAACATTCTCTATAGCGAGATTAAATTTATTTGTTTACAAAGTAACACATGAATTGTCATCAATTGAATACAGACTTAACACAAATTATACCTAGACTTAATTATGGCGAATAGGCATCAATAGTTTACTCCGTATAGCTGCTTCACCTTCTTCATCAGGGAGGTCACGATCAGCGAGAAGGGACCACGGCTTGCTTCACAGAGCCGTCCATCCATGCTGGCCTCTGGAAAGGTTTTCCCCCCAACTCACTAAATGTGACCAGCTTCATTTATACCATTTTAGAATATCTATGATCACGCGCTGATGGCATGATCCAGCTTTTCTCATGACGTGACCATCAGCCACATGATATTCACTTCTTCCTGTGACTGGCTGTGCAAGACATCCATCTGTTTTCCTGTCCCAGGATGTGGGTTCCTGTCACAGGATGTGTATGTCTCAAGAAGTTCAGCTCAGCTCATGTTTTCATCATAACAGCATAATGTCAAGAAGAGTTCACCCTTTTTTATATTTCAACAGAGTACTGATACAGTATATGGAATAAATAAGACCTGTGGTCACTATTCTAATTATGATTACCTGTTCTATCCACATCCACACGCCATTCTTATCACATTGGTATCACATTGGTCCACACACATTGCGCTCACCTCAACCCCACACAACACCTTCGGGATGAATTAGAATGGAGATCATGAGCTAGGCCCCCATCCAACATCAGCAAATACTATTAGAAAAGCACTCTTTCCAAGCTTTTTATTGCCTTAACCAATTTGTATGTAAGTGTATTTAACAAGGGAAAGTTTAAAAACACTGCTGTGGTCTTTACAATTCTCATGCAATAGGACAAGCTGGATGGCAAAACAAGTGTTAGGAATAGCTCAAAAGTAATTTGAATGAAAAAATAACTTTTAACCATGACAAAGGAGTTGAAAAGAAAAGTCTTGAGTGAGGAAAAGAAAGGCTCAATTCTGGCTTTACTAGCAGAGGGATACAGTGAGCATCATGTTGCCTCAATCCTTAAAATTTTGAAGACACAGTCCACTACAGCAAGGTGAAGCAGCAGACAGTGGGGACAACAAAGCTAAAGAGTGGCAGAGGGTGAAAGCGACTCTCCACTGATCGGGATGACAGTCGTCATCTTATTCGAATGTCACTCAGCAACCGCAGGATGACATGCAGGATGACATCAAGTGACCTACAAAAGCAATGGCAAATGGCAGCTGGGGTAAAGTACACAGCAAGAACAGTTTGTAACAGGCTCCTAGAGGCAGGGCTCAAGTCATGTAAAGCTACAAAAAAGCCTTTCATCAATAAAAAGCAAAGGAGAGCCAGGCTGAAGTCTGCCAAAGACCATAAGGATTGGACCATAGAGGACTGGAGTAAGGTAATTTCTAATGAGTGTAATTTTCAGCTTTGCCCAACACCTGGTCATCTAATGGTTAGACGGAGACCTGGAGAGGTGTACGAGCCACAGTGTATTGCACCCACTGTGAAATTCGGTGGAGGATCGGTGATAATCTGGGGATGCTTCAGCAAGGCTGGAATTGGGCAGGTTAATCTTTGTGAAGGATGTATGAATCAAGCCGCATACAAGGTTATCCTTGAAAAACAATTGCTTCCTTCTGCTCAGGCAATGTTCCCCAACTCTGAGGATACCGTCACACCTGGACATATCGCCGGCGATTTCTATGGCGACGCTGAGGCATGGCCTGTCGCCAGCAATATCGCCAAAGCGTCGCCTAATGTAAATGGGTGAGGGCGACACGTCTGAGTGGTCGCCTGGTTTCACATCAGAGCTCTGAAACCAGGTGACTATTCTTGGGCGATGTGTGCTGATCGCCCTGTGTAACGTCTCATGAGCTTTGTCAAGAGCGACAGCACCCATCACCAAACCATTCCGGTAGGCGTTTCTGGGCGTAGGTACTACTTCTGCCGGTCTGCGCGGATTGGTGGCAGCTCTAACGTTCTGATCGATCGTCTTGTTCCTCGGCACCATAATTGATGATGTGTGCGTCCAAAGATGTATTACCCAGGAGCGTACATACTGTACAGTAGCGCATTGATCTGGCCTCTGTGTTTGCGGTTGAGTTCAAAAGTGCAGCGATGTGCGACGGCCAAAAATGTGTGTTAACATCAACACAATTGTCATTACATGTCAACTAATGTCTGCATCAGAGCGCTGTAGTGGCAGCCTTCATGTATATGACGCAAAAGCATACAGTGAATCCTGTGGCTTTTGCGCCTCTGGGCCCCTGTCAACATGTGACATATCTCCCGTGCGTTCATTCGCCATAACGTTGTCAATCTTTTGGCGCCGCCTTCCTGCTGCTTTCCCTTCCCCTGCAGAATAGTAAAATGGTGGCACCCAGGCGAGCTGCAGTGTGGGGGGAGCCTGAGCTCCTTATCCTAGTTGATGTATGTGACACCAGGGATTGTTGGTGTCACGAGCAGCACACCCATCCACGGCTCCACAAGCAGGCTATCCTGCTGAAGGTGAAGAGGCGGCTGGAGAGGAGGTTGGGTGTTGTGCGCAGCCCTAAGCAGATCTGCAAAAAAATTGCAGATCTGAAATATAAAACGCCAGGACGCATCACCCGACTGCGTGACAGGATTGCCCAAATTAGTGGTGAGTAGCATGACAACATACACATACCCTTCTGTGTAAAGAAAGACATATGAAGGCCAGCACATGCCACTGTACACCCCAACATATATAGGGCCAACGTATGTGAGAGCTTCTTCATGACTTGCATGAGTTGCAGGATCATCTGCTGGCATCATTCACATACACCCTATATTTCTGTTGGCCATGTGTCACAACACACTGGTATGCACACACAATAGCCACAGGCCTACAGTATGTGTGTAAATATGCATAGAGCAGCCTCAGCATGTAGGTCATTATCTCCACCACTCAGCTCACACACACTTATATAATAGCCCATATTTTAGGTAACTCCTACAACCTTGCATGTGCAGGAAGAGAAGCACTTTTTTGACCATGTAAACTATATGTCTACTTTACCTAGCCACATATTGTCATATGTGTACCCTACCCACATGACATAATGTTAGCCTATCCTGCCCTTCTTTCAATCACACTCAACCTGACCTTCAAACAGCACTGTTTAATAAGTCCCCACATATCTGGCCATGTTGTTATTGTGATTAAGTATGTTGTTGCCTCAACAGGTAGGGACAGAAGGCGTGACCATCCCCCATCACCAGATGTAGGAGCACCACCCAGCCAACCTGGCTCGCCGGCCCAACCGCCAGCAGGAGCACCAGCTGCCTCACCCACAGAGGCATTGCCAGCATCCCCACAGGATCATGGGCAAACACCCCCGACACCACCACATCTCCAAGGGCCCACATCACCCCACAGTCCTAGACCATCAGGCTCGGAAGGGACACCAAGGGCTGCACCAACCCCACCCTTGGAAGGAGAGATCTCCAGTGGTGGGAATTCGGCACAGTGGTTCCCTGAGGACCCACAAATGGCCAAGAAGGTGTGTAATGTCAATATTACTTATATTAGCTGTGAGCCCGATGCAAAGGCTCGGGATTCTAGAACGTGGCAATATTATTTGCATTAATAGCATTATTATTACCATTAATAGCATAATTATTAGCATTAACAGCATTATTATTAGCATTAATAGCATTATTAATAGCAATAATAGTACTAATAATAGTATTGTTATTAGTATTAATAGCATTATTACCATAAATAGCATTAATAATAGCGTTAATAGAATTATTATGAGGGGTAATAGCATTATTAGCATTACTAAAATTATTAATAGCATTAATAGAATTAAAAATAGCATTAATAGCATTATTAATAGGATTAATAGCATGATTATTAGCCTTAATAGCATTAATAGCATTAATATTAGCATGAATAGCATTAATACCATTATTAATAACATTAATAGCATTATTAATAGCATTAATAGCCTAAATAATAGAATTAATAGCATAAATAATCGCATTAATAGCATGAGTATTAGCATAAAGAGCATTAATAGCAATATTATTAGCATTAATAGAATTTTGAATTGCATAAATAGCATGATTATTAGCCTTAATAGCATTATTAATAGCGTTAATATGATTATTATTAGCATTATTAGCATTAATATTAGCATTAATAGCATAATTATTAGCATTAATAGCATTATTATTAGCAGTAATAGCATTATTATTAGCAGTAATAGCATTATTAATAGCATTAATAGCATTAATAATACAATTAATAGCATTAATATTAGCATTAATAGCATTAATAGCATTATTAATAGCATGAATAGCATTATTAATAGCATTAATAGCATGAATAGCATTATTAATAGCATTAATAGCATTATTAATAGCATTAATAGCATAAATAATAGAATTAATAGCATAAATAATCGCATTAATAGCATTACTATTAGCATAAAGAGCATTAATAGCAATATTATTAGCATTAATAGCATTTTGAATATCATAAATAGCATGATTATTAGCCTTAATAGCATTATTAATAGCGTTAATATGATTATTATTAGCATTATTAGCATTAATATTAGCATTAATAGCATAATTATTAGCATTAATAGCATAATTATTAGCAGTAATAGCATTATTATTAGCATTAATAGCATTATTAATAGCATTAATAGCATTAATAATACAATTAATAGCATTAATATTAGCATTAATAGCATTAATAGTATTATTAATAGCATGAATAGCATTAATAGCATTAATAGCATAAATAATAGAATTAATAGCATACATAATCGTATTAATAGCATTACTATTAGCATAAAGAGCATTAATAGCAATATTATTAGCATTAATAGCATTTGAATATCATAAATAGCATGATTATTAGCCTTAATAGCATTATTAATAGCGTTAATATGATTATTGTTAGCATTATTAGCATTAATATTAGCATTAATAGCATAATTATTAGCATTAATAGCATTATTATTAGCAGTAATAGCATTATTATTAGCATTAATAGCATTATTAATAGCATTAATAATACAATTAATAGCATTATTATTAGCATTAATAGCATTAATAGTATTATTAATAGCATGAATAGCATTATTAATAGCATTAATAGCATTATTAATAGCATTAATAGCATAAATAATAGAATTAATAGCATAAATAATCGTATTAATAGCATTACTATTAGCATAAAGAGCATTAATAGCAATATTATTAGCATTAATAGCATTTTGAATAGCATAAATAGCATGATTATTAACCTTAATAGCATTATTAATAGCGTTAATATGATTATTATTAGCATTATTAGCATTAATATTAGCATTAATAGCATAATTATTAGCATTAATAGCATTATTATTAGCAGTAATAGCATTATTATTAGCATTAATAGCATTATTAATAGCATCAATAGCATTAATAATACAATTAATAGCATTAATATTAGCATTAATAGCATTAATAGTATTATTAATAGCATGAATAGCATTATTAATAGCATTAATAGCATTATTAATAGCATTAATAGCATAAATAATAGAATTAATAGCATAAATAATCGTATTAATAGCATTACTATTAGCATAAAGAGCATTAATAGCAATATTATTAGCATTAATAGCATTTTGAATAGCATAAATAGCATGATTATTAGCCTTAATAGCATTATTAATAGCGTTAATATGATTATTATTAGCATTATTAGCATTAATATTAGCATTAATAGCATAATTCTTAGCATTAATAGCATAATTATTAGCATTAATAGCATAATTATTAGCATTAATAGCATTATTATTAGCAGTAATTGTTAGTTTTTAAATTGTTTTTTTATTTTTTTTTTTTTATTTGTTATTTTAAAAAAATTTTTAAGATTTTCGCGGCCGCACTTGCCGCAAGTGCAAAACCGCACTTGCCGCACCTGCCGCAAGTCCCCCTATACTTTCTATGGAGATTACCGCAACCGCGCCGCAAGTGTAACCGCATCTGCTGTGTTTGCCGCATAAGCTCGCGCTACCTGAGCGGTAAATCGCTGACTTTGTGGCCGAGCCTCTGGTTCGATTTTTGGCCAGCGACTCGCAATGGCCGCTTCGCGGCCATTGCTTGCACGTGGTGACGTCACAGAGTGACAAAGCCACGGTCTTTTCGGGGTCCGACACGGAAGTGCCTACGGCAATTATATAGTAGATATACTGTGCAGTATATCTGTCTTTCTGGGGTTTTTTGCCTTAATTTGTATGTAGGGACCTTTGTTATTTGCCAATACAAATACACATATGCTGATCTCATTACAGATGACACAAGCAATGCGGTGGACTGGGTGATAAGCCCCTCACCATCCCCACCCCCCCAAATTGTGGGTCCACAGCCCCCTGGTAAGTGCAAACACTTCTAAGAAAACACACCTGCTATGTGTTCAAAACATGTTGCTGATGTTGATGTTATGTATACTCTGTAGGTGACCCATCCCTGCAGGACCTGGAGGCGGCCCATGAGGAAGCGGCTTTGAAGCTCAGCCAATTAGCCCATCTGATTGAGGAATATAAACGTGCCTATCCCAGCTCTGCCCCTCAAGAAGGGCAGCCTCTTACTCACGTTTGATGTGTGATTTTAAAATGTGACCCTAGTTTATGGGATTTTACTAATGACTTCTTGAATTAATGGACCCTGTTGGTCCAGTGTTTAAATAAAAAATACTGTGTTTTTAAGCATGAACCCTTGATAAGTGTTTTTGTGAATGTATGTATATGTTTAATATTTGTTACCCCTGTAAACGGGGTTTAACCCCATACCATTATACGTAAGAAAGGTTGACACAATGCCACAAGTACATATTTGTGTCCTCAAATGTGTTTATTTGTCCCAGGAAAGAGATGCATGTCTGATTTATAGGGGTACATAAGCATTGTGGACATATGTACGGCACCCAGGGACAACCCTTTGTGGTGACACTGTATGGTGTCTGTGTGTGTTTTCCTCCATATACATGTATTTCATTACACATATTCTATACACACACATGGACAAGGGAATGTTAGGTGAACAATACATATGTGCCACATAACTGCAAATACACAAATATCTGCGCACACACATACTTGGTCAAGGCTCCAATATTCTCCTGACCAACAAAGCAAGAGTGCTTTTATTAGCCAACGTAGTAGCACAACACACATTACATTAAAGCACCATACGTCTTCATTATACAATTACTCGAAACGCTAGCGCCTTGTTTTGCCTTGTTGGCCACGCCAATGCGTCTAGCAATAATCCGCAACACATCACACGAGAGTTGAATGAGCACCGAGCCAATATGCACAGGCATGCTTACATTTTACAATGTGGCGCTGCGAACAAGGACACAGTAATTGGTGTTTGTTTGCAACCAATCACACTTCTTCGAGGCGTCACACAACATAATGTGAACGCCTACCTCCGAGACGCGGGACAAAACAACACCCACATAGCTAATGTGGTTGCTCTGTGTGACGCCGAAGCGGCCACCAGCGACTTGATCCTCCATGGGGCTTGGGCGCACACAGGCAACTTCCGAGCTGGCTCATCGCCTAAGTGTCGCCTGAGTTGTCACCACGTGTAAATAGGCGATGGCGACGTTGGGCGACACGCAAAAGCGTGCGCGCGCACGAGCGTCGCCATAGAAATCGCTGGCGATATGTCCAGGTGTGGCAGTACCCTGAGGACTGTTTTTTCCAGCAGGACAATGCCCCATGCCACACAGCTAGATCAATCAATGTGTGGATGAAGGAGCACCACATCAAGACCCTGTCATGGCCAGCCCAATCTCCAGACCTGAACCCCATTGAAAACCTCTGGAATTTAATCAAGAGGAAGATGGATAGTCACAAGCCATCAAATAAAGAAGAACTGCTTACATTTTTGTGCCAGGAGTGACATAAGGTCACCCCAAAGCAGTGTGAAAGACGGGTGGGAACCATGCCAAGACACATGAAAGCTGTGATTAAAAATCATGGTTATTCCACCAAATATTGATTTCTTTATTTGAGATCTGAAAGCACTGCTTCTTTTTCATTATTTTGACGATTTCTCATTTGCTGCAAATAAATACAACATTTTTAGCTTTGAATTTCGGAGACATGTTGTCAGTAGTTTATAGAATAAAAGAACAATGTACATTTTACTCAAAAATATATCTATAAAGAGAAAAATCTGAGAAACTGAAAATTTTGCAGTGAGACCGCTATGGGTCGAAGAACATGACGCAAAAAGTGCGATTCTTTTTTTTTTCCACAAACTTCAGATTATTTTTCACCACTTTAGATACCAGTAAAGGTATACATGTTTGGTATCTACAAACTCGTACTGACCTGAGGCATCACACCGTCAAGTCAGTTTTACCATATAGTGATTGTGGTGAGTGAATTAAAAAAAACAAAAAACAAACGTGTTATTGCACTTTTTCTGCAATTTCAGCACATTTGGAATTTGCTTTCCATTTTTCTTGTACACTATATGGTAAGATAAATGATTGCATTTGAAAGAACAACTCGTCCCGCAAAAAAACAAGCCGCATATGTTTATATTGATGGAAAAATAAAAAATGTTATGGCTTTTAGAAGAAGGGGAGGAAAAAATGAAACTGAAAAGTATGTAATGTTTGCAAATTGACCTCACTAACACAAAGTACAATGTATCACATAAAAAGTCTGAAAGTCAATGGGAAATCTAGAAGAGCTCACAGGTTTTACCGCATAAAGTGACGTCAAAACTGACAAACAGGGCAGTTAGGGGTTAAAATCCAACAAGTGCTTATATGGGTCCATGGAAAGCAAAGGTATGGCTTCTAAACAGGGCAGAAAGAAGCCCGAACGGTAAATGATGCGGTTTCCTCTGCTGGTTGGGAACGGGTTAAGGCGCCCACGTGTCCCTCCGAGGAAACGTTGAGGAGAAGCTACAACAAAATGGCCGCCCCTGCGCGTTACTGGAGACACAGTGATCGTTTTGTGGATTAAGTACTTTCAACCAGGGCTGTGATGACGTAGTAGGAAGGACTGGGACGTGTATTACGTGCGACCAAGGGAATCCTGAGCAGGGAGAATGTCGGAGCGCAAAGTTCTTAATGTAAGTTTATAGCTGGTGTTTCTTATGAGCACGACTGTAGTGCGCAGGCGCCGGGGCACAGACAGAGAGAGCAGACCATAACGGGGGACACCACCCTCCTGGAGGAAGCCCCCTCAGCCCCCCTTCATGTTGGCTCTGGGAACTGTTCACGCACTGCTTTGTTTCTCACATAGACTTCCTCTATGAAAACCTCCCCCATAGTGTCTGGATAGGGACTTAGTGTACAGATTGTGGCTGGTCCAATGGATGCAGCAGGTCCTGTGTGCAATGGAGCCTAATGTCTGCACAACTCCAGCCCTCACTCCAGTGTATTTATTAGCTGTATTATGTGCCAAACTCAAAGGCTTTCCCAAATCCCATATGTAGTAGATGTAACAATAATAGTAAATCTCTCCAATTATAAATGTAGTCTCGATCTCCTGATTAGCTGTCACTTACCGCATGTGCAGGACATTACAGCTTAGGTATCCATGGTTACGTCCACAAGCAACATTGTCACATGATGAATAGTTGTAACCATGGATACCTAAACTGTAATGTCCAGCACATGAGATAAGTGACAGCTAATCAGGAGTTCTAGACTACATTTCTAATTTGAGGTAATTGCTATTATGATTACATCTACTACATATTGGGGATAGGATCTTGGAGATGGGAATCCTTTAAAGGTGTTGTTCAGTTAATACATGCATCCACCCTATTTTCTCCATTGTTTGCTCTTATTTTAGGGTGTATGGCACAGCCTCCCTTTTATTCAAGTGGTACCTGACTACTCTACTCTTCAGTTAAAGGGGTTGTTTGGTCTAAAATGAGAAGTCTGCAGTCACACTGTGTCTCTGTAAGGATTCTCTGGTGTCAGAGCTGGGAATGGCAGTCACAAGTTTGAGATATGCAGACCCCCATCCATATTCTGACTATACTGTTTCCAGCCCCACACAATACATTTACACAGTCTAGTCAGAATGTGTGCAGGAGTTTGCATATCTCATACTCGTGACCATGTGAGCGCTGCTCCTGGCACTGACACTGGAGAATCCTCACCACTCAGTGTAATATGAGGATTCTCAAGTCTGCAGGCACATAGTGACTTGAGACTAGTTATTTTGGACCAGACAACCCCTTTAATACATGTTATCACCTGCTCAAAGAATAGATGAGAACGTGTTTGGTTGGGACCAGCACCAATCACTGCCACCATTATCTCTGGTCTAAAAATGGAAAGGCAGGTTATATGTCTGTCAGAAGTCTGCCAGTGGTGCTGACCCAGCAGGTGGACCCGGTGGATAGATGATCACTTGTTTTCATTGAACTTGGGCATCATACTCCACCGCTCCTTTCATTACGATTGTTGTGAAAACGTCAGATGTGTTTACAGAGTGACATGTGACATTCATGCTTGTCTAGAAAGAGTTTGCCCACCATAATATATTACTTTTTTTTTTGTTGTTGCAATAGTTCTCTTTTAGTATCCATAATTTTAATGCATTTTTTACCTGCACTGTTTTTATTAAGTTTCTCTGCAGTGTGTATGTATATATTATATATATATATATATAATGTATATATAAATCAAGGAAAACAGGCAGCACTCCAGTTCAGGTGAATAAAGGGTCTGTTTTTTATTCAGAGCCCATGTGGCACGACGTTTCGGTGCACTAGGCACCTTTCTCAAGTCTTGAGAAAGGTGCCTAGTGCACCGAAACGTCGTGCCACATGTGCTCTGAATAAAAAACAGACCCTTTATTCACCTGAACTGGAGTGCTGCCTGTTTTCCTTGATTTATTTGAATTGGTTTGGACACTAATACACAGGACTTGCACCGCGGATGAGTATATTATTGTGCTGTTCCATTTTCTCTTTTTATATATAATACACACACACACACACACACACACACACACCCTAGGTAAAACTACACAAAAAAACAAGTCTATGGAGGAAATATCAGAGACCTGAAGTAAATAGCACTATGTAACTAGATTTGCGTGACCTGAAATGCGGACGACATCCAGTCATGCATAGTGAGTCTCTAAAGTCGGGGTGCCTACACCCAATGAAAGAGAAGCTCAATGCTGAGGGATGCAAAGCTGCTCACACATAAAGCTTTATATAGTGCTGGTACAGACACTGACTTCTGTAAGGCATGTTATCCCTCCCACAGGGATGTGATAACATGCTATGTAGGTCGACTAGTCAGAGGAATTAACACCCCCTCGACTAGTCAAAGTCCTAATTAGCATCTCATAAACAGTCTTTAGAATTATTTTTTTTAAAGATCTGTACATGTATGCTACAATATCAAGGAACTGTTAGGCAGGGATTCTACCCAGTTTTCCTGAAAATAAGACACCGTCTTGCTCCCAAAGATGCGCTAGGTCTAATTTTCAGGGGGTGTCTTATTTTTCCATGAAGAAGAATTCATATTTATTGTTGAACAAAAAAAAAAAAGAACATTTATTATATACTGTACAGTAGTCGTCATCACAAACCAGCCCCAATATCCCCATCATCCCCTTGAAGCCCTTATCATTGTTTTGCAGCCCCAATTTTCCCATCTCCTTGCAGTCCCCATCATCCGCTTGCAGCCCCCAATATCACTATCATCCGCTTGCAGCCCCCAATATCACCATCATCCGCTTGCAGCCCCCAATATCACCATCATCTGCTTTCAGCCCCCAATATCACCATCATTTGCTTGCAGCCCCCAATATCACCATCATTTGCTTGCAGCCCCCAATATCACCATCATTTGCTTGCAGCCCCCAATATCACCATCATTTGCTTGCAGCCCCCAATATCACCATCATTTGCTTGCAGCCCCCAATATCACCATCATTTGCTTGCAGCCCCCAATATCACCATCATTTGCTTGCAGCCCCCAATATCACCATCATTTGCTTGCAGCCCCCAATATCACCATCATTTGCTTGCAGCCCCCAATATCACCATCATCCCTTGCAGCCCCCAATACCAATCATCCCCTTGCAGCCCCCAATATCACCATCATCCCCTTGCAGCCCCCAATACCACATCATTCCCTTGCAGCCCCCAATACCACATCATTCCCTTGCAGCCCCCAATACCACATCATTCCCTTGCAGCCCCCAATACCACATCATTCCCTTGCAGCCCCCAATACCACATCATTCCCTTGCAGCCCCCAATACCACATCATTCCCTTGCAGCCCCCAATATCTCCATCATCCGCTTGCAGCCCCCAATATCACCATCATCTCCTTGCAGCCCCCAATATCCCCATTACGATACTTGCAAAAAGAAAAACACACACCCACACCCTTGTTCTCAACGGTCTGCTCTGTATGTATTCTTGGCGCCGTTGTGAGATCTCTGGCTCAGCTACTATAGACGTAAGCTGCTGTCCATTCAGCGGCACGCATGTAACATCACACGCTAACGTTAGCTGCTGGCTTCTGATTAGTGAGCGGCTGCTGGCCTCTGTTTGGCTGGTGGCTGCTATAGAGGGCACTGAGCTAGCGAGCTTGTCTGAGCGGCGCCTGGAATACATACAGCGGCGTTCACCTCGACAACAGCGGCAGGCTAAATATGGTATAATCACAGCTGAATGCCCTAGTTTGGCGGGCATGCTTCTCAAAAAAGCTTTGGTATGTCTTAAGGCTCCGTTACACGGCACAACGTTGTAATGATGTCCGCAATGATCTCGTCATTGAAGAAATCGTTTAGACAACATTGGTGAGATGTCACACGTGTAGATATCAAGGCACGACTCGCCAACGATGTTGTGAGCAGGTGTCGTTTGCACAACCCAGCGAACGATCCCTGTTAATTGCTGTGAGTGGGTACAGTCGTCCATGACATCATTATCGCGGTGTCACACACAACAATGCAGCAGGTTGGCTGATCGTTGATCGTGTGGTTTGAGAACGTGTTCTAAAACCTGTGATCTGTGATTCAACGATTTATCGTTCCAACTTGCCAGAGTCACACGCAACGACGTCGCTGGTATGCCTCCAAATCCGTGACGTATTAGTGATGCTGTTAACGATGTCGTGCAGTGTAACGAGACCTTTACTTTCGGGGAAAGTTTTATATTTACCACTTCAGCAAAATCTCTACTAGGTCTTATGTTCAGGGGATGTTTTATTTTCGGGGAAACACG
The DNA here is from genome assembly GCA_033576535.1 of Allobates femoralis. Classification (NCBI taxonomy): domain Eukaryota; kingdom Metazoa; phylum Chordata; class Amphibia; order Anura; family Aromobatidae; genus Allobates; species Allobates femoralis. The sequence goes on along the minus strand of JARQOC010000003.1, from coordinate 356,099,500 downwards.
GTAGGTATATGCACAGAACTGCTCATGGTTCTAGGAGCCCAGGGGACCTGACAGGTTCTCTTTAAGAAAAATGCTGTTGGTATTTTTGGGGCAAAAATCACTGTATTTATTTGTTGGCCATTGTCAGTAGGGAAGAATGAACACTACAGTATGTTATCTTTAATAGTGTTTTTTTTCTTTTTCTTTCTGTGGTGTTTTTTAAGAGCATCATGCATTCTTTTTTCAAGAACCAAACAGTGCAGTGTTTTTTTTCTTTTTCTTTCTGTGGTGTTTTTTAAGATCATGCATTCTTTTCAGAACACAGTGCAGTGTTTTTTTTCTTTTTCTTTCTGTGGTGTTTTTTAAGATCATGCATTCTTTTCAGAACACAGTGCAGTGTTTTTTTCTTTTTCTTTCTGTGGTGTTTTTTAAGATCATGCATTCTTTTCAGAACACAGTGCAGTGTTTTTTTTTTGCTCATTCTTCACACGTTTTATCAGAGGCTTCTCTATTTGGGAGCCTTTTCTCCATCAATGGCTAAAACCAGCTTTGAGGAACGTTTTGGATTGCTACCAGTACAGCATTCACATTTCAGTTATGTACACAATATGAAATGCTGGACATAAAGAATTAAAAATAACAACTACTACATTTCTCATGTTTTTCACCTATAGAAATACTATCCACCGGATTTTGATCCTTCTAAAATCCCTAAATTAAAGCTTCCTAAAGACCGCCAGTATGTGGTACGTCTGATGGCTCCATTCAACATGAGGTAAGTCTTCTTCCCAGTTGTATTTTGTGGCTAGGTGAGGGTGTCTTCCTTTCACCTATGGTGTAGGCCAGGGGTCTCAAACTCCAGGCTTCAAGGGCCGCACACAGTCCAGGATTTCAGGATTTCCATAGCATTTGACAGTTGGTGTTCAAATGACCAACTGTCAAATTCTAAGGAAATTTTGAAAACCTGGACTGTGTGCGGCCCTTGAAGCCTGGAGTTTGAGACCCCTGGCGTAGGCAATGTTGCATGTGTAGTTTTCTGAAGTGCTGACACCTTTGCAGTTGTGCACTGGACCTTTGTCATTATCTAGTGTGGTAAAGAAGCTTTTGTCTACTTTGTCACCCTATGGGGCTCCATGGATTGTAATAAAGTACTACTCCAGGGATGTATTCCATTTACTGCTAAGCATTTCCTCCTCAGGATGTACAGTGGTCATAAAGATACATTCACATTCATTGGAATTATAGCTGAAAACCTTTACAGCAATTCTGACATGAGCCACAGGGACCACCACGATTGTGACACGTGCCACGGGGACAGCCACAATTGTGACACGTGCCACAGTGACAGCCACAATTGTGACATGTGCCACGGGGACAGCCACAATTGTGACACGTGCCACAGTGACAGCCACAATTGTGACATGTGCCATGGGGACAGCCACAATTGTGACACGTGCCACAGGGACAGTTGCAAATGTGACATGCACCACACAGGCATTTGCTATTGTGACACGCACCACAGGGACATCTACATGGGTGGGTTCTGTCCAAATTAAGCAGATTCGATTAGCTTTGTTTTATTTGCCTATGCCTCTTGCCACTAATTTTAAAGTAGTTGTCCAGGACTTAAATAGTAATAACTTTTCATTAACTCACTGTTAAGTCCACTGAACCCCTGTTGTTTAGCTTTTTAGCTGCTCTTGCTGTGTCTCGGACACCACAGCTCTGAGCACTTTGTAGTGGCCATTCTCAGCTGGAGCCCTGCAGTACATGAGCCCGCTCCATACCCCCAACAGGTAATGTTATGTTTACATGATGTGGTAGCAAAGGGGTAAAACTAATCTATAGATGTAGGACTTCATGCCCAGATATAGGTCTTTCTGCCCAGAATATATTGCATTTTCCATTTTTTCTTGTATGAAATTGTACAGTATATTATTCGGAAGCCTATGGGTGATAGATGTCACTGTACAGCTGCTTTTGTGGATATCACAAGCTGTTGATGATGTGTGTGATGAACTGACATTTATGACCACTTAGTGGCTGTTGTTTTATGTGAATATCCAAGGTTTCCATCAGTGAATCCTCCCATGGAAGGCATAAAAGGGCTCACTGGAGACACAATGTAAAGGAACCTTCGTCCTGGTTCCCACCATGACTATGTGGGACATTTTTTTCTTTTGCGCATTTAAATGCAAAAAATGCAGTTCTTTAGAGTTCAAGGAAAATGAGGGATTTCTATCAAACATATTCCCACTGCGCTTTTTTTTTTATCTGCAGTACATTTTCATTTTTAATTTATTGTAAGTTTCCTGTGTGCAACATGTTAATGTGTTTTATTTCAGGATTTTTCCCATAGATTTGAATAATGTGCAGGTAAAATGCACACGTGGTTTTTTTTGTGCATTTCTGCAGAAAATACATGTAATAAGCAGACGACTTTATCAATGACGTATTATCAGACACAAAGCAGTTTAGGAAAAAATTCTCAGCAGAAAGAATTGGAATAAAAATAAAGGAAAATAAAAAGTGAAAAAAAAATGCAAGTAACCTAATTTTGCTAATAGGTGCAGAAATGCTGCGAAAAATTGTCAACATCAAAGCCTCACCTAATACTCATCACGGGAACGTACCCTTTGTATGGCTGTCACAATTGTATGGGCAATTGTTCCTTCACAGTGGTCATTCTTATGTCTCCTTTGTTTACACGCCTGGCCAGCTTTACAATAATTCTTTAAAACATGGAAGATGGACAGCAATTATTGTAATCTCTCCTGTCCATTTGTTAGGATGTACCGGTGGTGCACATAAGTCAACACAATCCTAAGTGAGCCTTGTGAATGCTCCACTAGCCACATATGGCTATGCCATAAACTGGGTACATTACCATGGCAGTGCATTCAGTACCAGCAGAAATATGCAGGCAGTAACTGTAGCCACGGTGTAATCCTATGCCACAAACAATGTAGGCAGCATTGAGGGGGTGGAAGTCACGTGTTGCCCATTATTACAAAAACAGTGGCATCTTAATAATAAATAGTGTATGATATGTCGTCTCTTTTGTGTGTGCCACAAATCCCACTCCATGTTATGATTTCTAATTCGGCTCTCTTCTCTATTCTAGGTGTAAAACATGTGGAGAGTACATATATAAAGGCAAAAAGTTTAATGCCAGGAAGGAAACCGTGCAAAATGAACAATACTTGGGACTCCCCATCTTTCGTTTCTATATCAAATGTACAAGATGCTTAGCTGAAATCACTTTTAAGGTATGAAAGATAGAAGAAAGTCATGGATGAAGTGAACTTAGCCTATATTGATTTCAAAATGGAATTGCTGAGTAAGCATGGTCTGATACCCTTCACGGTGGCATGGGGTAAAATCTGAAAGCTGTGTGAGTGCTGTAGCAGGTTACATTGGTTACCCCACTTATAACGCAATGCCCATGAAATGTATCAGACCATGCATTCATAGTGTTTGGGTACAGTACTGTCTTCTGTCACAAATTGGAGCAGACTAAGTGCTAATTAGTAACAAACTAAATTACTCCCCAGAGTACTAATAGACTCCCTTGACTCAGTCTCTTTGTCATTTTAAACCTCTGCACACTGCCTCTAATCCCTCCAAAGAGATTATGTCAGATAGTCTCTGACTCAAGGCGATTCCTATGCCACTCTCTGCTCTCTGGGCATTCAGTGTTTTAAGGCATCCAGCCTTTTGTAAGAAAAAAAGATGTATACCTCTCTGTATTCTTTTTTTTTTTTTTTTTTCTTCTTCTAATTGTGGTGAGCCATAGTATAGTGAAATGCATCTTGATGCCCCTTTTGCTGCACCTCTATGGCAGCCAGCGTCACCAGCCACAGACTGATGTACCACCTCCTCTAGATGTCTGTGAACATTGGTGGAGAGTGAGATTGGCAATCCTAGGGGAATTGATGAGTGTCCGCTGCCACAGACTGATGTGCTCCTCCACCTCCTCTAGTTGTCTATGAACGGGTTGTGGAGGAGAGTGGCAGTCCTAGAGGTATTGATGTATGCCAGCTGAAACAGTGATGTGCTTTACTACCTCCTCTAGTTGTCTTTAAATACACTGCGGAGGAGAGTGGTAGTGTCAATCCCAGAGGCGTTGACGTCTGCCTGCTGCTATAGACTGATGTGCTCTACCAACTCCTCTAGTTGTCTATGAACATGCTGCAGAGGAGAGTGGCAGTGGTAACTGCCACAGACTGATGTGCTCTTCCACATCGTCTAGTTGTCTATGAACATGCTCCAGAGGAGAGTGGCAGTGGCAGTCCAAGAGGCGTTGATGTGCTCCTGCTGCCACAGACTGATGTGCTCTTCCACCTCCTCTAGTTGTCCTATGAACATGCTCCAGAGGAGAGTGGCAGTGGTAACTGCCACAGACTGATGTGCTCTTCCACCTCCTCTAGTTGTCCTATGAACATGCTCCAGAGGAGAGTGGCAGTGGTAACTGCCACAGACTGATGTGCTCTTCCACCTCCTCTAGTTGTCCTATGAACATGCTCCAGAGGAGAGTGGCAGTGGTAACTGCCACAGACTGATGTGCTCTTCCACCTCCTCTAGTTGTCCTATGAACATGCTCCAGAGGAGAGTGGCAGTGGTAACTGCCACAGACTGATGTGCTCTTCCACCTCCTCTAGTTGTCCTATGAACATGCTCCAGAGGAGAGTGGCAGTGGTAACTGCCACAGACTGATGTGCTCTTCCACCTCCTCTAGTTGTCCTATGAACATGCTCCAGAGGAGAGTGGCAGTGGTAACTGCCACAGACTGATGTGCTCTTCCACCTCCTCTAGTTGTCCTATGAACATGCTCCAGAGGAGAGTGGCAGTGGTAACTGCCACAGACTGATGTGCTCTTCCACCTCCTCTAGTTGTCCTATGAACATGCTCCAGAGGAGAGTGGCAGTGGTAACTGCCACAGACTGATGTGCTCTTCCACCTCCTCTAGTTGTCCTATGAACATGCTCCAGAGGAGAGTGGCAGTGGTAACTGCCACAGACTGATGTGCTCTTCCACCTCCTCTAGTTGTCCTATGAACATGCTCCAGAGGAGAGTGGCAGTGGTAACTGCCACAGACTGATGTGCTCTTCCACCTCCTCTAGTTGTCCTATGAACATGCTCCAGAGGAGAGTGGCAGTGGTAACTGCCACAGACTGATGTGCTCTTCCACCTCCTCTAGTTGTCCTATGAACATGCTCCAGAGGAGAGTGGCAGTGGTAACTGCCACAGACTGATGTGCTCTTCCACACTCCTCTAGTTGTCCTATGAACATGCTCCAGAGGAGAGTGGCAGTGGTAACTGCCACAGACTGATGTGCTCTTCCACCTCCTCTAGTTGTCCTATGAACATGCTCCAGAGGAGAGTGGCAGTGGTAACTGCCACAGACTGATGTGCTCTTCCACCTCCTCTAGTTGTCCTATGAACATGCTCCAGAGGAGAGTGGCAGTGGTAACTGCCACAGACTGATGTGCTCTTCCACCTCCTCTAGTTGTCCTATGAACATGCTCCAGAGGAGAGTGGCAGTGGTAACTGCCACAGACTGATGTGCTCTTCCACCTCCTCTAGTTGTCCTATGAACATGCTCCAGAGGAGAGTGGCAGTGGTAACTGCCACAGACTGATGTGCTCTTCCACCTCCTCTAGTTGTCCTATGAACATGCTCCAGAGGAGAGTGGCAGTGGTAACTGCCACAGACTGATGTGCTCTTCCACCTCCTCTAGTTGTCCTATGAACATGCTGCAGAGGAGAGTGGCAGTGGTAACTGCCACAGACTGATGTGCTCTTCCACATCGTCTAGTTGTCTATGAACATGCTGCAGAGGAGAGTGGCAGTGGTAACTGCCACAGACTGATGTGCTCTTCCACCTCCTCTAGTTGTCTATGAACATGCTGCAGAGGAGAGTGGCAGTGGTAACTGCCACAGACTGATGTGCTCTTCCACCTCCTCTAGTTGTCTATGAACATGCTGCAGAGGAGAGTGGCAGTGGTAACTGCCACAGACTGATGTGCTCTTCCACCTCCTCTAGTTGTCTATGAACATGCTGCAGAGGAGAGTGGCAGTGGTAACTGCCACAGATTGATGTGCTCTTCCACATCGTCTAGTTGTCTATGAACATGCTCCTAGAGGAGAGTGGCAGTAGCAGTCCTAGAGGCATTGATGTGTGCCTGCTGCCATAGACTAATGTTCTCTACTAACTCCTCTAGTTGTCTATGAATACACTGTGGAGGAGAGTGGCAGTGTCGTTGATGTGTGGCAGCTGCTGCCTACTCCTAAATGGTTCCTCCCTGCTGCTTATCTACTTGCTGACACCTCCTGGCACCAAATGCAGATGGGTGATCATGTTGGATCTATGAGAGCATATAAGAAACCCAGGCTATAGGACTTGATCACTGCCAATTGTTGCTGCCTGCTTCTGCCACTGTGGTATCCCTAATGAGGTAATGATTTATAATAACAATATTTTTATCAGCGTGTCTGGAGAATGTCTGACCCTCATACCACCCTTTATCTTGATTTATCTAAGAATTGTACTGCTTTAAGTCGTGATTTTTCATTTTGTTTCCGTTATTTAGTTGACATTGTAACAGTCTCCTAACTTGTCATTCTGCTAGACAGATCCTGAAAATACAGACTATGCCATGGAGCATGGGGCTACACGAAACTTCCAAGCAGAAAAGCTAATTGAGGAAGAAGAGAAGCGGTTTCAGAAAGAACGTGAAGACGAGGAGCTAAATAATCCCATGAAGGTAATGATTTTTGTAGCATACGTAATCGCTGGGTGTCTGACCACCGGGACCACCACAGATCCTAGGAGCTGGGGCTTTAAAGAGCCCCATGGAGTTCATGCCCTTCCATTCATTCTTATAGGAGTGATGTAAAGACCAGCTGAGCCCAGCATGATCACTGCTGTATTCATGAGTGTAGGCTGGGGAATGAATCCTTGTATGAAGATGGGCAGGCATAGCCAAATATGTCCAAACAGTTGCCTGTGTGGTATTTGTACATGTACATCGCTACACATACCGTCTAATGTATGAATCGCCATTCACTAAAACACCCTGACACCTAGAAATGCTCAGAAGAACAACAACCTTCTCTGGGTATTTCTTAAGCGTGCAAGTGTTTTCAATGGACATTGATGCCACTAATTACATCTAATGGTTGCTATTGTTAATATGTTTATTGTAACATATGCACACAGCTCTCCAGCACAAACACTATGTATACACACAGCTCTCCAGCACAAACAATATATATGCACACAGCTCTCCAGCACAAACACTATATATGCACACAGCTCTCCAGCACAAACACTATATATGCACACAGCTCTCCAGCACAAACACTATAATATACACACAGCTCTCCAGCACAAACACTATATATCACACAGCTCTCCAGCACAAACACTATATATGCACACAGCTCTCCAGCACAAACACTATATATGCACACAGCTCTCCAGCACAAACACTATATATGCACACAGCTCTCCAGCACAAACACTATATTAACACAGCTTCCAGCAAAATATATGCACACAGCTCTCCAGCACAAACACTATATATGCACACAGCTCTCCAGCACAAACACTATATATGCACACAGCTCTCCAGCACAAACACTATATATGCACACAGCTCTCCAGCACAAACACTATATATGCACACAGCTCTCCAGCACAAACACTATATATGCACACAGCTCTCCAGCACAAACACTATATATGCACACAGCTCTCCAGCACAAACACTATGTATACACACAGCTCTCCAGCACAAACACTATATATGCACACAGCTCTCCAGCACAAACACTATATATGCACACAGCTCTCCAGCACAAACACTATATATGCACACAGCTCTCCAGCACAAACACTATATATGCACACAGCTCTCCAGCACAAACACTATATATGCACACAGCTCTCCAGCACAAACACTATGTATACACACAGCTCTCCAGCACAAACACTATATATGCACACAGCTCTCCAGCACAAACAATATAATTAATACACACAGCTCTCCAGCACAAACACTATATATGCACACAGCTCTCCAGCACAAACACTATGTATACACACAGCTCTCCAGCACAAACACTATGTATACACACAGCTCTCCAGCACAAACACTATATATGCACACAGCTCTCCAGCACAAACACTATATATGCACACAGCTCTCCAGCACAAACACTATAATTAATACACACAGCTCTCCAGCACAAACACTATATATGCACACAGCTCTCCAGCACAAACACTATATATGCACACAGCTCTCCAACACAAACACTATATATGCACACAGCTCTCCAGCACAAACACTATATATGCACACAGCTCTCCAGCACAAACACTATAATTAATACACACAGCTCTCCAGCACAAACACTATAATATACACACAGCTCTCCAGCACAAACACTATATATGCACACAGCTCTCCAGCACAAAACTATAATTAATACACACAGCTCTCCAGCACAAACACTATATATGCACACAGCTCTCCAGCACAAACACTATAATTAATACACACAGCTCTCCAGCACAAACAGTGTATATGCACACATCTCTCCAGCACAAGCAGTATATATGCACACAGCTCTCCAGCACAAACAGTATATATGCACACAGCTCTCCAGCACAAACAGTATATGTGCACACAGCTCTCCAGCACAAACACTATAATTAATACACACAGCTCTCCAGCACAAACACTATATATGCACACAGCTCTCCAGCACAAACACTATATATGCACACAGCTCTCCAGCACAAACACTATATATGCACACAGCTCTCCAGCACAAACACTATATATGCACACAGCTCTCCAGCACAAACACTATGTATACACACAGCTCTCCAGCACAAACACTATGTATACACACAGCTCTCCAGCACAAACACTATGTATACACACAGCTCTCCAGCACAAACACTATATATGACACACAGCTCTCCAGCACAAACACTATATATGCACACAGCTCTCCAGCACAAACACTATGTATACACACAGCTCTCCAGCACAAACACTATGTATACACACAGCTCTCCAGCACAAACACTATATATGCACACAGCTCTCCAGCACAAACACTATTATCACACAGCTCTCCAGCACAAAACTATATATGCACACAGCTCTCCAGCACAAACACTATGTTACACACAGCTCTCAGCACAAACACTATGTATACACACAGCTCTCCAGCACAAACACTATGTATACACACAGCTCTCCAGCACAAACACTATATATACACACAACTCTCCAGCACAAACACTATACAGTGCCTACAAGTAGTATTCAACCCCCTGCAGATTTAGCTGGTTTGATAAGATGCAAATAAGTTAGAGCCTTCAAACTGCAAACGAGAGTAGGATTTATTAACAGAAGCATAAATCTTACAAACCAAAAAGTTATGTTGCTCAGTTGAATTTTAATAAATTTTAAACCTAAAAGTGTGGGTCAATTATTATTCAACCCCTAGGTTTAATATTTTGTGGAATAACCCTTGTTTGCAATTACAGCTAATAATCGTCTTTTATAAGACCTGATCAGGCCGGCACAGGTCTCTGGAGTTATCTTGGCCCATTCCTCCATGCAGATCTTCTCCAAGTTATCTAGGTTCTTTGGGTGTCTCATGTGGACTTTAATCTTGAGCTCCTTCCACAAGTTTTCAATTGGGTTAAGGTCAGGAGACTGACTAGGCCACTCCATCACCTTGATTTTTTCCCTCTTGAACCAGGCCTTGGTTTTCTTGGCTATGTGCTTTGGGTCGTTGTCTTGTTGGAAGATGAAATTACGACCCATCATAAGATCCTTGATGGAGGAGCGGAGGTTCTTGGCCAAAATCTTCAGGTAGGCCGTGCTATCCATCTTCCCATGGATGCGGACCAGATGGCCATGCCCCACAGCATGATGCTGCCACCACCATGCTTGACTGTAGGAATGGTATTCTTGGGGTCGTATGCAGTGCCATTCAGTCTCCATACGTCACGTGTGTGGTTGGCTCCAAAGATCTCGATCTTGGTCTCATCAGACCATAGAACCTTGAACCAGTCTGTCTCAGAGTCCTCCAAGTGATCATGAGCAAACTGTAGACGAGCCTTGACATGACGCTTTGAAAGTAAAGGTACCTTACGGGCTCGTCTGGAACGGAGACCATTGCGGTGGAGTACGTTACTTATGGTATTGACTGAAACCAATGTCCCCACTGCCATGAGATCTTCCCGGAGCTCCTTCCTTGTTGTCCTTGGGTTAGCCTTGACTCTTCGGACAAGCCTGGCCTCGGCACGGGAGGAAACTTTCAAAAGGCTGTCCAGGCCGTGGAAGGCTAACAGTAGTTCCATAAGACTTCCACTTCCGGATGATGCTCCCAACAGTAGAGACAGGTAGGCCCAACTCCTTGGAAAGGGTTTTGTACCCTTGCCAGCCTTGTGACCCTCCACGATCTTGTCTCTGATGGCCTTGGAATGCTCCTTTGTCTTTCCCATGGTGACCATGTATGAGTGCTGTTCACAAGTTTGGGGAGGGTCTTAAATAGTCAGAAAAGGCTGGCAAAAGAGATAATTAATCCACACATGTGAAGCTCATTGTTCTTTGTGCCTGAACTACTTCTTAATACTTTAGGGGGACCAAACAGAATGCTGGTGGTTTGAGGGGTTGAATAATAAATGACCCTCTGAATTAACTTTTAACGCTTTAGAAAAAAAAAAAAAAAAAATCTTTTTGGCTGCAGTGCATTTCCCACTTCCAGGCTGATCTACAGTCCAAATGTCACAATGACAAGTTAATTCCGCATGTGTCAACCAGCTAAATCTGCAGGGGGTTGAAGACTACTTGTAGGCACTGTATATGCACACAGCTCTCCAGCACAAACACTATATATGCACACAGCTCTCCAGCACAAACACTATATATGCACACAGCTCTCCAGCACAAACACTATATATGCACACAGCTCTCCAGCACAAACACTATAATATACACACAGCTCTCCAGCACAAACCCTATATATGCACACAGCTCTCCAGCACAAACACTATAATATACACACAGCTCTCCAGCACAAACCCTATATATGCACACAGCTCTCCAGCACAAACACTATATATGCACACAGCTCTCCAGCACAAACACTATATATGCACACAGCTCTCCAGCACAAACACTATATATGCACACAGCTCTCCAGCACAAACACTATAATATACACACAGCTCTCCAGCACAAACCCTATATATGCACACAGCTCTCCAGCACAAACACTATATATGCACACAGCTCTCCAGCACAAACACTATATATGCACACAGCTCTCCAGCACAAACACTATATATGCACACAGCTCTCCAGCACAAACACTTTATATGCACACAGCTCTCCAGCACACACACTATATACACACAGCTCTCCAGCACAAACACTATATATACACACAGCTCTCCAGCACAAACACTATAATATACACACAGCTCTCCAGCACAAACACTATAATATACACACAGCTCTCCAGCACAAACAATATATATGCACACAGCTCTCCAGCACACACACTATATACACACAGCTCTCCAGCACAAACACTATGTATGCACACAGCTCTCCAGCACAAACACTATATATACACACAGCTCTCCAGCACAAACACTATATATGCACACAGCTCTCCAGCACAAACACTATATATGCACACAGCTCTCCAAGCACAAACACTATATATGCACACAGCTCTAAAGCACAAACACTATAATATACACACAGCTCTAAAGCACAAACACTATAATATACACACAGCTCTCCAGCACAAACAATATAATATACACACAGCTCTCCAGCACAAACAGTATATGTGCACACAGCTCTCCAGCACAAACACTATATGTGCACACAGCTCTCCAGCACAAACACTATATATGCACACAGCTCTCCAGCACAAACAGTATATGTGCACACAGCTCTCCAAAACAAACAATAATTATGCACACAGCTCTCCAGCACAAACAGTATATATGCACACAGCTCACCAAAACAAACACTATATATACACACAGCTCTCCAGCACAAACACTATAATATACACACAGCTCTCCAGCACAAACAATATTAATATACACACAGCTCTCCAGCACAAACACTATATATGCACACAGCTCTCCAGACACAACAACTTATATACACACAGCTCTCCAGCACAAACACTATATATGCACACAGCTCTCCAGCACACACACATATATAACACACAGCTCTCCAGCACAAACACTATATATGCACACAGCTCTCCAGCACACAACTATATATACACACAGCTCTCCAGCACAAACACTATATATGCACACAGCTCTCCAGCACAAACACTATATGTGCTCTCCAGACAAACACTATAATATACACACAGCTCTCCAGCACAAAACACTATAATATACACACAGCTCTCCAGCACAAACAATATAATATACAACACAGCTCTCCAGCACAATCACTATATATGCACACAGCTCTCCAGCACCACACACTATATATACACACAGCTCTCCAGCACAAAACTATATATACACACAGCTCTCCAGCACAAACACTATATATGCACACAGCTCTCCAGCACAAACACTATATATGCACACAGCTCTCCAGCACAAACACTATATATACACACAGCTCTCCAGCACAAACACTATATAATATACACAGCTCTCCAGCACAAACACTATAATATACACACAGCTCTCCAGCACAAACACTATGTATGCACACAGCTCTCCAGCACAAACACTATAATATACACACAGCTCTCCAGCACAAACACTATATATATGCTCTCCAGCACAAACACTATAATATACACACACTCTCCAGCACAAACATATGTGCTCTCCAGCACAAACACTATAATATATACACACAGCTCTCCAGCACAAACACTATAATATACAAACAGCTCTCCAGCACAAACAATATAATATACACACAGCTCTCCAGCACAAACACTATATATGCACACAGCTCTCCAGCACACACACTATATACACACAGCTCTCCAGTACAAACACTATATATGCACACAGCTCTCCAGCACAAACACTATATATGCACACAGCTCTCCAGCACAAACACATATATATGCACACAGCTCTCCAGCACAAACAGTATATATGCACACAGCTCTCCAGCACAAACACTATATATGCACACAGCTCTCCAGCACAAACACTATATATTCACACAGCTCTCCAGCACAAACAGTATATGTGCACACAGCTCTCCAGGCAAAACACTATAATGTGACACAGCTCTCCAGCACAAACATATATATGCACACAGCTCTCCAACAAACATATTATGCACAAGCTCTCCAGCACAACACTATATAAACACAAGCTCTCCAGCACAAACATATATATACACACAGCTCTCCAGCACAAACACTATATTGCACACAGCTCTCCAGCACAAACAGTATATATGCACACAGCTCTCCAGCACAAACAGTATATGTGTACACAAGCTCTCCAGCACAACACTATATATGCACACAGCTCTCCAGACACAAACTATATTGCACACAGCTCTCCAGCAAAAACACATATATATGCACACAGCCTCTCCAGCACAAACATATATATGCACACAGCTTCCAAACAAACACTATATATACACACAGCTCTCCAGCACAAACACTATAATATACACACAGCTCTCCAGCACAAACATATAATATACACACAGCTCTCCAGCACAAACACTATTATGCACACAGCTCTCCAGCACAACACTTATATCACACAGCTCTCAGCACAAACATATATACACACAGCTCTCCAGCACAAAACTATATATGCACACAGCTCTCCAGCACAAACACTATATATGCACACAGCTCTCCAGCACAAACACTATATATGCACACAGCTCTCCAGCACAAACACTATATATGCACACAGCTCTCCAGCACAAACAGTATATATGCACACAGCTCTCCAGCACAAACACTATATATGCACACAGCTCTCCAGCACAAACACTATATATACACACAGCTCTCCAGCACAAACAGTATATGTGCACACAGCTCTCCAGCGCAAACACTTATGTGCACACAGCTCTCCAGCACAAACAGTATATTTGTACACAGCTCTCCAGCACAAACATATATTTGACACAGCTCTCCAGCACAAACACTATATATGCACACAGCTCTCCAGCACAAACAGTATATGTGCACACAGCTCTCCAAAACAAACAATATATATGCACACAGCTCTCCAGCACAAACAGTATATATGCATACAGCTCTCCAGCACAAACACTATAATATCACACAGCTCTCCAGCACAAAACTATATATGCACACAGCTCTCCAGCACAAACACTATATATGCACACAGCTCTCCAAAACAAACAATATATATGCACACAGCTCTCCAGCACAAACAGTATATATGCACACAGCTCTCCAGCACAAACACTATATATGCACACACCTCTCCAGCACAAACACTATATATGCACACAGCTCTCCAGCACAAAACAAGTATATATGCACACAGCTCTCCAGCACAAACACTATTATATACACACAGCTCTCCAGCACTAACAGTATATGTGCACACAGCTCTCCAGCGCAAACACTATATGTGCACACAGCTCTCCAGCACAAACAGTATATGTGCACACAGCTCTCCAGCACAAACACTATATATGCACACAGCTCTCCAGCACAGCTCTCCAAAAACAAAACAATATATTGCACACAGCTCTCCAGCACAAACAGTATAATATGCATACAGCTCTCCAGCACAAACACTATAATATACACACAGCTCTCCAGCACAATACACTATAATTTTCACACAGCTCTCCAGCACAAACACTATAATATACACACAGCTCTCCAGCACAAACACTATATATGCACACAGCTCTCCAGCACAAACACTATATATGCATACAGCTCTCCAGCACAAACACTATAATATACACACAGCTCTCCAGCACAAACACTGTGTATGCACACAGCTCTCCAGCACACACACTATATAAGCACAGCTCTCCAGCACAAACACTATATATACACACAGCTCTCCAGCACAAACACTATATATGCACACAGCTCTCCAGCACAAACAGTATATATGCACACAGCTCTCCAGCACAAACAGTATATATGCACACAGCTCTCCAGCACAAACACTATATATGCACACAGCTCTCCAGCACAAACATATATATCACGCAGCTCTCCAGCACAAACACTATAATATACACACAGCTCTCCAGCACAAACAATATAATATACACACAGCTCTCCAGCACACACACTATATATGCACACAGCTCTCCAGCACAAACAGTATATATGCACACAGCTCTCCAAAACGAAACTATATATACACACAGCTCTCCAGCACAAACACTATAATATACACACAGCTCTCCAGCACAAACAATATAATATACACACAGCTCTCCAGACACACACTATATATGCACACAGCTCTCCAGCACACACACTATATACACACAGCTCTCCAGCACAAACACTATATATTGCACACAGCTCTCCAGCACAAACAGTATATGTGCACACAGCTCTCCAGCACAAACAGTATATGTGTACACAGCTCTCCAGCACAAACACTATATATGCACACAGCTCTCCAGCACAAACCGTATATATGCACACAACTCTCCAAAGCAAACACTATATATACACACAGCTCTCCAGCACAAACACTTAATATACACACAGCTCTCCAGCACAAACACTATAATATACACACAGCTCTCCAGCACAAACAATATAATATCCCACACAGCTCTCCAGCACAAACACTATATATGCACACAGCTCTCCAGCACACACTCTATATACACACAGCTCTCCAGCACAAACACTATATATACACACAGCTCTCCAGCACAAACACTATATATGCACACAGCTCTCCAGCACAAACAATATATATGCACACAGCTCTCCAGCACAAACAATATATATGCACACAGCTCTCCAGCACAACAATATATATACACACAGTCTCCAGCAAAACACTATATATGCACACAGCTCTCCAGCACAAACACTATATATGCACACAGCTCTCCAGCACAAACAATATATATGCACACAGCTCTCCAGCACAAACAGTATATATGCACACAGCTCTCCTGCACAAACACTATAATATACACACAGCTCTCCTGCACAAACACTATAATATACACACAGCTCTCCAGCACAAACACTATATATGCACACAGCTCTCCAGCACAAACACTATATATGCATACAGCTCTCCAGCACAAACACTATAATATACACACAGCTCTCCAGCACAAACACTATAATATACACACAGCTCTCCAGCACTAACCCTATAATATACACACAGCTCTCCAGCACAAACACTATAATATACACACAGCTCTCCAGCACAAACGCTATATATGCACACAGCTCTCCAGCACAAACACTATAATATACACACAGCTCTCCAGCACAAACACTATAATATACACACAGCTCTCCAGCACAAACAGTGTATATACACACAGCTCTCCAGCACAAACAGTGTATATACACACAGCTCTCCAGCACAAATAGTATACTGTATATACACATGGAATTATCTCAGCTATAACCCAGTGAAAAAAAGGAAAATACTCAAATCTAAATTTTATTCATAAAGTATACCAGAGAATACAAAAGCATATATCCCCAAAAAAAGCTACTGCAATATGAATTAATAAAAAAATACATAATAAAATGATGACAACCAATATAATCTTATAAATCAACTTATTGATACTGAATAATAAAACACAAAGATAAAGAATAAAAACAGGACGTTGAGCGGATGATGCAGGAGGACCATAAATAATACATATATGGTTGAACAAAATAATAAATCCTCTCTATAAGAAGTATAAAAAAAAATAAAGTGCAAAAAATTGTAACATAAAAATGAGATGCTCAAAATTTACATAATAATGTGCACAAATGGCAAAAAAAATCATAATGTGTGAAATATTATATATATCATATTGCAGCTAATCTGTTTTAAGCATAATTTCAATCTGCTTTTAAAATAAAGCATCGAAACATAATAGCAAAACATAATTGTAACTCCGCATTGCCTCTTTCTTTTTAATGGGTTGAAATGCTTTATGTTTCATTACACCCCAATACTAAATGTGTGAACTAATTTAGGAAACTCCATTCAGTGAAAATAATTCTGCAGTCAATCTTTATCAATAACATTGTTTAAAGTGGAAAAACATTTTTAGGTTCTTGAAAATAGGACAAAGGACTCTAAAATGGAAATGGATATCTTGGAGAATTTACAAGAATTGAAGGAGCTAAACCAGCGTCAGGCCAATGTGGACTTTGAGTCTATGTTAGGTGTCTACAGGGAAACAGAAGAAGAAATAAAAAAAAGAGAGGAGGAGGAAGATGAGAATCTGATCAGGTACTTGGCTCTAATTGTGGTTGTCTTCGTAAGATCCTTTTTTTCATTTAGTGAGTCTGAGGGTACATAACTGTGTTGTAGTATAACATTATTTTCTGTAGGGAAATGTTGGCTGAGGCTCAAAAGAGACGGCTGGTGGAAGACTCTGACTCTGAAGAAGAATTGACCTCTGCTACACCGAGGAGTGCTGTGGACATGAAACCAACTGATGTCCTGACTAAGGTGACTATTGTAATACTGCACATCTTTTCCTTTTGGAAAATGTTAGACGCTTCAAGGAGGTTGTCTGATGTTTTTATATGCATTGCCTAACCTTAAGATAGGGCATCCATATCAGATAGGTGGGGGTGTCACACCCGGCAACCCCACAGACCAGCTGTTTCCAGTGGCGGCAGCAACGCATGTGTAGAACAGCATCAGCTCCATCCACTGTATAGTGGCTGCGGATGGGCTACTGCACATTACCCCCTTCAAATGAATAGAGGTCGATCTACAGCACTTTGCTGTGGACAGTATACACTAGCCTATTGGGCTACGGCAACATGACCGCTAGAACTCCATGGGTTAACATGGTGGCCAGGAACCTGCCAAATGTTCTCGCACCGTCTTTGTCCACATGTGAAACACAGTTTTAAAAAAATAAAAAATATGTACCGTATTTTTTGCTTTATGCAACGCACCTAATTATAAGATGCACCCCCAAATTTGGTGAAGGAAAAGAGAAAAAATATAAATTTTTTTATCTTAAATGGGGTCCATTTTCTAATGCCAGTGTCCGATTTACAATAAGTATATATCCCCCCCATCCTGGTACAAGGCCCCCTCCATGTTTGATATGCCCCCCTATGACAGTGCATAGACCCCAGTGATGGTACTTAGCCCCCCCGTCCCCATCCTGGATATGGCCCCCCCAGTGATGGTACGTAACCACTCATCCTGGATATGGACCCCAGTGATTGTACACACAGCTTCCCCATCCTGCACTCACTACTTTCCCATTCTGGATATGCCCCCATGCTGGCGCACACAATAAAAACACTGTAACTTGCCCTCCATCGCTCACTGCTTGCCGCTCGCCACCTTCTTCCTGTCGTTGTTCCCAGCATCCGATCATGTGACCAGGGCCCACAGTGTTGACGTCATCGCTGTGTGTCCTGGTCACATGATTGGCACAGAGACAGGAAGAAGGCAGCGAGCTGCAGGCAGTGAGCGACAGAGGGTAAGTTACAGTGTTTATTATGTTATTGTGTAAGCCAGCATGGGGCATATACAGTGACAGGAAGGGGGGAAGGTTGGGGCATATCCGGAATGGAGGTGGGTGGATGCTGGATGGGGGAGTGAGAGCAGGCTCATATAATATGCGCCGCTCCACTAATTCATCTCTCAGTGTGGCTTCAGCACTGAAAGGTGAACAGCGGGATCCAGTGAGTACTGTATGAGCCTAATGAGCGAGGGCTCGTGACCATGGGCTGCCTCTGAAGCCCGCAGCCAGCCTCCTCCAGCCCCCGGACACCGATCCAAAGCCGCCCCTTTCCCTACAGTACAGAAACTGTATATTCGAACCATAAGACGCACCCCCCACTTTCCACCAAGATTTGGGGGAACAAAAGTGTGTCTTATAATCTGAAAAATATGGTATATCATACTAGCCTTTCCCCTTTTTCTTAAAAGCGGTTTTATATAATTTTTCATCCATTCAAAGGTATGGGGGGGGAAATGCATTAAAACCGCACAATTTTTAGGCTGCATTTTTCCTACCAGGAGATGCATTTTTAGTGCACAAATGTAAGCTGCAAATTGTTAACTTGGCACATACCCTAAAGGTATAACCATAATTATGATGATTTTGAAAATGTATAAAAAATTGCATATTCTGTATTTTTTTTCATTATATGGAATAAAATGAATTATAACGCATATATATATATAATATACCGTATTTTTCGCTTTATAAGACACACCGGATTATAAGACGCACCCCCACATTTGATGAAGGAAAAGAGGAAAAAATAATTTTTAATGTTAAATGGGGTTCACCTCATAATGCCAGTGTCCGTCTTTATATATGTAGCCTGGTATATATATCCCCCACATAGCCTTCATTTTGGCACACTGTCCCCATATAAGGCTGGCACACTGTCCCCCATGTAAGGCTGGCACACTGTCCCCCATGTAAGGCTGGCACACTGTCCCCCATGTAAGGCTGGCACACTGTCCCCCATGTAAGGCTGGCACACTGTCCCCCATGTAAGGCTGGCACACTGTCCCCCATGTAAGGCTGGCACACGTTTAAAATAATAAACCATATCATGCTCACCCCTCTCCTCGCTCCCTCGCCGTCCGCGCTATCCCCGCTCTCTGTGCTGTGGCGGCATCCGGATAGTGTGAGCAGCGCGCAGGTGATGACGTCACTCTGCAGCGACGCTCACAAGGCCCGGATGCCGGCAAAGACAGCGGGGATGGCGGTGACAGCAGCGAGCGAGGAGAGCAGTGAGTATGATCTTGCTCCCAGGGATAGTCAGTGCTTTCCACGCTTTCATTGCGTGGAAAGCAGTGACTATCCACACGGGACCGCAGTCGCTGGGCTGCGGTCCCGCTCCTGTAGTATGGGCTGCTCCCGCTGGTGATTGACAGCGGGAAGCAGTGCATATTACAGGAGATAATGAGCGGCCCCACGTGACCACGGGGCCGCTGCTGCAGCCTCCTACAGCCTCCTGAGAGCCCCCGGACACCGCTCCACAGCCCGCCTCCCACCACACAAGTATTGTTTCGCATTATAAGACGTACCCCCCAGTTTCCCCCAAAAGTTTGGGGAACAAAAGTGCGTCTTATAATGCGAAAAATACGGTGTGTGTGTGTATATATATATATATATATATATATATATATATATTATAATATATATATATATACATATACAGTCATGGCCAAAAGTATTGACACCCCTGCAATTCTGTCAGATAATACTCAGTTTCTTCCTGAAAATGATTGCAATCACAAATTCTTTGGTATTATTATCTTCATTTAATTTGTCTTCAATGAAAAAACACAAAAAGATTTGTCCTAAAGCCAAATTGGATATAATTCCACACCAAACATAAAAAAGGGGGTGGACAAAAGTATTGGCACCCTTAGAAAAATCATGTGATGCTTCTCTAATTTGTGTAATTAACAGCACCTGTAACCTACCTGTGGCACCTAACAGGTGTTGGCAATAACTAAATCACACTTGCAGCCAGTTGACATGGATTAAAGTTGACTCAACCGCTGTCCTGTGTCCTTGTGTGTACCACATTGAGCATGGAGAAAAGGAAGAAGACCAAAGAACTGTCTGAGGACTTGAGAAACCAAATTTTGAGGAAGCATGAGCAATCTCAAGGCTACAAGTCCATCTCCAAAGACCTGAATGTTCCTGTGTCTACCGTGCGCAGTGTCATCAAGAAGTTTAAAGCCCATGGCACTGTGGCTAACCTCCCTAGATGTGGACGGAAAAGAAAAATTGACAAGAGATTTCAACGCAAGATTGTGCGGATGGTGGATAAAGAACCTCGACTAACATCCAAACAAGTTCAAGCTGCCCTGCAGTCCGAGGGTACAACAGTGTCAACCCGTACTATCCGTCGGCATCTGAATGAAAAGGGACTGTATGGTAGGAGACCCAGGAAGACCCCACTTCTTACCCCGAGACATAAAAAAGCCAGGCTGGAGTTTGCCAAAACTTACCTGAGAAAGCCTAAAACGTTTTGGAAGAATGTTCTCTGGTCAGATGAGACAAAAGTAGAGCTTTTTGGGCAAAGGCATCAACATAGAGTTTACAGGAGAAAAAAAAGAGGCATTCAAAGAAAGAACACGGTCCCTACAGTCAAACATGGCGGAGGTTCCCTGATGTTTTGGGGTTGCTTTGCTGCCTCTGACACTGGATTGCTTGACCGTGTGCATGGCATTATGAAGTCTGAAGACAACCAAGAAATTTTGCAGCATAATGTAGGGCCTAGTGTGAGAAAGCTGGGTCTCCCTCAGAGGTCATGGGTCTTCCAGCAGGACAATGACCCAAAATACACTTCAAAAAGCACTAGAAAAAGGTTTGAGAGAAAGCACTGGAGACTTCTATGGGATTCAGGTCTGGACTCATTGCTGGCCACCTTAGAACACCTGTGGAGAGATCTAAAAATGGCAGTTTGGAGAAGGCACCCTTCAAATATCAGGGACCTGGAGCAGTTTGCCAAAGAAGAATGGTCTAAAATTCCAGCAGAGCATTGTAAGAAATGCATTGATGGTTACCGGAAGTGGTTGATCGCAGTTATTTTGGCTAAAGGTTGTGCAACCAAGTATTGGGCTGAGGGTGCCAATACTTTTGTCCGGCCCATTTTTGGAGTTGTGTGAAGTGATCAATGTTTTGCTTTTTGCTTCATTCTCTTTTGTGTTTTTTCATTGAAGACAAATGAAATGAAGATAATAATACCAAAGATTTTGTGATTGCAATCATTTTCAGGAAGAAACTGAGTATTTTCTGACAGAATTGAAGGGGTGTCAATACTTTTGGCCAACACTGTATATATATATATATTTCCTTGTCGTCCAAATCTGGGAGACCCTGACATTGGGTGTTATATGCTGCCCCCTGGAGGTCACACCAAATATAGAAGAGATTTACTCCTCCTTCTCCCCTGCAGCATATACGCCCCCTGCAGGAATACTGTCAGTTTGTTATTTGGTGTCGTTGGAGGCACATCTCCACACTGAAGCTCCTGCTACAGATGAAGTTTTGGGGACCATCGGGGTCCCCCGGCATGGGCCTCCGGCCCCATATGCCGTGCTCCCTCACCATACCCTTTCAAAGGGCCTCTGGTGAGGTGGAAGCTGACTGAGGGGTCTACAGTCCTCTGTACCCCTGGCCGTTACACAGTCACTGTGTGGCCCCTGTGACGGAGTTCAACTCCTGGTAGTCACAGGCGATGGATGCAGGCTCCACCACAGGTATCGAGCTGGCCCCCTATCTTCTCCCCCTCTGGGAATCCAGGTATGTGCTGGCACTTGGGGGCCCCCGCATCCACAGCAGGATCCAGGACTGGACCTGCTGTAGTGTCCCTGCATTGGCCCCTACCCTGGTTGTAAGTCCACCAGCGATCCCCTCCCTGCCTGTCTTAGCACAGCAGGGGGACGGGCACAGGGCTCAGGGCATGGGGCTCCGTTTTCCCGCATCCGCGGGTGTTTTTGCGGGACTTCCGCGCCGGACCCCTCACGCAGGCCGGCCGCGGCCTCAAATTTAGTCCCCAGCTTCACCGGAGGCCTAGGCCGCGATCCCGCCCCCTGCTTGTCTATCTGCAGCAGGGGGGCGGGCTTTGCTCAGAATGGCCATAGCAGCTCAGGGCTCGGTCTCTGGCCTCTCCCCCTCTCAGGGCTTGGCCTCTGGCCTCTCCCCCTTTTGTGTACACAATGGGGCCACAGTTCCCGCGTTTTTACAGGCCCTCCCTTCTCTGACTCCCCCGTCTCTCTCTGTGGGGGCCATTTTGGCCTCATTCTCTGCTTCAGTATACAGCTGCTGCTGGGAGAGCTGCTGCTGGGAGACTCAGACTTGGGATCCGGACTTTGGAAGTGCGGTAAGCCACACCATTGGTGTGGATTCTCCTCTGTGGTATCCCCTTCTGTTATACTGTCTTTTTGGGTAGTTGTGCACAGGATTGGGTCAGACTATGTCTTCTTCTAAGAGCAAGGGTAAGACCCATAAGGCTGCAAAGTTGTATGCAACTTGTACAGGGTGCAAAGTCACATTGCCTGCGCAGAGTGTCCATCCCCTCTGCACGGTCTGTGAGCAGAATGGGTCACCGGATCTC
Source organism: Allobates femoralis (assembly GCA_033576535.1). NCBI lineage: Eukaryota > Metazoa > Chordata > Amphibia > Anura > Aromobatidae > Allobates > Allobates femoralis. The sequence continues at coordinate 356,076,173 of JARQOC010000003.1, read as the reverse complement.
CTCGGAACCCGGCCCCAGGTGGATGCCCCTACCCCCTCTGAGGAACAGGCATCCGCTCCCCAGTTTTTAACTCCGGCTCCTCAATGGACTGACGTCTTATCTCAGTCATTGTCTGATTCAGTGGCCTTGGCAATGTCACGAGCTATGTCGCAATCCGTAGCCTCCATGACTAGGTCCATCATTCAGGCCATCAACCAGAGCCCGGACCAGGACGTGGAGGGTTCTCCCTCGGTCCCGGATCCGTCTCTTCCTCCTGGGCGTAACAGGCCCTCTCCGTCTCTAGGAGAGCCCAGCTCCAAGAGACTTCGCCGAGACCCTTCCCCCTCCTCACCCAGATCTCAATCTAGGGAACCTCTGGAGGAGGGTGAGGAACAGGACTCTTCGTCCTCTGGCTCAGAGGCGGCCTCTGGTTCGGTCCCGGAAGGGGACGCTCTGGCTGACACTATTGTCTCCATTATTAATGACATTCTTCGCATTCCTGCTCCCGACACTGTCTGAGCAGCGAGACAAGGTCTCTCTCAGGGATCCGAAGAGACCGGCCAACATCTTCTCGAATCACCATGACTTTACAGACACGGTGCAAAAGCCTAGGGCTTGTCCGGCCAAACGTTTTTGCCAAAATCCACGGATCCCAAGTATCCGTTTGCCCCGGCAGTACTATCTGGCTTGTCTCAACCTCCTAAGGTGGACCCGGCCGTAGCCAGATTGGCTACTAGAACCACAATTTCCAATGCCGACAGCTCGTCTTTAAAAGACTCGGCAGACCGTCAGGTTGAACTGTTGACCAAGTCCATCTATGACGCGGTCGGCGCTGCTTTTCCCCCCGCCTTTGCAGCGGTTTGGTCTCTTAAGGCACTCTCTAAGTTTACAGACGCAGTTTATGCCAAGACTCGCCAGGCGGTTCCTGAGGTGTCCCCCCTTCTAGAACAAATGGCTATGGTCTCGAAATATGCTTTTAACACCGTGCTGGATTCAGCCGGTCGTTCCGCAGTGGCAGCCGCCAATTCCCTCGCCATTCGAAGAATTCTCTGGCTCCGGGATTGGAAAGGTGATGCTTCTTCCAAGAAGCATCTTACAGGGATTCCCTGTATCGGGGATCGTTTTTCGGGGAACGCCTGGACGAACTTATCAAAGACACAACAGGAGGCAAAAGTACTCTTCTGCCCCAACAAAAAAGTGGAAAACCTGCGCAGCAAAGGTCTGCCAGGTTCCGTTCCTTTCGTTCCTTTCGTTCCCCTGGCTGGTCCTCCAGACAGTCCTTCTCTAACAACAGAACCTTTCGTTCCGACAAGGCCCAGTCCTCCCGAGGTCAGGGTTCTTCCTGGTGCGCTCGCCAGCAGAAATCCTCTAGTCAGAAGCCGTCCAAGACAGCCTCTGCATGACTCGCATGGCTCCAGCTCCGCACCAGAGTCGGGGGCAGATTGTCCCTCTTTCGGGACGTTTGGCTCTCCGACGTCCTAGATCAATGGGTGCGAGACATTATCTCTCACGGCTACTTCATAGAACTGAACTCAGTCCCCCCAAGCCGATTCTTCATGACATCACCCCCTCCCGCCAAGATCCACGCTTTTCAACAAGTGCTGGAGGCTTTGAAGCGGGAAGGAGTCATTGTCCAGGTTCCCGTCAGGGAACGGTTTCAGGGATTTTATTCAAATCTCTTTATTGTGCCCAAGAAGGACGGGTCCGTCCGCCCTGTGCTGGACCTAAAACTTCTAAACAAGCACGTCAAAGTGAGGCATTTTCGCATGGAATCGCTTCGTTCTGTGATAGCCTCAAGGTCTCAAGGGGAATTCTTGGCAGCCATAGACATAAAGTATGCATATCTACACATCCCAATCGCCCCAGCTCACCAACGGTTCCTGCGTTTTGCGATTGGACACGACCATTTCCAGTTCGTGGCTCTCCCCTTCGGCTTGGCCACCGCCCCACGAGTATTCACCAAGGTGATGGCCTCCGTAGTCGCCATACTGCACTCGCAGGGTCTGTTGGTCATCCCTTACTTGGACGACCTCCTGGTCAAGGCTCCCTCACATCAGGAATGCCAGCAAGCAGTGTCCACGACTCTGTCGACGCTCCGGAGGTTCGGCTGGATAGTCAACCTCCCGAAATCGGTCCTCGTGCCTTCCCAGAGCCTGGTATATCTGGGGATGCTGTTCGACACTCGTGCAGCGCTGGTACTTCTGCCTCACGAGAAGGTCGTCTCTCTCCAAGCAGGTGTTCGCTCCATCCTCCTTCCTCGCTTGTACTCCATCAGGCATCTGATGCAGATCCTGGGAAAAATGGTAGCTTCGATCGAAGCAGTCCCATTTGTACAACTCCATCTGCGTCCCCTTCAGCTGGAGATCCTTCGGGTCTGGGACAAGAATCCGAGGACCCTGGATCACAAGATTTCCCTGTCCCCCGTAACGAGGGACTCTCTCCAGTGGTGGCTGACAAAGCAGTCCCTGTCTCAGGGTCGCTCCCTTCCTCCCACCATCTTGGTCGGTGGTCACTACGGACGCCAGTCTCTCCGGCTGGGGAGCGGTGTTTCTTCACCACAGGGCTCAGGGTACATGGTCTCCTGTGGAGTCCTCCCTTCCCATCAACATTCTGGAGATCAGGGCAGTGTACCTGGCTCTCCTGGAGTTTCAGCCGCTCTTACGCGGCCGCCAAGTGAGGATCCAATCAGACAATGCGACGGCCGTCGCTTATATAAACCATCAGGGAGGCACTCGCAGCAACCTGGCGATGCTGGAAGTTCAAAAAATCCTGTGCTGGGCGGAGGCTACGGGCTCCGCTATCTCCGCGGTCCACATTCCGGGGGTGGACAACTGGGAAGCAGACTATCTCAGCCGGCAGGGTATGGACCCGGGCGAATGGTCTCTCCACCCGGAAGTGTTCCAAGCCATTTGCAGGCGGTGGGGGACGCCGGATGTCGACTTGATGGCATCTTTCCTCAACCACAAGGTTCCAGTGTTCATAGCCAGGGCTCACGACCACAGGGCGTTGGCGGCGGACGCTCTGGTCCAGGATTGGTCTCAGTTCCGCCTGCCATACGTGTTTCCGCCTCTGGCTCTGTTGCCTCGAGTGCTCCGCAAGATTCGGGCGGAATGTCACCGGGCGATTCTAATCGCACCCAATTGGCCCAGGAGAGCCTGGTTCCCAGAACTGCTCCGACTCGCCGACGGCAAACCGTGGGGGCTACCAGATCGTCCAGACCTTCTCTCTCAAGGTCCATTCTTCCGCCACAATTCTGCGGCGCTCAGGTTCACTGCTTGGCCCTTGAATCCTGGATCCTGACACAACCGGGTCTTCCCCGGGAAGTTCAGGACACCATGAAACAAGCTCGTAAGCCTGTCTCGCAAAGGATTTATCACCGGATGTGGAGAATTTTTCTCTCCTGGTGCTTTACTAAGGGCCATTCTCCGTGGCCTTTCTCCTTGCCGACATTACTTTTGTTTCTTCAGTCGGGGCTGGACTCTGGTCTTGCCTTGAGTTCTCTGAAAGGACAGGTGTCAGCTCTCTCCGTCCTTTATTCCAAAAGGCTGGCGAGGCTCCCTCAGGTTCGCACATTTATGCAAGGAGTGGCCCACATTGTCCCTCCTTACAAGCGTCCTCTAGATCCTTGGGATCTTAATTTGGTTCTCTCGGCTCTTCAGAAACCTCCGTTTGAACCTATCTCAGGTATCCCTTTGTCCACCCTGTCACACAAGGTGGCATTTCTGGTAGCTATCACCTCGCTTCGGCGGGTGTCTGATTTGGCGGCGTTGTCATGCAAGCCCCCATTCTTGGTGGTGCATCAGGACAAGGTTGTCCTGCGCCCCGTTCCCTCTTTTCTACCGAAGGTGGTCTCTCCTTTCCACCTCAATCAGGATATCTCTCTTCCGTCCTTTTGCCCAAACCCAGTTCACAGGGTTGAAAAGGCCCTCCACACTCTGGACTTGGTCAGGGCTCTGAGGGTGTACTTGTCTCGTACAGCTCCTCTCCGTCGGACGGACTCCCTCTTCATTCTCACGGCCGGACGCGGCAAGGGCTCTTCCGCTTCCAAGGCCACAATTGCCCGTTGGATCAGGTCGGCCATATTGGAGGCCTATTCGGCCTCGCACACGTCACCCCCAGCGGGTCTCAAGGCGCATTCCACCAGGGCTGTGGGCGCCTCCTGGGCTTTGCGGCATCAAGCCTCGGCCCAACAGGTGTGTCAGGCTGCCACTTGGTCAAGCAAAGCATTACCAGGTACATGTTCATGCCTCAGCGGATGCAGGTCTGGGCAGACGCGTCCTCCAGGCGGCTGTTGCCCACCTGTAAATGTCTGAGTTGCCTTTCAGGGTGCAGTGTTTTTTTCCCACCCAGGGACTGCTTTTGGACGCCCCAATGTCAGGGTCTCCCAGATATGGACGACAAGAAAAAAGAGAATTTTGTTTACTTACCGTAAATTCTTTTTCCTTTAGTCCGTAAATCTGGGAGACCCAGCACCCTCCCCTTTTGGCCCTACGGGCGTACTTGTGGCTCTTAACTGCACATAGTCTTTCCGTTGGCCATGGTTCTGGCCTTATACTTTTCCTGTTCGGCCCTGTTGGCCGGGAATTTGGTTTGAAGTGCAATGTTTTTCCTCCTACTGCTTATATACCAAACTGACAGTATTCCTGCAGGGGGCGTATATGCTGCAGGGGAGAAGGAGGAGTAAATCTCTTCTATATTTGGTGTGACCTCCAGGGGGCAGCATATAACACCCAATGTTAGGGTCTCCCAGATTTACGGACTAAAGGAAAAAGAATTTACGGTAAGTAAACAAAATTCTCTTTATATATGACTAAAATGTTGCTTACAAGTAGTCCCACTAAAAAGGCCTCGTACACTATTGTTGAATAAGGTGCACCTTTGCTTTTTAATCCATTTGTCATGACCTGAACTCAGTCTGTTACAACAAATTGCAATCAGGTGGAGACCACGATGAGTATGAGCAGCAGATGAGCTTCCCTGAGATGGCTTGAGAGTTTGTGCAGAAATACTTTGGTCCTACAAACCGATTGTTGCAGCAGCTGTCTGGGTGACTTGTCTCAGAAATCTTGGAGGTGAAGATGCTGGAGGTGAAGATCCTGGGCTGCTGTGGTTACACGTGGACTGCGGTTGTGAAGCCAGTTAGATGTACTGCCAAATTCTCTGAAATGCCTTTGGAAGGCGGCCTTTGGTAGAGAAATGAGAATTGGCCTTTTAAAGTTCGGAGTTCGTACCAAAGACAGACTTTAACCCCTTACGAACCATCACCCCCTGCATCCCGCCATCAATCACGGACAGTGTGATCCAAAGGTACCGCGGCGGGGATTGTGCTGTTCCCCACCTGCATCGGAGGTCCTGCAATGAGATCGCGGGACCCCGGGGTGTCACGTGAGCGCCGGAGATCCTGGCTTGACCCTGGAAGCTGTTACGGAGCACTTCCTGTGAGTGGTTCGCAAGTGCTGCTAACCACTCACAGTGCGCAATTCTGACAGATCCCGATGTGCTACAGCTCATCTGGATCTGTCAGAAGCGATAAGCCACTGCAGTGCTGTGGCGCCCTATGGGGCTGTGTAAAAACAAGAATTAATTAGTAAATAAAGTTTTTAAAAATATGAGAAAAAAATAACTAAAGTTCAAATCACCCCCCTTTTCCCCCACTCAAAATAAAAGTATTAAAAAAAAAATACCCATATTTGGTATCGCCACGTTCAGAAATGCCCGATCTATCAATATATACAATCAATTAATGAGAGCCATGAACTGTATAATAGAAAAAAAAGTCCAAAGGCTAAAATTAAGTTTTTTTTGGTCGCTGCAACATTGCTGTAAAATGCAATAACGGGCCATCAAAACAGCGGATCTACCCAAACTTGGTATCATTAGAAACGTCAGCTCAAGGCACAAAAATAAGCCATCACACAGCCCTAGATCCTGAAAAATGAGAATGCTACGGGTCACTGAAAATGGCGACAAATTGCAATTTTTCTTCTTTAAATACTTCTGAATTATTTTTAATTACTTAGATAACAGTAAAAGTATACATGTTTGGTATCTACAAACTCGTACTGACCCGAGGCATCACACCATCACGTCCGTTTTAACATATAGTGAACATGGTGACTAAAAAACCCAAAAAACAAACGTGTAATTGCACTTTTCTGCAATTTCACCACACTTGGAATTTTTTACCATTTTCCTGTACACTATATGGTAAGATAAATGATTGCTTCTGACTGTACAACATGTCCTGCAAAAAACAAGCTGTCATATGTCTATATTGACGGAAAAATAAAAAAGTTATGTCTATTGGAAGAAGATAGGGAAAAACTGAAAATTGCTTAGGGGTGAAGGGGTTGAATAAAATCTAAGTTATACATACTCTTGCTGACCAAACTCTATATTGATTTCATCCAGGCTTTTATATCCTGCTGCCCACAGATAAGAGTGCATGTGTGACATGGAGGGTCCTCTTTAATAGGTTGTATGACTGTCTGTCACAAGCCATTAAAATTTGTAGGGGAAATCGACAAAGCCAAGTACCGTATTTTTCGCATTATAAGACGCACTTTTGTTCCCAAAAATTTTGGGGGAAAGTGGGGTGTGTGTCTTATAATGCGAAACTGCTAGTTTGTGCTGTAGGGGAGGCAGGGGGGCTGTGGAGCAGTGTCTGGGGGCTGTCGGGAGGCTTGAGGAGGCTACAGCTGTGGCCCCGCTCATTATCTCCTGTAATTATGTTCAATCTATTTTTATTTAGACTTCAGCCTATAAATCAGTATCAAAAAACAGAAAACATACATACAAAATATGCATCAATAACATTCCATAGAAATATACTCCAACATATCTTCTCAGGTAGCTGGATATATTATACACAGATAACAGGTCTTTCTTTCAATATCATCGTATATCAATATCGCATAAGTATGCCGTTCTACAATCAGTTACCATCCGGGTTAGGCAGCAGACAATAACAGTCATGTAGCATCTCTATTTGGCTTGTCTGCTCATCCTGGTTCAGTATAGTCCATAGAACTTATAACTCAAAACATATTAACAGGCACAAGAGTCTTCTTGGTGAAGGAGAAAGAGTAAAGAGAGAATAGTGAAAGTAGTAAAAAGTAAATGTAAAGAAAATGGTAAAAGAGGAGGTGAAGAAATAAAAGGAAGAGAAAAAAGAAAAAGCCACCGCTGCGCTGCGCTCCGGAAAGGGAAAGCCCAGCTAGGATTACTGTGTCTCTCCCAGCTTGCAGTCAGCTTCCCAAACTCCCCGGAATCCCTAAACATGATCCAGGGCCACCAGTCCTAACGAACCTAGAGTTGTCTCCTGAGGCCTGGGCCAATAACTCCTCCATATGATGGACGTGGGAGAATTCAGTGAGCCATTCGGCCATGGTTGGAACCACCGTTGTTAGCCAGTGTCTGGGTATAACCATACGAGCCGCCGTTAGGCATAATCTAAGGCTGGTTTCACACTACGATTTTGTGAAATCCGATGCTGTCCGATAGAAATCGGACAGCATCGGATCCGAATTTGCCCCCATGTAACCCTATGGGGATCGGACCGATTCGGATGTGCACTAATTGCCATCCGAATTGTGTCCAATCCGATTTTGTCCAATTTCTTTCTGATGCAAAAATCGGAGACTGCTCCAATTTTTGCACCCGAATCAAAAGCTGGATAGAATCGAGTCTGACAGATCGGATGGCAATTATGCCAAATCCGAACCGATTCCATTAACATGGGGCCCTATGGAGCTGGGTCCTAGGAAACATCTGATGTCTCCTCGGACCCGATTTTAGTGTACTGAGCATTCTCAGTACACTAAAATTGCTCCAACCCTTCTAATTACACTTCTGCAATGTATAATATACATTGCAGAAGTGTAATTAAGTAAAAGAAAGAGTTAAAAATAAAAAAAATCAATATGCTCCTCTATCCAACGCTGCCTTCCAGCAAGGTCCTTGTGCTTACAGGACCTGTGATGATGTCACATGACCGCAGTTACCGTGGTAACTGCGATCATGTGACCCGATGATGCTCTGTGACATCATCACAGGTCCTGTAAGCACAAGGACCTTGCTGGGAGGCAGCATTGGATAGAGGATAGGTGAGCATAATGATTTTTTATTTTTAACTTTCTTATATTTCACTTCTGCAATGGATAATATACATTGCAGAAGTGAAAGTGCCCCGCTGTGTCCGGATCCGTGATCATCACGGACCCGGACACAGAAAAAAGCATCTGGAGGTCACCTCCGATGCATTCCTTTCCTGTCCGTGGGATCCTACAAAAAGTAGTATCCCATGGACAGGGAAAAAATCGTTATGTGAAAGTAGCCTAAGAAGACTGCGTTTTTGGCTCGCGATGGGGCCAGGCAGCAGAATGGCTGTTTGGGGTGTGGGAATCACCCCTTCCCCAGTAATGGTATTATATGTCGAGAATACCTTTTCCCAGAAACTCCATACACCTGGACACTGCCACCATATGTGAATCATGGTTCCCTTGGCGCTTCCACACCGCCAGCACCTGTCCGACACCGAGGGGAAGATAGCATGCAACCTTACAGAGTATTGATACCATCGGGTGAGAATTTTTAAAGTTCTTCTTCTGCGCACAAACAGCCGGGGACATCCCGTGAGTATAGAGGAAAGCCGCCGCGATATCCCTTTTTTTCGAACATGCAGTCCATCTCAGCCTCCCATGCTCTCACATAAGCTGGAACCAACACCGATACCCCTTCCTGTAGCATTTTATACATAAGGGAAATCTGATGTGATGGTGGGAACTGTTGGGTAAACACCCTCTCAAACTGAGTCAATGGGGGTGGAGATTGTATTTCTCCTATAGTTCGCAGAAGAAATTATTTCATCCGTTCATATTCCAACCACGCCAAGGGCTGTAAGGGAGATCTGTCCTGTAAATCAGCGAGAGAAGGAAAACCCTGCCTCGTGAGCAGTTGGTATATCCTCAGGTCCGAGTCCCTCTGCCATCCTGGGAAACTTTAATGTTGTAAACCCGGGGGGAAGTCAAGGTTAAGGAATATGGGTGACAGTGGATTACCTGTGCTTCTCAGTCCTTTCCTCCGCTTTATTGCATCCCATGCTTTTATGATCTCGCCAGCCACCGCTCCAGGGCATCCCAACCCAATCTGTCCTCTGTCCCTAGTCATGATACACGGCAAGTTTCGAAGCGGAACCCGATATCCCTCCTGTTCCAATCCCACCCACTGCTTGGTGTCTTGTTGGTAATGCCAGTCGAACAGATGAATTAGCTGGGAGGCCTGATGGTTCATCCGTAGGTCTGGAAGTCCAGTGCCTCCTTGCGACTTCGATTTCGTCAAGATTTGATATTTCAATCTGGGTCTGGACTGTTGCCACACAAAACGAGATATACAGTAAGAGGTCATCTGCATATAGTGAGGATTTGTAATGATGGTTCCCTATCTCCACACCCCGTATGTCAGGATTCTGACTTACTGCTACAGCTAAATGTTCCATTGCTATCGCATATAGCAGAGGTGAAATGGGGCAGCCTTGTCGAGTCCCATTTTTTTATCTGGAAAGAGTCTGAAAGCGATCCGTTGATTTTAACCGTGGCGGACGGTGCAGTGTACAAAGCGGCAATGTTCTGAACAAATTTCTCCCCCAGACCTATCTGCCGGAGTGCTGAGTGTAGAAAGCTCCACCTCACATGGTCGAATGCCATCTCAGCGTCCACTGAGATCAGTCCCAAGGGCTTGTGAAGAGCCCTAGCATGTGTGATCAGGGAGAGTGTTTTCAACACTCCGTCCCTCACCTCTCTTCCCCTGTACAAACCCCACCTCATCTGTGTGAATGATATATGGTAAAAGGGGCGCCAGATGATTAGCCAAAATCTTTGCATATAGTTTAATGTCTACATTTATAAGGGAAATCGGCCTATAATTGGATACTATCGTGGAATCCTTGCCTGGCTTCGGCAGTACCGTAATATGGGCTGCCAGGGACTGTGGAGTGAACCCTGAGAACGCCGAGACGGAATTATAGACTCTTACCATATGCAAAGTAAGTTGTTCCCTAAAAAATTTGTAAAATTGTGGAGAAAACCCATCGGGGTCGGTACTCTATCTGGTAGGGTTGTTTTTGATAACTTCATCAACTTCCTGTGCCAATATATCCGCATCCAACTCGTCTGCTATCTGCTGTCCAATTCTCGGGAGTGGCGTATCCGCTACATATTGATCTATTTTGGTCTGCATGGTCACCTGACGTGGTCTATGTCGGTCCCTCAATATTATATAGTTTTTGGTAATAGTCGCGCATTATGTCTAATATTTCCTGTGGGTCATGCCTCTCTATGCCTGATCATCGTTGGAGTTTCAGGATATATGTAGTCTGGGTCCTAGGATGCAGCAAGCGTGCCAGGGAACGGTCACATTTGTTAGCCTTATAGTACATAAGGCTTTTAATGTTATTCCTATATTTCAAGGACTGTTCATTAAGCAAATTCCTAAGTGCCTCTCTATGTTTGATTAAGTCCCCCAATACCACCGCCGACATAGTACTTTTATGTTGTTGTTCCAGTTGGTATATGGCACCCATCAATTCTTTAATTTTAACCGATCTTTCCTTATTAAGATGGGACCCATGTTTTATGAAAACCCCTCTCAACAAACATTTAAAGGCCTCCCATTTAATCATGGTCTGTGTGTCATCATTCAGATGATTGTTCCAAAACAAGTTAATCGACTCTTTGATCTCTGTCGAGCAGATCGAGTCCTGAAGTAGATTTTCACTGAGTCTCCACGTCCAGGGACGGGCAAACTACGTCTGGGGGGGTAATATCCAAGAATATTGGTGCATGATCGGACCATAAACTGCCGATGGAGGGCTTATGGTGCCAGGATAGGGTACGGTGACTGACGAGGAAAAGGTCGATACGACTAAGGCTGCGTTCACACTGGGCGTATTTGCGGCGCTTTTTTGCGCACGTATTTCCCCCCAAAGCGGACCTGCGTCTGCGTGTCACAGCAAAGTGAATGCACTTTCACTTTTGCTGTTCACACGCAGCGCAATTTTCGGCCGCGCTTTTATGGGAGAAAGCGCGCACGTAATAAGAATGAACATGTTCATTCTTTCCGCCTTTTTACGTTCGCCTTCTTCCATAGGCCCCATTTTAACCCCTGGAATTACGCATCGCTGTTCAGACGATGCGCATTCCAGCGCGGGGCAAGGGGTATGTGCAGGAAATGATGTCACACGGGAACAGCCCCAGGGAAAACAGGAACAGGAAATCCCATCATTTTGGGATTCCTGCTTTCCTGTGGCTGTCCCTGTGTGACCGAGTGTCTGGGCATGATGGCCGCGCCGACGTTCAATATGTGGACCGCCTCATTGACAAGGTAAGTATCTGTGTGTAATGTATGTGTGGTGTGTTTGTACTATGTGTATGTGTGTCCTGTCTGTGTCGTGTGTGTGAGTGAGTCCCCCAGGATACTCACCACTCCTCAGGATGCATGGGAGAGGCGTCCGGTCCTCCTCGCAGCTTCCAGCATCTGCCAGTGAAGCGATCAGCTGACTGTCAGCTGAGCCGGTCAGCTGACAGATCGCTTCACCGGCACACCGACAGACATGGAGGAAGCTGCAGAGGACATGGGGGCATTGCAGAGGACATGGGCCAGCCGAGAGGGAGGTGTGTGTGTATGTGTGTGTGTGTGTGTGGATGTGTGTGTGTGGATGTGTGTGGATGTGTGTGTGTGTGTGTGGATGTATGTGTATGTGTGTGTGTGTGTGTGTGGATGTGTGTGTGGATGTGTGTGTGTGTGGATGTATGTGTGTGTGTGTTTGGATGTATGTGTGTGTGTGTATGTATGTGTGTGTGGGGATGTATGTGTGTGTATGTGTGTGTGTGTGTGTGGATGTATGTGTGTGTGTGTGTGGATGTATGTGTGTGTGTGTGGATGTATATGTGTGTGTGTGGATGTGTGTGTGTGTGTGGATGGATGTGTGTGTGTGGATGGATGTGTGTGTGTGGATGGATGTGTGTGTGTGTGTGGATGTGTGTGTGTGTGTGTGTGTGTGTGTGTGGATGTGTGTGTGTGTGGATGTGTGTGTGTGTGGATGTATGTGTGTGTGTGGATGTGTGTGTGTGTGTGTGGATGTGTGTGTGTGGATGTATGTATGTTTGTGTGTGTGTGTGGATGTATGTATGTGTATATGTGTGTGTGGATGTATGTGTGTGTGGATGTATCTGTGTGTATGTATGTATGTGTATATGTGTGTGTGGATGCATGTATGTATATGTATGTATGTGTGTGTGTGGATGTATATATGTGTTTATGTGTGTGTGGATGTATGTATGTGTGTGTGTGTGTTGTGTATATGTATGTGTATGTGTGGATGCGTGCGTGTACATGAGCGTGCATGGATGTGTGCGTACATGAGCGTGTGTGGACGAGTGCGTGCATGGATGAGTGTGTGCATGGATGTGTGCGTGGACATGTGCATGCGTGGACGTCAGCGTACGTGAGCATGCGTGTGCGTGTGTAGACGTGTGCGTGCGTAGACGTGTGCATGGATGGATGTGTGTGTGGATGTGTGTGTGTGGATGTGCGTGTGTGGATGTGCATGTGGATGTGTGTGTGTGTGTGTGGATGTCAGCGTGCGTGAATGTGTGCGTGTGTGGATGCATATGTGGAAGTGCATATGTGGATATGTGGATGTGTGTGCGTGGATGTGCGTACGTGGATATGCGTGCGTGAATGTCACTGTGCGCGGATGTATGTGGATGTACGTGCGTGGATGCGTGTGTGGATGTCAGCGTGCGTCAATGCGTGCGTGGACGCATATGTGGATGTCAGCGTGCGTGGATGTCAGTGTGCGTGGATGCGTATGTGGATGTGCATGCGTGGATGTCAGCATGCGTGGATATGCGTGCGTGAATGTCACCATGCGCGGATGTCACTGCGCGGATGTATGTGGATGTACGTGCATGGATGTCAGCGTTCGTGGATGTGTGCGTGCGTGGATGCATATGTGGAAGTGCGTGTGTGGATGTCAGCGTGTGTGGATGTGCGTGTGTGGATGTGCGTGTGTGGATGTGCGTGCGTGGATGTGCGTGTGTGGATGTGTGCGTTCGTGGATGCGTATGTGGATGTGCGTATGTGGATGTGCGTGTGTGGATGTGCGTGTGTGGATGTCAGCGTGCGTGAATGTGTGCGTGCGTGGATGCATATGTGGATGTGCGTGCGTGGATGTCAGCGTGCGTGGATGTCAGTGGATGTGCATGCGTGGATGTCAGCATGCGTGGATGTGCATGCGTGGATGTGCGTACGTGGATGTCAGCATGCGTGGATGTCAGATTGCATGGATGGATGTCAGCGTATGTGGATCTGCATGCATGAATGTGTGCATGCGTGGATGATGGGTGCATGGGTGGATGTATGGGTGCAACAAGGGATCAAGTGTCCTCTTGTTGTAGTCTCTGGGATCATAGTCATGGTTCACTATGACAGATCATTGTCATACAGTGCACCATATCTGTGATCCCAGAGACTGTAGGAAGAGGACACTTGATCCCTTGCTGTAGTCTCTGGATTGAGCAGAGGCGATCAAGCGTCGTGGGACCTTCGTTGTGGACTACGTCGGAGGTGATCTAGCGTCGTGGGATCTTAGTTTTGGACTACGTCGGATCTTTATAATAAAGATGGAGTCTGAATTTTGTTTGTGTTTTTTTTTCAAAATAAAAATATTTTTCTCTGTGTGTATTTATTGACTACTTACCAGAGATTCCTAATGGCGGGTCTAACATTGGCCCAATATTATGAATCTCGGGCTTAGTGCCAGCTGCCAATAAAAAGCTGGCATTATACCCTTTATTACCCAGTTTGCCACCGGCACCAGGGCAACTGGAAGAGCATGGGTACAGCGCCAGAAAATGGCGCTTCAATGAATGCGCCATTTTCTGGGGTGGCTGCGGCTGCAATTCGCAGCATGGGGGGCCCAGAACGCTTGGGCCTTTCCATGCTGAGGATTCCAGCCCCCAGCTGCCTAGTTGTACCTGGCTGGGCCAAAAATATGGCGGAGCCCTACGTCATTTTATTTTTCTAGAATTAGTTCTAGAAATTAAAAAAAAATGGGCTTCGCTGTATTTTGGTTGCAGCCAGGTACAATGAGGCAGCTGGGGGTTGCTGGCAGTCTGTAGCTGCCAAGTTGTACCTGGCTGGACCAAAAATATGGCGGAGCCCTACGTCATTTTTTTTTTCTAGAATTAGTTCTAGAAATAAAAAAAAATGGGCTTCGCTGTATTTTTGGTTGCAGACAGGTACAATGAGGCAGCTGGGGGTTGCTGGCAGTCTGTAGCTGCCAAGTTGTACCTGGCTGGACCAAAAATATGGCGGAGCCCCACGTAATTTTTTTTTTCTTCTAGAATTAGTTCTAGAAATAAAAAAAAAAAGTCCTTTGTTGTATTTTTGGTAGCCAGCCAGGTACAACTTGGCAGCTGGCTGACTGGAATCCTCAGCGTGGAGAGACCCAAATGTTGTGGGTCCCCCACGCTGCAAATTACAACCCACAGCCACCCAAGAAAATAGCGCATTCATTAGAGACGGCATTTTCTGGTGCTGCAACCCAACTCTTCCAGTTGCCCTTGTGCTGGTGGCACACAGGTTCTCCATACACGACATGGTGTCCGCTAACAATTTCAATGGAAAATTAGCTCCAATTGTTAGCGGAAACCATGTTGCGTATGGAGTGGAGCTCCCCCACAAGTGACCCCATTTTGGAAACTAGACCCCCTAAGGAACTTATCTAGATGCATAGTGAGCACTTTGTTTCCCCAGGTGCTTCATAAATTGATCCGTAATAAGGAATAAGTACGTTTTTATTTTCACAAAAATTTATTTTTTTCATTTTTACGGATCAATTTGTGAAGCATCTGGGGGTTCAAAGTGCTCACTATGCATCTAGATATGTTCCTTTGGGGGTTTAGTTTCCAAAATGGGGTCACTTGTGGGGGAGCTCCAATGTGGAGACACACAGGGACCCTCCAAACGTGACATGGTGTCCGCTAACAATTTGAGCTCATTTTCCATTCAAATTGTTAGCGGACACCATGTCGCGTTTGGAGGGTCGCCGTGTGTCTCCACATTGGAGCTCCCCCATAAGTGACCCCATTTTGGAAACTAGACCCCCAAAGGAACATATCTAGATGCATAGTGAGCACTTTGAACCCCCAGATGCTTCACAAATTCATCCATAAAAATGAAAAAGCACTTTTTTTTTTTTCCACAAATTGTTTTTTTTCATTTGTAGGGATCAATTTGTGAAGCACCTGGGGGTTCAAAGTGCTCAATATGCATCTAGATATGTTCCTTTGGGGGTCTAGTTTCCAAAATGGGGTCACTTGTGGAGGAGCTCCAATGTGGAGACACACGGGGACCCTCCAAACGCGACATGGTGTCCGCTAACAATTTGAATGGAAAATTAGCTCAAATTGTTAGCGGACACCATGTTTGGAGGGTCCCTGTGTGTCTCCACATTGGAGATCCCCAACAAAGGGAGGCTAAGGGGGAGAGAAGGCCAAGGAGGAGAGGAGGACATGGAGGAGACGAGACCAGGGAGGCCAGGGACGACAGGAAAGGGAGGCCAGGGAGGAGAGGAGGCTACTGTACAGTGCTAACCACTGAGCCACTGTACAGTGCTAACCACTGAGCCACTGTACAGTGCTAACCACTGAGCCACTGTACAGTGATTACCACTGAGCCACCATATACAGTGCTAACCACTGAGCCACTGTACAGTGATTACCACTGAGCCACCATATACAGTGCTAACCACTGAGCCACTGTACAGTGCTAACCACTGAGCCGCCATATACAGTGCTAACCACTGAGCCGCCATATACAGTGCTAACCACTGAGCCACCATATACAGTGCTAACAACTGAGCCACTGTACAGTGCTAACCACTGAGCCACCATACAGTGCTAACCACTGAGCCACTGTACAGTGCTAACCACTGAGCCGCCATATACAGTGCTAACCACTGAGCCACCATATACAGTGCTAACCACTGAGCCACCATATACAGTGCTAACCACTGAGCCACTGTACAGTGATTACCACTGAGCCACTGTACAGTGATTACCACTGAGCCACCATATACAGTGCTAACCACTGAGCCACTGTACAGTGATTACCACTGAGCCACCATATACTCCATATAAATCTTGCAACAACAGTGTAGTTTCTGGAGAGAGGACTGTGCTATTCAGCGGCTATTTCTACGGCACCTGTTCATTTCACCGCACTCCCGATGCAATAGCATCGGGCCTATTTCTAGTTTTTTTTAATAATAAAGATTATTTTTACAAAGTGTTTTTTTTTTTTTTTTTTGTTTCCAATCTCAATTTCTCTATTGCTAATAGCTGGCTGACACACTGACGGCTGACATTACCAATAGGGGCTTGGTGGCAGCTGTCAAAAAAGGTGTCACCAACCCCGTTATTACCCAGACTGCCACCGCCTAGGGCAGCTGGAAGAGCGAGGTACCTGCCAGGTTTGGGATCTCTCATTGAGGCGCCACTCCTGGGGCGGCTGTTGGCTGCGGTCCAGAACGGTTGGGCCTCACCACGCTGAGGATTCCAGCCCCCAGCTGCTTGGGTTACCCTTGCTGGACATAGAAAATGCAGCATGTAGATTGTCCATTCTCTAGTACACTTTTCAATGGAGAATGTAATAATGGAAAAGAAAGGAAATGACATCACAAGGCTTTTTTTTTTCTCTTTTTTTTAACAAACTTTATTTCTATGTGTTTGCAGTACACATGCAGAAAAATACGCGTCCGTAAAAAAAACGCACCAAAAAACGCATGTGTGTAAACACACATGCGTTTTTTTTACGCGCGTAAAAAAACGCGCGTATTTCTTTAGAAAACTGCATGCGTAAAAATACGCGACAAAATACGCACTGTGTGAACGCAGCCTAAGGCTACGTTCACACATCGCGTATTTTGTCGCGTATTTTTACGCATGCAGTTTTCTAAAGAAATGCGTTTTTTGATGCGTTTTTTTACGGACGCGTTTTTTTCTGCATGTGTACTGCAAACACATAGAAATGAAGTTTGTTAAAAAAAAAAAAAAGAAAAAAAAAAGCCTTGTGATGTCATTTCCTTTCTTTTCCATTATTACATTCTCCATTGAAAAGTGTACTAGAGAATGGACAATCTACATGCTGCATTTTCTATGTCCAGCAAGGGTAACCCAAGCAGCTGGGGGCTGGAATCCTCAGCGTGGTGAGGCCCAACCGTTCTGGGCCCACCACGCTAAGGACCGCAGCCAACAGCCGCCCCAGGAGTGGCGCCTCAATGAGAGATGCCAAACCTGGCAGGTACCTCGCTCTTCCAGCTGCCCTGGGCGGTGGCAGTCTGGGTAATAACGGGGTTGGTGACACCTTTTTTGACAGCTGCCACCAAGCCCCTATTGGTAATGTCAGCCGTCAGTGTGACAGCCAGCTATTAGCAATAGAGAAATTGAGATTGGAAACAAAAAAAAATTGCTATTGCATCGGGAGTGCGATGAAATGAACAGGTGCCGTAGAAATAGCCGCTGAATAGCACAGTCCTCTCTCCAGAAACTACACTGTTGTTGCAAGATTTATATGGAGTATATGGTGGCTCAGTGGTTAGCATTGTATACGGTGGCTCAGTGGTAATCACTGTACAGTGGCTCAGTGGTTAGCACTGTATATGGTGGCTCAGTGGTTAGCACTGTATATGGTGGCTCAGTGGTTAGCACTGTATATGGTGGCTCAGTGGTTAGCACTGTATATGGTGGCTCAGTTGTTAGTAATGTATACGGTGGCTCAGTGGTTAGCACTGTATATGGTGGCTCAGTGGTTAGCACTGTATATGGTGGGTCAGTGATTAGCACTGTATACGGTGGCTCAGTGGTTAGCACTGTATATGGTGGCTCAGTGGTTAGCACTGTATACGGTGGCTCAGTGGTTAGCACTGTATATGGTGGCTCAGTGGTTAGCACTGTATATGGTGGCTCAGTGGTTAGCACTGTATATGGTGGCTCAGTGGTTAGTACTGTATATGGTGGCTCAGTGGTTAGCACTGTATATGGTGGCTCAGTGGTTAGCACTGTATACGGTGGCTCAGTGGTTAGCACTGTATACGGTGGCTCAGTGGTTAGCACTGTATACGGTGGCTCAGTGGTTAGCACTGTATATGGTGGCTCAGTGGTTAGCACTGTATATGGTGGCTCAGTGGTTAGCACTGTATATGGTGGTTCAGTGGTTAGCACTGTATGGTGGCTCAGTGGTTAGCACTGTATACAGTGGCTCAGTGGTTAGCACTGTACAGTGGCCTCCTCTCCTCCCTTTCCTGTCGTCCCTGGCCTCCCTGGTCTCGTCTCCTCCATGTCCTCCTTAGCCTCCCTTTGTGGGGGAGCTCCAATGTGGAGACACACAGGGACCCTCCAAACATGGTGTCCGCTAACAATTTGAGCTCATTTTCCATTCAAATTGTTAGCGGACACCATGTCGCGTTTGGAGGGTCCCCGTGTGTCTCCACATTGGAGCTCCCCCATAAGTGACCCCATTTTGGAAACTAGACCCCCAAAGGAACATATCTAGATGCATAGTGAGCACTTTGAACCCCCAGATGCTTCACAAATTGATCCGTAAAAATGAAAAAATAAATTTTTGTGAAAATAAAAACGTACTTATTTCTTATTACGGATCAATTTATGAAGCACCTGGGGAAACAAAGTGCTCACTATGCATCTAGATAAGTTCCTTAGGGGGTCTAGTTTCCAAAATGGGGTCACTTGTGGGGGAGCTCCAATGTTCAGGCACACAGGGAGGGGCTCTCCATACGCAACAAGGTTTCCGCTAACAATTGGAGCTAATTTTCCATTGAAATTGTTAGCGGACACCATGTCGTGTATGGAGAACCTGTGTGCCACCAGCACAAGGGCAACTGGAAGAGTTGGGTTGCAGCACCAGAAAATGCCGCCTCTAATGAATGCGCTATTTTCTTGGGTGGCTGTGGGTTGCAATTTGCAGCGTGGGGGACCCACAACATTTGGGTCTCTCCACGCTGCGGATTCCAGTCAGCCAGCTGCCAAGTTGTACCTGGCTGGCTACCAAAAATACAACGAAGGACTTTTTTTTTTATTTCTAGAACTAATTCTAGAAAAAAAAATGACATGGGGCTCCGCCATATTTTTGGTCCAGCCAGGTACAACTTGGCAGCTACAGACTGCCAGCAGCCCCCAGCTGCCTTGTTGTACCTGGCTGCAACCAAAAATACAGCGAAGCCCATTTTTTTTTTTTTATTTCTAGAATTCTAGAAAAAAAAAATGACATAGGGCTCCGCCATATTTTTGGCCCAGCCAGGTACAACTAGGCAGCTGGGGGCTGGAATCCTCAGCATGGAAAGGCCCAAGCGTTCTGGGCCCCCCATGCTGCGAATTGCAGCCCGCAGCCGCCCCAGAAAATGGCGCATTCATTGAAGCGCCATTTTCTGGCGCTGTACCCATGCTCTTCCAGTTGCCCTGGTGCCGGTGGCAAACTGGGTAATAAAGGGGTTAATGCCAGCTTTTTATTGGCAGCTGGCACTAAGCCTGAGATTCATAATATAGGGCCAATGTTAGACCCGCCATTAGGAATCTCTGGTAAATAGTCAGAAAATACACACATAGAAAAATCTTTTTATTTGGTAAAAAACACAAACAAAATTCGGACTCCATCTTTATTATAAAGATCCGACGTAGTCCACAACAAAGGTCCCACGACGCTCGATCGCCTCCGACGTAGTCCACAACGAAGGTCCCACGATGCTCGATCGTCTCTGCTCAATCCAGAGACTACAGCAAGGGATCAAGTGTCCTCTTCCTACAGTCTCGGGGGTCATAGTTGTGGTGCACTGTATGACAATGATCTGTTATACAGTGCACCATGACTATGATCCCAGAGACTATAACAAGGGGACACTTGATCCCTTGTTGCACCCATCCATCCATCCATGTATGCACCCATCATCCACGCACGCACACAACCACGCACGCACATCCAAGCACGCACATCCACACACACATCAACGCACGCATGCTGACATCCACGTTCGCACACATCCACGTACGCACACAACTACGCACGCTCACATCCTCGCACGCACATCCACACACACAACATCAACGCACGCATGCTGACATCCACGTTCGCACACAACCACGTACACACATATCCACGTTTGCACACATCCACGCACGCTGACATCCTCGCACGCACATCCACACACACATCAACGCACGCATGCTGACATCCACGTTCGCACACATCCACGTACGCACACAACCACGCACGCTGACATCCTCGCACGCACATCCACACACACACATCAACGCACGCATGCTGACATCCACGTTCGCACACAACCACGTACACACACATCCACGTTTGCACACATCCACGCACGCTGACATCCTCACACGCACATCCACACACACATCAACGCACGCATGCTGACATCCTCACACGCACATCCACACACACATCATCGCACGCATGCTGACATCCACGTTCGCACACATCCACGTACGCACACAACCACGTACACACACATCCACGCACGCTGACATCCTCGCACGCACATCCACACACACATCAACGCACGCATGCTGACATCCACGTTCGCACACATCCACGTACGCACACAACCACGTTCGCACACAACCACGCACGCTGACATCCTCGCACGCTGACATCCTCGCACGCACATCCACACACACATCAACGCACGCATGCTGACATCCACGTTCGCACACATCCACGTACGCACACCATGTACACACACATCCACGTTTGCACACATCCACGCACGCTGACATCCTCGCACGCACATCCATGCACGCATGCTGACATCCACGTTCGCACACATCCACGTTCGCACACATCCACGTTCGCACACATCCACGTACGCACACATCCACGTACGCACACATCCACGTACGCACACATCCACGTTCGCACACATCCACGTTCGCACACATCCACGCACGCACATCCACGCATGCACGCTGACATTCATGCAAGCTGACATTCATGCATGCACTCATCCAAGCACGCACACATACATACATACATTCACCCATCCATCTATTCATACTTACCCACCGATGAGGAGGAGGAGCCCCTGAGAAGAGGAGGGGCCACACCGGAGACTGCAGAGGAGGCCGACGGATGTTGTAAAAGAAAATCCGTTTGCACAGATCAGACAACGACACTCCAAGTATCTCTAGTCTCCTGATTAGATATCTTGTGTACTAAAATGTATGGTGGAGGAGTGTATGAACTGCCAAAATCCGGTTACCCAGGTATGGCTCCTCCGTCGGGTCTGTAGTTATGCGCGGAGAGAGTGGAGTACCCTCCACCGGCGAAACCCCCGATAGTACTTCTCCTCTATGGGAGCACCTCGTAGATTATATCTTATTGGAGGCATTACTAGGGTAAATCAAGTAATTGTCTGGGGGAGTACAGTGTTTAAGAACCCAATTTACTGGAAGAGCTGGGACCTCAATGCGCTCCAAGTTATCCTGCTCCCGGTCAATTCCCGTGGGCGTCAATATAAGCTTTCAAAACAGTATAAGGCAATCATGTGACAACGCAAGGCGGAAAAAGTCATCACAATATAAACTCAGCAGATTGTAACCATTAACATTACAACAGGGATATAACAATAGATGGAAACGGGAAAGCAATTCTCCTCCAATATGACGCAGCATATTCTTCTGCTCGGGCGTGTAGGCCAATGTGAAACCGGTCCGAGAGCGGTGGGAAAATAAGTAGGGGGAAACAAATAGACAAGTAGAAAAACAAGGGAAAAGGGGGAGGGGAGGCAGGGCCATCGGGGGTATGACGAAGGGGTTCTTAAAGGGGGGAGGTCCCCTCTATCCACATCCGCAGCTACCAATCAAGGTGTGAAGAAATCTCGGCGGGCGTTAGCTTTTTGTATTAAGGGCAGGAGTCCTCTGTCCCGCCTCTGGCCGCTGTAAAAGTCAGAGAGCCCGCGGGCAGAGCAGTACAAGGTAGAAAGCCCTAGAGTGCCCAGTCCCCCTCCCAAGCTAAATGCAAGCCCACCCCTTCAAAGCAATGCTTTCATCGGGCTTTTTCTTCTTCCGGTCTCCTGCGGTCTTGTTGGTCTCCTTCTAAACGTCTACCCGCCCTTCTCTGTCTTTAGGGTAGAGACCTCCCGGGTGGGTCTTCCCTCCGGTATTGGAATGGTAATGAAGGCCAGTCTGAAATCTCCACGCGTGGGATATTGAGTGCCGCCGAGAAGGCTGGAATACCATTCGGGTGGCTTAATGTGCACTCTACCCTCCTTTTGAACTCTGAGGCGGACAGGGTACCCCCAAGTGTACGGCATATCGTGCTGACGCAGTGCATCCAGGAGTGGACGGAGGGCCCTCCGTCTCTGCAAGGTACATCTAGAGAGGTCAGGAAGTAGTTGGACCTTCGTGCCTTTATACTGAATAATGTTCTCAAATCTTGCCTTGGACATCACCTCATCTTTGATCAGATATTTATGCACCTGACATATGACATCTCTCAGAGGTGCCTGATCCTTGGGTTTAGGGCCTAATGCCCTATGGGCATGGTCCAGTTCAATAGGAGAGTCAGATGGACGCTGGAGAACAGAATTGAATACCATTTGTAGTGCTCCCTGTATCTTCCGTGGCGCAACCGTTTCCGGTAACCCCCGAACTCTAATGTTATTCCTTCTGCCTCTGTTTTCGGCGTCATCAAACATGTCCGCCAGCATTTGTATATGGTGGGATTGGGTCATGAGAATCTCGTCTTGTGCATCTAATCTGGCAGACAGGGCAGCTATGGTCTGTTCCTGCATAGTGACCTTCTCATTGCATTGCTGTATTTCATCTCTCAATGTGGATAATTCCACCTTATAGGACGTTTCCAGGCGTGCCACATACTGTTCCATGTCTTGCCTGGTGGGAATGTCACTTAACCTAGCAACAACAATCCTAAATCTAGTTCCTGTGCCGGTTGTGCACTGTAGCCATACCCCTGAGGGTTATAAGCAGGGTAATAGAATGGGGTCAAAACCTGAGGAGCCTGCGCTTGTCTGATATTAGCCATCTTGCATATTCTGGCCA
The DNA here is from genome assembly GCA_033576535.1 of Allobates femoralis. NCBI lineage: Eukaryota > Metazoa > Chordata > Amphibia > Anura > Aromobatidae > Allobates > Allobates femoralis. Next base: position 356,053,038 of record JARQOC010000003.1, on the reverse strand, counting down.
TGCCCTATGGCTGCTGAGGACACTGGTGTTGTGTACCGTGGGGGCTCAGATATTACTCTGGGGGTCAGGGATATCATATCCTGTGAAGTACCCTATATGCCATCCATGAGGCTTTCCTCCTCTTCCTCTTCCCCTTCATCCTCCTCCACATCTTCCCGACTCTCCCCTTTCTCCCCTGCCACCAACCTCTCTTCTGCCGATCCTTCTTTCTCATACGACTCCTGCCGCTCCTCGGCGCCATCTTGGACCGCCGCCAGTATGCTCCCGGCGTCCTGTCCTTGCTCACTGTCATCCCCGCTGTGAGGTTCCTCCCGGCGGGTCCCGCCTGCCGGGGATGTCGGTGCGGCGGCAATCTGACCTGTCAGCGGCTCCAGATGCTCAGGGGGACGAGCGGCTCCGCAGACAGGCCCCCGCCTCACCATCTTTGCCGCTCCTGCCGCCTGGGCCGACTAGGAATCTTGTGGTGGGCTGGGCAGCCGGTTCCTTTATTGCTGTTGATGGGTGTCCCCCCGGTGCCCTTTCGCTTTTTGGCTCCCATATCGTTATGTTAGGCTGCTGGAAACAGGCTCTGATGGGGTTAAAGCCGGTGGTGGGTCAGGATCTTCACAGCATGCGTCCTCTCTCCACCGCTGCCATACCAAGCCCCTTCTATCTCCTGTAATTATGCGCTATTTCTCGCTGTCAATCACCAGCGGGAGCAGCGTATATTACAGGAGCAGGTCGCAGCTGCTTGCTGTGATACTTTGTGTATAGTCAGTGTTTTGTAGAAATTAGCTCACCACAGGTGTCCCGGCAGCACGGACCTGCGTCCTGGAGGCACAGCAATCTGGAGGAAAAAGTGGAATGTCCAGCTCACAAGATTGGAATAAATGCGAATGTCTTTATTCAGATTTCTTCAGCCTCCAAATTTATAGCAAGGCATCGATAATGTACAATAAATATGGCAGGGGGAGCGTCAAGGTGACGCGTTTCGGATAAACATCCTTTCTCAAGCCTGAGGATGTGAAGTGTGACTGTTGTTATATAGGTGCTGAGGTTACAATTGGAACCCCACATCTGAAGTTAATAAGTGTAATTTACCCACACCACAGTCATATTCACATTCCAGAAACAGTGCACAGTATAAGAAAATCTTTGGTAAAAAGAATAAATCAAGATACCGGCAATAAACAGTGACGTAACATTATAAACGATTACAAAATAATTGCAAAAAAAATATGTAAAAAGAAACAAATTCAAAACCACAAAACTAATAGATATCACAAGGTACAAATATCAACAGTAGAAAATTAAGAAATTGACTACATATGTTAGATTACTGCTGGATACAGAGTATTAATTTTTTTTTTTTCATTGTATTGCATGGTGTCACTCATTGTTGATCAAGTCATGTGGACAGCATAAAAAGTTCCCGAATATTTTACATGTTCATAAATTTGATTAAAATATAGCTGGGATTTATCTCTACTAAACTAAACTTGGTTAATAATGAAACATTAAATCTCGTCTGAGATTCATTCCAGATGGATATCTGGTCCCCAACACGAAGATCCAGTACGTTTCTCGTGTGAACAGGGTTCTGAGATTGTCTCCGCCCCAGCCGGATGGGGTTAACTTCTCTAATCCAAAGACACGCATAGATGAAATACTGCAATTGTGATGGGTGACAAAATGTTTGGATACTGCTGAGGCATTCCTGGTGAAACTTGATGGAGTATTATAATTAGTTACATCCTGCAAGTGTTCACTGATGCGTATCTTTAATTTACGAGAAGTGCAGCCCACATATTAGAGATCACAGGTAATACACTTGATGCAATAAACTACATATCTACTATTGCAATTTATATAACTGCGGATAGAATAAGAGTTTTGATGATTATAATTCTCACATTTATTACATCTGTGGGCTACTGTACAACTTTGACAAAGGTTTGCACCATATTTGAAAAAAACATTAAGATTAAGCCAGGTATTATGCCTTTTGGTGGGGTTAAAGAAGCTAGGAGACAATAAATTGCCCAAAGTAGGTGCTTTTTTAGCAACAATCCTACACCCTGGAGCCAGGATTTTTGCTAGCACTGGATCTTCTTGTAGGATAGACATATTCCGCTGTAAAATCCGGGAGATGTGTCTGAAATAAGGATTGTATTGAATGGCTAAAACACAAGAGGAATTAGAGTTTTTGCTGGTAGTATTTCCCATTGTGAGAGCAGAAGACGTAGTAAGGTATACTGTTTGTAATGGCTCAATAAGGCATTACGATTCTTCTTTTTAACAAGATTATGTTCCCGATTAAGTAGATGGGAAGAATATCCCCTATCATTTAATCTCTGGCACATCATTCTTGGAAAATGACAAAGAACTACTGCAGTTCCTTAGGGCTCGTGTGAATTCACCAACTGGAATTGCTTTAATAGTGTGGGGTGGGTGACAGCTTTTTGCATGCAGGATTGTTTTGCCTGCAGAAGGTTTTCAATATAAATCTGTTGCAATTTTACAACCCGAAATACCAGTAAGACTCAAATCCAAAAAATGGATAGTTCTAGTTTGGTGAAATGTGGTGAATGTGAGATTCAAATCATTAATATTTAGGTATCATCGAAGCTCCATTAATTTGTACATAAAATTTAGAGTTGAAAAGAAATAAATTGTTAGTCATTAGGAAATCAACAACCTGCATGATGTAATCCTGTATTTCTGGTGGGTAATTACTATAATTGCAGAGCTTTTAATGCAACTACTCGTGGGATGGCGGTGTAAAGTGACACCACATGTACAAATTAATGGAGTTTCGATGGGGACGAAATTCTCCCCCTCCATCACAAATTTAGTGATGGCATTTTGGGAGGAGGAATATGTTTCCACTACTGATAATCCATTCTCTGAGTTTATTGTCCGGTACTTCAGATTCATAGACGATCAGCTGTTCGTGTGGTGCGGGCCTGTAACTTCTATTGCAGCTTTTTCTGACTATCTAAATATGACACAGTGTCTGCGACAGCCAGGGGGGACAGTGCAACAGCATTGGAGGCAGTGTGCCAGCCTTGAGAGACAGTGCGCCAGCATGGGGGACATATATACCAGTATGAGGAACTTGTATATGATTTGTAAGACTGACACTGGCATTATAAGACTAATGGGCCTTTCACACTTGCGTTTTTTCCTGATTTGGAAGATCAGGAAAAAAAACGTTCTTACAGTATTTTGCACATTCACTTTAATTTTGTCAGGTAGAATCTTGTTGCTTCATGTTTTCTCCTGAAATAATTAAAGAGAATGGGCAAAAAAATGAATCCTGTAAGAGTCAGGTTTTTTCCTGATCTTCCAAATCAGGAAATAAAACGCAAGTGTGAAAGGCCCCTAACTCCATTTAACATTAAAAAGAAATGTTTTCTCTTTTCCTTCACCAAAATTGTGGGTGCGACTTATAATCAGGTGCGTCTTATAAAGCAAAAAATACGGGTAAATGTGTATATTCCCAAATACTCTGCTGCTGAAAATTCAATTTAATGCATTCTCTTTTGAGGTGCAGTTTACACGTGTTTTAGGCTGTTTAACATGTAGAGTTGTGTGTCAAAACCAGGAGTGTCTCCAAAACCCAGACCAGGTGTTAATCTTTCAATTATAGTTTTTCCCTGCAAGTTCCTCTCCTGGTTTTGGCACACAAACCTGATTGAACCAGATCAGGGAAAAAACTGCAGTGTGAAACCAGCCTTCTATTGTTTTTTATGCTTTACATTGTGTTATTGTGCTGTATATTGTAGATCTCATATCCCAACAAGAAGCACTGTGGTGAAAAATTAGATGATGAAGGTTGTAAACCAAGGAGCCATAATCCACTTTTTGGACTTGTAAGAAAGAGAAACGTTCCTGAAACCAGTGCAGATTCATTGGCCAGTGTTAGCCAAGATTCTCTTATGACTACAAAGAAAACAGACTCTGATCAGGGGAAAAAATCGAAGTCCATCCAGACCAACATCACAAAGAATAACTGTGATAAAGCATCTCCCAGCACAGGTAAGTGTCTCATCCCCTGTCGTGTTCTTCTCATCGTGCTTTTACATCTAGCCATACGGCTATCAGACTTTGCTCTGCTGATAGGAGAGAAGGTATTCTGGTTAAAGCCAATTAATATTATATTTCATTAATTGGAAGTGTGTTTAATATGCTCACTTATATATTACGCCATTAATTCCACAGCGCTTTACAGACATTATCATCACTGTCACCATTGGGGCTCAAAATCTACATTTTGTATCAGTATTTGTCTGGAGTATAGGAGGAAACCCATGCAAACAAAGGGAGAACATAATGAAACTATCTGCTGGTGTTATACGGTGTGGACGTTGAACCTCAATACACCAGCGCTGGTAACCACTGAGCATTCCATTATACCACTTGTATCAATGGTTTTAAAGATCTGTGCTTTTAGGTATCCAATAACAAGCTTCTTTATTTACCCAGTGATTACATGGGATAGTTTAGTGTGTTCTTCACCTTTATGTCCATCACTGATTTCTGGCACTAGAAAACACAAAAAAAGGTTTTTAAGAGCTCATCAATTGAAAACGTTTTTAACTTTTCATTATAGAATAAACTACCTTTATGGGCTCAAGCCAGAATACCCCCTGGATGTCCTACAAAATGATTGAGTGGTTATGATACAGTCATTGACAGGACAGACTTGTGGCTTTACTTAGTAGAGCGATCATGAATGAATTATAAAAATTCTCCTAATAATTTGCTATGTTTAGATGTGGAGATAAAAAAATTCTATGAGATACAAATCTCAGCAACAATCTGCTTATTTCATAAAATTTTGCTTTCAGTGGGAGAAACAAATAATAATCTTGTAGTTCTGTAGCTTATCTTATACACAGGTTGTTCTTTAACTGTTACTTTTCAGCTATGAGCTGCAGATAGCATGGCTATGGCCAGTGTGACACCTAAATATTTCAATATTTTATCTATTGATGTATTACATAATTTATATAGTTTATGTATTTATAAAAGGTAACCTTAAGCTAAAAAAATGATAAAACCTTCTTTAAATTTCTGCTTTCCTGTAGACATTCAGTCAGCTCATGCTTACCCACCACACCATTTAAACTCATCCTAGGCCCCTTTCAAATCAGCGTATTTCGCTGATTGCGGCAGATCCAGCAGATTTAACGTATCTGCGCCTAACGGTCGCACTTGCGGTAAGCCCCATGTATTGTCTTATAGGGCTTGTGGCAGGTGCGGCAAGTGCGGTATAGCCGCTATCAGGCAGTTGCAGCCGCGCAAAAAAAAAAGCTGCTGACTGTTTTTCTCCGCTGCCGCAAGTGCCAGATCGCTGAAATACTGAACTTGCCGCACCTGCCACACCTGCCACAAGCCCTATAAGACAATACATGGGGCTTTCCGCAAGTGCGACCGTTAGGCCGGATCTGCCGCAATCAGTGAAAAACGCTGATGTGAAAGGGGCCTCACTCTGGTAATGCGGATAGGAGGAATCCAAAATGAAGGACACATGTTCTAGAGAATTCTGAGGGTCCCGGCTGTCAGACATTTCTCAGCAAGGGGCCCATTAGGACTTCTTTGAACCATTTTCAGCGTTTTGGATCAAACTTGTATCAGTGTTTGGTCAGTGTGTTAGTTTTGACAATCAGCTTCATTCTTTTATCTCGTATACAAAAATTATCAAACTGATGGAGGTTTCACAGGCAGCACTTGCAGATGGCATTTTAGGCTGGCTGCACACCACAGCGCAGTCTGGTCCGGGGCTGTCCGGTGTAAACCTGGATCGGTTTTTGGCCCCATAGCAGCCTATGGAGCCGGGTGGAGCCGGATGGCAGAGAGCTGCCATCCGGTTTCCATCTCTCCGGATGAATCTGGGAGATTTCGGATTATTCTCACCAGACACAAAAACGTTGCTTGCTTGATTTGGCCCTCCGGTTCTGTGTGCTGATCCGGTCCGGGGCTGTCAGGTTCATGCCTGACAGCCCCGGACCGGACTGCGCCATGGTGTGAAGCCAGCCTTAGTGCTGTTTTTTGTTATTATGCGTCCCTAAACTTGCAATGGTGAGTAACATACATAACAGGCATGTAAGCAGCACAACATTATAGGAGGTACGAGCTCGATCAGTATGAGGCTACAGTCCCACCATGAAGCTTTTCGTGACTTTAAGACAATGCCAGCATTTCTGCAGCATTTCTGAACCTGTTGGGTAAATTTGCTCATTTGCATTTTTTTACATGCCCTTTTATTGCATTTTTGACGCTGGGCTTTTTTTTCTCGGTGTGTGGCTTTGACAAAACTTTATTGATACAGCCATGTGGAGATTACATGCCATTTTAGTGCAGCAATTTGATTCTCCAGGTCAGTAAAATTTGTGACTCTAAACATGTATAGTATGTTTTTTAATTATTATTGAAATAATGAAATACTTAATCACATTTTCATTTTTACATGAACTGAGCTGTTAGAGCTTTTGTGTCCAGCATCTTGGGATCTGTACAAATAAACCGTATACCAACCCTCGTTCCTTCAGGTGACATGTTTTGTCATCTTTATCAGACTGTTAATGTGCTGCCATACAAATCGTTATCAGCCCTTCATCTTCCTATATAATCCACAGATGTGCTGTATGGGGGCAGAATAATTGTAGTACTGATTGATGTGTTCCCGCCTGTTTTAGGTGGCCCCTATAAATAATTAGTAAATGAGCTTGATATATTGATAAAATTGACTTGGGTAGATGGCCTATACTTATGGTATCGTAATAGGCTTTAGGAGTTCCACAATATTCGGGTTATAGCTGACTATTTTGTGCTGTATAGAGTTATGATCACATGTAACATCCAGATTTCTACATCACATACAGGAGCATCTTCCTTATCTTTGCTGGGTGCATATTCTGACAGTGAAGACAGCACGTAGAGAAAAGCGGATGAAAAGATACCTGCTAATATTTTGGATCCCAGAGTCATTGGAATCTGACAGAAGATTTATGAATATGTATATGTTTTGGCCTGCAGTAAAAATGGACTGAAATTAGTTTGGTTCCTTTGTGCTCTGTCTATTTTGTTTAGAAATCTTCCTGTGTGTTGTAATGAGTTATTTGTATTGTGATTATTGCAATATTCTTCAGGTTTCTGACTGTGCTTTTATCTTCTGTATTAAAATTTTAAGTCTTAGCTTTTCTTTTGCAGAATCTACTAAGAACATCTAATCCACAGAAGGTTAAAGGGAACCTGACCCCGAAAAATGAGCCCCCAACCTTTTTATACCTGTTCCTGCACCATGCTAATACATTTCTAGCCATCTTTTTGTGTGTGTAAATCCATATTGCAAAGTTTATAAAAGTTGTTTTTATACCTTATGATCTGCGGCTTCTCATTATTTGAGAAGCTGCAAAAGGCGTTCCTTGCTGCTTCTCCCCGCCGCCTGCTTGGTAAATATTCACGCCCCGATGGGCGTGCTAAACAGCAGAGGGTCTGTGCGTGGGTAAAGCCGGATATAACGCGATTTTTGTCATAGCAGCTTTACCGCCCCTTTGATGACGAGCACAGGCTCTCTGCTCTCTAGCACGCCCATCAAACGTGAATAATTACCAAGCAGGCGGCGGGGAGAAGCAGCAAGGAACGCCTTTTGCGGCTTCTCACATGCTGAGAAGCCGCAGATCATAAGATATGAATACAACTTTTATAAACTTTACAATATGGCTCTACACACACAAAGGGATGGCTAGAAATGTATTAGCATGGTGCAGCGACAGGTATAAAGAGGCTGGGGACTAATTTTTCGGGGTAAGGTTCTCTTTAATCATATTCTCATATTAAACGTCTTTGATTATTGTACCAATTCTGTCCTAAGATCAGTGTGAACATGTAGTGCATCTTGCTAAATATGTTAAGCAGAAAAACACTAAAGGATAAAAAATTTTGAAAAACTCACCGAAAAATAGCCATTTCAAACATCCATTGTACTTAGCAGAAAGCTACTAGCTCCACTGAGAGGCAACACAGGTGTCTAAACTCCTGCAACCAGCCAAAGCATTGGGGGTGGTTTTGCTACCTGCCACCTGCCACCAGCCATGCTATGGGGGAGGTGATTGGTGGTATTTATAGACACAAGGTTACTGTAGGGCATCAGTCACACAAGCACGTGTAACGCATAGTGTCAGTCTGCAGCCTATTGGTCACGCCCTTACTATTAGATAAGGCGGGCTGCCCCGCACCATGTACATGCATCACACAAATGACAGACGCCCCCAAGAGGGCTCAGCCGCACACTGCAAGAGATAAAAAAGTGCAAAAAACACTAAAGAAGATGATGTGAGGTGTTAATGGATATTTTGGCCAAAATACATAAGCTCGTAACCCATCGTCAAGGGCCCTCACACTTACAAATCCTAAAAGAAAAAGCTACCGTATATACTCGAGTATAAGTCGAGTTTTTCAGCACAATTCTTGTGCTGAAAAGTGTCCTCCTCGGCTTATACTCGAGTCACTGGGTATTTGCTTGGGGGGGGGGGGGCTGTGACCTGGTGCTGGAGGAGGCAGGAGGGGGTCGCAGTGACAGCAGGTGGTCACGTGGGGCCACCTCATTAGTGTAATGAATATGCACTGCTTCCCCCCCGTCCATCAGCGGCGGGGGGAGCGGTGCATGTTGCACTACACTGGCCCCCCATCAGTGATCTACAGCCCCCCCTCCTTAGTATCTGTGACCGGTGCAGCAGCGATGACGTCATCGCTGCTGTTTCGGCCACAGGAATAGAAGCCGGGACAAAGCAGGAAGAAGCAGGGAGACCGGAGGAGCTGCGCTGCCAGCAAGGAGTTGCCGGAAAGGTGATGTATAAAAAGTTTATTTTAATGTGTGCCACAGCCTGGGGGACAGATACTATGGAGGGGGGGCTTTAGATCACTGATGGGGGCCTGTATACTACCTAAGGAGGGGGGCCTGTATACCGGGATGGGGGGCTATATAACAGGATGGGGGTCTGCTGCATTTCTCACCGTAGGCTTATACTCGAGTCAATACATGTCCCTAGTTTTGGAGGGTAAAATTAGGGCCCTCAGCTTATACACTGGTCGGCTTATACTCAAGTATATACGGTACCTTCCTACGTCTTCTCTTAGATATAATACCTGGAATAATACTACCAGTACTGCTGATCCCGACTTCGGTCCAGCGCAGTCCAACACTATGCTTTGTATTTGTAGTATTACAATGTTCCTGCATAAAGCCTTGGACAGTTTGCCTGGTACTTGTGGCTACTCCTCAAATAAACTCTGTATATGTGATATAATCATACACTATACTGTTATACTATTTCTCCTTTGAGATGGTAATGTGCACGCTATAACACAATATCCCAACACAAAAAAAGATAGGGAAAAAATATTTTGGTGCACCCTAAAAAATAAGCCATTAAGGAAGGACATTTGATTGGACAGGGCAGATTTGATTTTCATACATATATATATATATATATATATATATATATATATATATATATATATATATATATATATATATATATAATATTGCTTTTCTTTTTTATATACGAGGGCGAGATTTGATTCTTTAATGATACTGCATATATCACTTTGAAAAGCCTCTTTATGTATCCAACTAATTCTGAGACTTTTTTTTGTGACACTTTTTACTTTATATTATGTTCAACTATAGGTCAATGTATTTTGAATTTATTTAATATATCTGAAATTTGCACAAAAAATTTGAAAAAATTAGCAATGTTCAAACTTTTAATACCCAGTAATATATTTGTTGAGAAGAGAATCATGTGGTGTGGAGCGGGCACAGGATCTGAGCTTTGAATGCCAGCTATATGGCATATTCTTCATCTGTGTCTAACAGCCATAGCTGCAGCCAAATTCAGTCCGCTGCTGTTAACCATTTAGAAGCTACTCTCAATCTCCGACAGCAGAATTTAAATGGTGTAGTTGCCAGAGAACTGATGGGTGAACATAGTAGCCAGGAACCTATTGATGGCCCTTATCACTCCCTACTTAGTAACGGTATGAAGCCATAGGTTATGATTGACACTATATACTGCAATACTGTGGTATTGCAGTCAGGGCTGTGGACTCAGTAAGCCAAATCTCTGACTCCTCAATTTCCCTTAATCAGACTACAAGTCCATCAAAATGAGCACCGACTCCACAACTCCAAGTCCACAATCGTGGGGTGCAGACGGCAAGACAAGCCTCCCTCATTGGCAGTATATAGTGTAGATGATTGGACAATTGCAGGTTCAAGTCTCCAAAGGGGATTATAAATCATTTATTTTATTCTTAAAAAAAGAAAACGTTTTAAATAGTATGTATTAAAAATTGAATTGCTATCCTTTTTTAAAAATTGAAAAATAAACATGTCTTGTACCACCACATCTGTAAAAGTTTGGTCTACCAAAATATAAAATTGATTCATTTGTATGGTTAGCAAAGAAAAATCAATTGAAATGCCAGAGTTTAATCTTTCTTGAGCACAACACATCTCTAAAAATATTGTAAGAAGCAATGAAAACATCATATGTAAAGTATCAATAAAGCTATCCATTAACAACATAAAATCAAGCCCTTACACAGGTTTGTAAGGGCCCCGTCACACTGAGCGACGCTCCAGCGATAACGACCTGGCCGGGATCGCTGGAGCGTTGCTACCTGGTCGCTGGGGAGCTGTCAAACAGGCAGATCTCACCAGGGACCAGGGAGCCACCTCCACATTGCTGGAAGCGGGAGAACGCTGGTAACTATGATCAACACTGTTTTTACCATGTTTACCAGCCTGTAAGGTCTCTGATCGCTGGTCTCTCGCTGTCACACGAAGCGATGCATGCTGACCACCGGGAAACCAACGACCAAAAAAATGGTACTGAACCATGTGCAACGATCAGCGACCTCACAGCAGGGGCCTGATCGCTACTACATGTCACACACAGCAACATTGCTGGGGAGGTCGCTGTTACTTCACAAAACCTGTGACGTTACAACGATCTCACGAACGATCTTGTTATGTGTGACGGGGGCTTAAGACACTGGCTTCACTTTATAGACCTAAATCCTGCTGATTGGTTCCCTTTAAGGGACTATGTACCCTAAAAGGGTTGGTCTGAACATGTGTCTTTATGAGCACATTGGACATCAGCCTTCTCTCTTCTTAGTTGTTTATGGGAATGGGCACTCCCCTTGAGTAACTTAAATATGCTATTGTGTCTGTCAATGCACTTGTTCCAAAGTCTACACTGCTATCTTTACATTTCCATATAAAGATAACTATGCCTTTCAACAAACCAACAACTCGTGGTAAAAGTGATCATTGGTGAAATAAGCCCTCCCATTTACACCCATAAAATTTAAGTTCATAATGTTGAATATCTCCTGAAAAAAAAATGAATAAAGTGAAACCGCTTTTTTGTATTGAGCACTCATGTTAAATACAAGAGAGCAAATGATAAACAACAATTTAAAACAAGAAACAATAGGAGGGAAAATACAAACACCTAAAGCTTGCTGTGACACTGGTATTGGCACCCTTTACATTAAATTAGTATGGAAACACATTTTGACTCACCGGTGGTAAATCACAAATGAGTCACCTGTGATAAATTGTCAGTGCCAATGAGACATGAATTAGCCAATGAATGATGACTGTAAGCCATATGCGAGACCCTGTTCCTTTGTCACAATGGTGAAGACAAAGGAGCTGTTTGACGACATCAGAAATTTTCACACTATCTTTTTTTTTTTTTTTTTTTTTTTTTTTTTTTAAATCAGGCAAGATCAAGATTTTCAGCAAAAACCTGATCCTTTCAGCATTCAGTTTTTTGCCTGTTCACTTAAATGGTCTCAAGTAGCAACCTGAAGAAACAGCATGCTACTTGACACCATTAACCTCCCTGGCGGTATGATTTTGTCAGGAATTTTGTGCGGTACCATTTTTTGGCATGGAAATTTGGTGTTATGTACTGTCGGCTTGCAATTCTTAGTAATTACCTGATCAAAGAAGACTCTAGTAGACCTCTCAGATGTGATTAAGTTTGAAACATAAAATCATGAATTTAAATTAAATAAATATTATAATTTTTTTCAATAACCAATAATCTTATACCTGGCGGTATGATTATGTCAGGAATTTTGTACTTTTCTTTTATGGGCCGAAATTTTATACTTTTTTTTTTCCCGCCCAGTACCGCCTCCAATGAGCTGCTGCGGCTCACAGAGAGGGAACCAGGAAGTCATATGGAGGCATCCGAAGGGGCTGTCACCGGCGATCACAGCGGTGGATCACCAGGAGAAGGGAAGGAGACTCCGCTGCCATTTACCCCGAGCGTCAGGGGCGGACCTACCATGGTGCAGCTGTTTCAGCTGCACCAGGGCCCCGACCGGGTAGGGGGCCCCTCAACCATCAGTAGGAGGCCCCCCGTGACCCTGTGACAGAGGAGAGGAGGGTAACTGAGGGAAGCATCCTGCTTTCGTCTGCAGCCTAGGCCCTAACCCTGGCCCTAGCCCTAACCCTGGCCCTAACCCTAGCCCTAACCCTAGGAGAAGGGGGCGGCGCCAAGGGGCAGGTAAGACCTGCAACGGGCTCTGCCATCAACGTACCCCCTTCCCCTCCGGAACCCACCCGCGGCTGCTGGAGCAGGGGCGGGCGGGGCACTGACAGCACCCCCCCCCCGGAGTCATCCGCGGCTGCTGGAACAGCCAGGGCGGCCGCGGCTGCTGTATCAGCCAGGGCGGCCGCGGCTGCTGGAACAGCCAGGGCGGCCGCGGCTGCTGGAACAGCCAGGGCGGCCGCGGCTGCTGGAACAGCCAGGGCGGCCCGGCTGCTGTATCAGCCAGCGGCTGCAGGAACAGGGCGGCGGGCACTGAGAGCGCTTCCCTCTCCCCCCCCCCCCCCCCAAGACATCTTCTGCAGCTGTAGCAGGGGCGGCGGTGCTGGGCTCTGACGGCACCCCCCCCCCCCCCCCCCCCCCCGCGGCCTCACAGTGAACAGCGCAGCAGCTGCGTGTATATTCCCGAGTGTGACTCGGGGTTACCGCTTCTAGCAGTGAAAGTTAACCACGAGCTATACGAATACCGCTAGGAAGGTTAAAGTGAATGGGCAAAAAACTGAATCCTGAAGGATCAGGTTTTTGCTGAATAACCTGATCTTGCCTGATTGTAAAAACCGGTAGTGTGAAACCAGCCTCAGCAAACAAAAGACTTCCAAAGAGTATATAGCCATCTGTAAAGACCTTGGTATCCCAGTTTCAACAGTGCAATGGTAAGACTTTTGCCAAGTATTGAACCATCAAGAACCTTCCTGGTCAGAGGAAAGTTGACAAGAGATGTCTTCAAAGGTTGGTGAGAATGGTGGAAAAAAAATGTAAAAGACCTGAAAATCAACCTGGTACCGTCTGTGATCATGGTTTTAACAAGTACCATACGCCGTACACCAGCACCAACAGAGGTTTATAGGCAAAGGACAAGGAAACCATTGCTGAAGAAAATACATAAAAAGTAATGACTCATATTTGCCTAAGAATACCTTGAGTGGTGTGGAAAGAAAATTGTTGTCAGACCGCGCTTCCACCTGCATGAATAATCTCAACTCGCGGAGATATATTTAATGCGATTTTTATTTTCTACGCGTTTCAGGATTAACCCTTGATCAGGAAAAAAATTACAAGGTTATCAGATGTTAATATCCTAAGAGTACCTTGACAAACCACAATCTTTCTGGGAAAATTTTCTGTGGACAGATGAGACAAAATAAGGCCTCGTTCACACGCTACGTATTTGGCACATTTTTTTACGTGTGTATTTGCCCCAGAAACGCATGTGCATCTGCATTTTCCAGCAAAGTGAATGGACATTCACTTTGTGCCATTCAGGCGTTGTGTAATTTTACGAAGCGTTTTTGGAGCAAAAAATGCACGCGTAAAAAGAATGAACGTGTCAATTCTTTCCAGTTTTTTATGCGCATTTCTTCCATAGGCCCCATTACAAGCACTGGAAGAAACACGCGTAAAAATGCGCAATGGAAGTTGTTCTCTTGCGCTTTTTTTTACGCGCGTCTTTCCCCGTAAAACAACGTGACAAATATGCAGCGTGTGAACACAGCCTAAGACCTTTTTGGTAATGCAAAGCAACAGCTTGTTTACAGATGGCGCATTGAAGCTTTTAAGGAAAAGAACACACTACCAGTTAAACATGGTGGAAGGATCCATAATTCTGTGGGGTTGTTTTGCTGTGTCCGGTACTGGAGGCCTTGGCCGGTTCATATGAATCATGAAATCAGAGAATTATCAAGAGATTTTAGAGCAAAATGTCCTACCCAGTGTAAGAAAACTTGGTTTGAGTAAAAGATCATGGGTCATCCAGCAAGACAATGACCCGCACAGATACAAAAGTACACGGGGATGGTTGAAAAAGAAAAAATAGACTGATTTAAAATGGCAAACAATGAGTCCTGACCTTAATCCCATTGAAAATCCTTGGGGTAAGCTGAAATCTGCAATTGAAAAAAACGAACCCTGCAAATATTCAAGAGCTTGTATATATTGAAAAGAAAGAGTGGGAGTAAATACCTGGTAAGAGTGCAAGAAGTGTATAGATGGCTTCAAGAAATGTTTGTGGAGGCTATCATCAATGCCAAATGGTATGCAAGAAAGTATATTGCTGGACATGCTGTTTATGCTATTTTTTCTTTGAAATTGCAACATGTAAGTTGACAAACAATGTTGTATTACTTTGGACCACTAATTAACAAAATCCTGAGAATATAACTGTGGTACATTTCCATATATTTCAGAAGATATTGTACAGTCTGAAAAAAATGAAGGGGTGCCAATAATGGTGAGCAGCATTTTATGCATGTATGAAAATTAAGCATTTCTCCCAGACAATCATTACAATTACACGTTTTGTAAGGCTACTTTCACATTAGCGTTTGTAAACCCTGCAGATCTGCAAGTGTAAACATGCCAAAAAGCATAGTTAATTCGGTCAGCGTTGATTATCTACATGCGTTGACAAAATTGTTCCCCATAGAAATGTATGAGGAGAGAAGTGCATCCAAACGCAACGCATGCGAACGCAGGAAACACAGATACCATGCGTCCCCATGTTAACATGTTAAACATAGGGACACAGTATGCATGCATTTAGCTGCGTTCGCAAACGCTACATCATGAACGCAATTGTGAAACCGGACTTGCACATGTTTACTTCCTTTGTGTATTATGGAACAGCACAAAAAAAAAAAGTTGAAAAAAGGCAAATTGGACCTAATTTCACACAAACGACATGAGAGGCAAAAGATTCCAGCGAGAGGATCTCCAGTTGCAGAATTTATTGTGCATATATAAAAGCTTCAATCCATATAGTGAGGTATATGCACAATAAATTCTGCAACTGGAGATCCTCTCGCTGGAATCTTTTTCCTCTAATATTGTTTACTGGCCCCAGGACGGCGTCCGTGCGAGTGAGTATCCAAGCGGGGCAGGACTATACTATCAGCTGGAGAGCTGTCTTTCCCTCTTCCCTTTTCCTTAATTTCACACAAAACCCCAAAACTGAGTTGGACAAATTTGCTGCCACCCTCATATTAATATTTAGTCGCACACCCTTTGGAATAAATAACTGCAATCAATCACTTCCTATAACAATCAACAAGTTTCTTACACTTCTCAACTGGAATTTTGGACCACTCTTCTTTTACAAACTGCTCCAAGTCTCTCATATTTGAAGGGTGCTTTCTCTCAACAGCAATTTAAAGCTATCTCAGCAGGTCTTCAATGGATTTAATCCGATCTCATTGCTGGCCACTTCTGAACTCTGTAGCGCTTTGTTTCCGTCCATTTCTGGATGCTTTTTTAAGTATTTTGGGGTCATTGTCCTGCTGTGAGACCCATGACCTATAATGCAAACCCAGCTTTCTGACACTGGATACTACAACCCCTGGCAAAAATTATGGAATCACCTGGCTCAGAGGATGTCCATTCAGTTGTTTAATATTATAGAAAAAAAAAGCAGATCACAGACATGGCACAAAACTAAAATCATTTCAAATGGCAACTCTCTGCCTTGAATAAATACTAAAAGAAATCTTGACAAAAGAATGTGCTAGTCAGTAACGGTTACTTTTGTAGACCAAGCAGGGGGAAAAATTATGGAATCACTCAATTCTGAGGAAAAAAATTATGGAATCATGACAAACAAACAACACTCAAATACATTAGGAGTATTTTGTTGCACCACCTCTGGCTTTTATAACAGCTTGCAGACTCTGAGGCATGGACTTAATGAGTGACAAACAGTACTCATCATCAATCTGGCTCCAACTTTCTCTGATTGTTGTTGCCAGATCACCTTTGCAGGTTGGAGCCTTGTCATGGGCCATTTTCTTCAACTTCCACAAAAGATTTTCAATTGGATTGAGATCTGGACTATTTGCAGGCCATGACATTGACCTTATGTGTCTTCTTTCAAGGAATGATTTTCTGATCATCATAATGGGAGACCCAGACAATGGGGTTTAGGCAGTCTGCCCTCCGGAGGCCACACTAGGTACTACAAGTTTTTTGTAGTCTCCGCCCCTCCGCCTATAAACCCCCACTGCAGGAGCAGATCCCCAGTCTTACTTCAGTGTGCTCGGAGATCACACCTCTGACTTGCACATCACAGAAGATTTTCTTAGGGATTTCGTGATGCAGCATGAAGAAAAGTGGGTCCCTGGGGGATCCCCGGCATACTCCCTGTCCACCTTTGGGTGCATACAGGTCGAGGTACCTGGGTCCGTGGCCCTCGGGCCTGGACACGGACTTTACTGTCTGGCCTGGTACTATGCCGTGCTCCCTCACTACTCACTTCTGAAGTGCTCTGGTGAGGTGGGAGCCCTGGAGCCTTGCACAGCTCCGCTCCGGTCTGCGGCCTATCCATGGAAGCTTAACATGCGGCCCGGAGCCTGGACCCCCCGTCCGCTGCCCGCTGGACCGGTACCGGACGTGGACCCATTGGTCCAGGTACTCTGTATCTCCTTATGTGGGCCTGGGGGGACATGGTGTCTGTCGCTGGATGTGACCATGACTTTAGAACCTCTGTTTTTTCCTTCGGGACATGCGGTTCTGGGGGGGGGCCCTGGGTGAGGGGCACCCCTTATTGTCATCCCAATTGCGGGTGTTTGCATGACAGTGTGTGTGTGACGGCCGCCATTTCAGAAGTGTTCTGGCGCCTTTTTTCTCACTGTGTGCGGATCCTGAGGGAGAGGAGAGCACGTCCCCCTCTGGGCGGTGACGTCACGCTCCTCCCGGCCTATGTGTGCACTGTCTCCCCGGGCTTCTGCTTAGCCGCGACCACTCATTAGTGACGCGTCGGCCATTTTCTCCTCATTCCTGCACAGGGATTTGAAGCGTACACATCGCGCTCCAGGGAGAAGCTGCAGTTTGCCCGCGGGGGTCACACACGTGCCACTCAGAGCCACCGCTTTCCTGGTTGGTATTCCGCCGGGTATCCGGTGTTAACCCCTTACTGCCCCTTGCGGTCCCAGTATGGCTACAGCTGGGAAGAAGGCTGCCGCCACGAGGTCCAAGGCCTGCAAACAGTGCATGGGACATGTGGCTGAGGATGGCCTCTGCTCAGCTTGCGGTCTCACTGGGCCTAGCCCCAGTGTTTCTGGCGCAGATGCTGCAGCACCACTGCTCTCCCCTGAGGTTCAGGTGGAGGCAGGGCCATGGGATGTACAGAGGTCCTTTAATGGCACTGTAGTGTCCAGAATGTCTTCCATGTCACAATCATTGGAGGCTATACTGAGGAGGCTGTCTGATTCAGCCCCCCATACAGGATCCCTAGGGGTTAACCCCAGGCAGGGAGAGAGATCTCATAAGAGACCCCGCTGGGAGGATACCCCCGAGGATGGTGAACATCATTCCTCTGATGAGGAACATCCATCTGATAGTGATGATGAGGGTGGAGACCCTGGCCCTGAGCCCCGGCCCCACAAAGCTCCTTCAGAGGGTCCAGGGGACGGTGTGGAGGATTTGGTTTCCTCCATTAACGAGACCCTGGGGCTCGTCCCCCCGGCTGCGGTGGTGGACAGACCGCAGAAGGAATCTTTCCAGTGGCTGCCACCCTTGGGTCAGTCACGTGGTCTGTTCACTGACCATTCCAATTTTTGGAGAGTGGTCAGGACGCCCAGGGAGC
Organism: Allobates femoralis; assembly: GCA_033576535.1. NCBI lineage: Eukaryota > Metazoa > Chordata > Amphibia > Anura > Aromobatidae > Allobates > Allobates femoralis. The sequence goes on along the minus strand of JARQOC010000003.1, from coordinate 356,034,843 downwards.
ATCCTGAGAGACGTTTCATTAGGAAGACTAAGGATTCACGTTATCCTTTTCCTAAGGAGGTTCTGGATGAATGGTCGCGCTCCCCTAGGGTGGATGCTTCCTTGACCAGAGTTGCCGCTCATTCTCTTTTTTCGGCAGAGGATAGTTCCTCTCTGAAGGATCCTATTGACAAGCAATGCGAGTCATATGCTAAGTCTATATATGAGGCTGTGGGTTCTTCTTTTGCCCCAAACTTTTCTATGGTTTGGACGTTGCAGGCCATTACTGCATGTCTGGAGGGGATCACCGATATCCCGGGGTCTGACCCGGAGGTGACAGCTCTTGTCAACAAGGCTAAGGCCTATGCTGAATACGCCAGATCGGCTGCCTTTGAAACAGCTAATCGGAATGCCGTGGCCTCTGCTAATGCCGTGGTTTTGCGCAGATTGCTGTGGATGCGCCTCTGGGACTCGGATAAGGTGTCCAAGAGGATTTTGCAAGTCATGCCCTTTTCGGGCGATTTTTGGGGACGAGCTGGATAAGCGAATTAAGGAGTTTACTGAGAAGAAGATCCCTCAGAACAGACCTAAGCCGCAGGGGTCTCAAAAATGGAACCCCAGACAGCGGTCCTTTCGTCCCAGCTCGCACTCTTCTACCTCGTCCGCGCGTTCGGACAAAGGAGGTAAAACCTCTGGTCACTGGCGTAACAAGAATCGCCAGAAGAAGCCAGCGGGGACCGCAGCAGCTGCCGCCCCCAAGGCGCCCTCTGCATGACTCGCTCCCGACTCCTGCCACCCCACCGGTTGGAGGACGCCTGGCCCTGTTTCAGGACGTATGGCTTCTTCATGTTCAAGACCGGTGGGTGAGAGACATTGTCTCTCGGGGCTACAGGATCGAGCTGAAGTCCTTTCCTCCAAACCGTTTCTTTCTTTCCTCTCCGTCACCGGAAAAAGCTCAGGCCTTTCACCAAGTTCTGATTGGTCTTCGGAGGGACGGAGTTGTGATCCCAGTTCCACCTGGGGAACGTTTCAGAGGGTTTTATTCAAACCTCTTCATTGTACCGAAGAAGGACGGTTCGTTTCGCCCAGTGCTGGATCTGAAATTGTTCAACCAACATGTGCAAGTGCGAAAGTTTCGCATGGAATCCCTGCGCTCAGTGATAGCAGCCATGTCTCAGGGAGACTTCCTGGCATCCATAGACATCAAGGATGCCTACCTGCATGTGCCCATTGCACCAGCACATCAACGCTGGCTCAGGTTTGCAGTGGGGAAGAACACTTCCAGTTTGTGGCGTTGCCGTTCGGTCTGGCCTCGGCCCCGCGGGTCTTCACGAAGGTGATGACGGCCATGGTGGCAACCCTGCATGCACAGGGTCATGCCGTGATACCTTACCTGGACGATCTGCTGATCAAGGCCCTGTCGAAGGAGCTGTGTCAGGGGAGCCTGGACGCGACCCTCAGGACTCTGGAACAGTTTGGGTGGATCCTGAATCTCCCAAAATCCTCGCTAGTGCCAACCCAGTCATTGACTTATCTGGGCATGGATTTTCACACAGCCCCGGCACTGGTGTTGCTACCCCAGAAGAAGCAGACCTCCATCCAGTCGGGTGTCCGAGCCCTTCTTCATTCCCCACGATCATCCCTGAGGGGATTAATGAAGCTAGTGGGGCACATGGTGGCGGCAATGGAAGCAGTGCCTTTTGCGCAATTTCATCTCCGCCCTTTGCAGCTGGAGATTCTCCACAAGTGGAACAAGAGGACATCATCTCTGGACAGAGTGGTGTCACTCTCTCACCAGACGAAGGAATCTCTTCATTGGTGGCTTCAGCCCCGTCACTTGGCACGGGGACGGTCTTTCCTGCAACCTTCCTGGTTGGTGGTGACCACGGATGCCAGCCTGACAGGCTGGGGTGCGGTGTTCTTGCACCACAGAGCTCAGGGTCTCTGGACGGTGTCAGAGTCCTCCCTACAAATCAATGTCCTGGAAATCAGAGCGATTTACCTGGCACTTCTGGCTTTCCACCGTTTTCTGGCAGGGAAGCACATAAGAATTCAAACGGACAACGCGACGGCCGTCGCGTACGTCAACCATCAGGGCGGGACTCGAAGTGCCCAGGCCCTTGCTGAAGTCCACCGCATTCTGTCATGGGTGGAGGACAACGATTCGTTGATCTCAGCAGTCCACATCCCAGGAGTGGACAATTGGGAGGCCGACTACCTAAGCCGGCAAGGCATGGACGCCGGAGAGTGGTCTCTACACCCGGACGTCTTCCAGTCCATCTGTCGACGATGGGGAACTCCAGATGTGGATCTGATGGCCTCTCGGCTCAATCACCAAGTTCCGCAGTTCATAGCGCGGTCGTGGGATCCTCAGGCTCTGGGAGCAGACGCCCTGGTCCAGGATTGGTCCAGGTTCCATCTTCCGTATGTGTTCCCGCCGTTGGCATTGATTCCCAGCGTCCTGCGCAAGATCAGGACGGAATGTCGCAGAGCCATTCTAGTGGCGCCGGATTGGCCCAGGAGGTCTTGGTATCCGGACCTGTGGCAGCTCGCAGACGGGGAGCCGTGGAGACTGCCAGAAAGACCGGATCTCCTGTCTCAGGGTCCGTTCTTCCATCTCAATTCCGCGGCCCTCAAGTTGACTGTGTGGCCCTTGAGTCCTGGCTCTTGACTTCCAGAGGATTTTCTTCCTCGGTTGTTTCCACTTTGACTCGGGCCAGACGGCCTGCCTCGTTGAAGATCTATCACAGGACTTGGAAAATTTTCTTTTCCTGTTGCGCTTCAGTTGGGAAGAAGGCTTGGCCGTTCCGTCTCCCAACGTTGCTTTCCTTCCTTCAATCAGGAATGGAGATGGGACTGTCTCTCAGTACTCTGAAGGGACAAGTGTCGGCACTGTCGGTGCTGTTTGACAAGCGTTTGGCTAAGATACCAACGGTCCGTACGTTTCTGCAAGGAGTTAGCCGGGTGGTTCCGCCGTACAAACGTCCTCTCGATCCTTGGGACCTCAATGTGGTCCTGGCGGCTTTGCAGAAGCCTCCTTTTGAGCCTTTGAGGGATATTTCTCTAGTTCGCCTTTCCCAGAAAGTGGTTTTTCTGGTGGCCATTACATCGCTCAGGAGGATCTCGGAACTGGCAGCGCTCTCGTGCAAGTCCCCATTCCTGGTGGTTCATCAGGATAAGGTGGTGTTGCGCACGAGGCCCGAATTCTTGCCTAAGGTGGTGTCACCTTTCCATATTAATCAGGAGATTGTTCTCCCTTCTTTTTGCCCTAAACCGATTCACCGGTGTGAGAAAGAGTTGCACACTCTGGACCTGGTGAGGGCTATCAGGATTTATGTGTCTCGTACTGCATCGGTACGCACCTCGGACTCTCTGTTTGTCCTTACGGCTGGTCGCTGTAAGGGTTCCCCGGCCTCCAAATCTACTTTGGCTCGGTGGATCAAAGCTCCTATTCAGGAAGCTTACCGTTCTTCTGGTATGCCTCTCCCGGTGGGATTGAAGGCTCACTCTACCAGGGCCGTTGGTGCCTCTTGGGCTCTGCGGCACAGGGCTTCGGCTCAACAAGTTTGTCAGGCAGCCACTTGGTCTAGCCTCCATACGTTTACCAAACATTACATGGTACATGCCCATGCCTCTGCGGATGCGAGTTTGGGCAGGCGGGTCCTACAGGCGGCGGTGGCTCACCTTTGAGGTGCCCCGCACATCAAACGTCTCAAAGGAACTCTTTTCCCGCCCTGGGGTGTTGCTTTAGGACATCCCCATTGTCTGGGTCTCCCATTATGATGATCAGAAAAAAGAGAATTTTGTTTACTTACCGTAAATTCTTTTTTCTTGAATCATTAATGGGAGACCCAGCACCCACCCAGTTGTCCCGTTGGACGTTTTGTTGTGTTTTTGGACCTGTTGGCTCAGGCTTCTTTGGCTTGCATTGTTCGCGGCCATGCCTAGAGTTGTGGTGTGGGTTGCCTCCTCGCAGCTTATGAACTAAACTGGGGATCTGCTCCTGCAGTGGGGGTTTATAGGCGGAGGGGCGGAGACTACAAAAAACTTGTAGTACCTAGTGTGGCCTCCGGAGGGCAGACTGCCTAAACCCCATTGTCTGGGTCTCCCATTAATGATTCAAGAAAAAAGAATTTACGGTAAGTAAACAAAATTCTCTTTTTTACAGTTTTTGCTCTGACAGGATGCATTATCATCTTGATAAATGATTTCATCATCCTCAAACATCCTTTCAATTGATGTGATAAGAAAACTGACCAAAATATCAATGTAAACTTGGGCATTTATTAAAGATGTAATGACAGCCATCTCCCCAGTGCATTTACCTGACATGCAGCCCCATATCATCAATGGCTGTGGAAATTTGCATGTTATCTTCAGGCAGTCATCTTTATAAATCTCATTAGAATGACACCAAACAAAAGTTCCAGCATCATCACCTTGCCCAGTGCAGATTTGCGATTCATCACTGAATATGACTTTCATCCAGTCATTCACAGTCCATGATTGCTTTTCCTTAGCCCATTATAACCTTCTTTTTTGATGATGGATTTTGTTTAGCTTTTCTGTATATAAATCCCATTTCCTTTAGGTGGTTTCTTACAGTTCGGTCACAGACATAGACTACAGTTTCCTCCCATTCGTTCCTCATTTGTTTTGTTGTGCATTTCCTGTTTTGGAGACATATTGCTTTAAGTTTCTGGTCTTGATGCTTTGATGTCTTCATTGGTCTACCAGTATGTTTCCCTTTAACAACCTTCACATGTTGTTTGTATTTTGACTAGATTGTAGACACAGCTGACTGTGAACAACCAACATCATTTGCAACATTGCGTGTTGATTTACCCTCTTTTAAGAGTTTGATAATCCTCTCCTTTGTTTCAATTGACATCTCTTGTGTTGGAGCCATGATTCATGTCAGTCTACATGGTGCAACAGCTCTCCAAGGTGTGATCACTCCTTTTTAGATGCAGACTAACGAGCAGATCTTATTTGATGCAGGTGTTAGTTTTGAGAATAAAAATTTACAGGGTGTTTCCATATTTTTTTCCACAGAATTAAGTGATTCCATAATTTTTCCCCGTTTCATCTAGAAAAGTAACCATTACTGGCTAGCACATTTTTTTGTCAAGATTTCTTTTGGTGTTTCTTCAAAGCGGAGAGTTGCCATTTGAAATGACTTTAGTTTTGTGCCATGTCTACGAATTGCTATTTTTCTACAAAATTAAACAACTGAATGGACATCCTCTGAGCCAGGTGGTTCCATAATTTTTGCCAGGGGTTGTACATTGTGGCCCAAAATCCTTTGATCATCTTTAGATTTCATGCCTTGCACAGAGTCAAAGCACCTAAAGTGTCATGAGCTTCAGTATATTTAATGTATTTATTTACTTCAGACCTGCAAGGGTAAATGTCTGTTTTTCTCTGCTGCTGGTCAGGTGATATGATAGTCACATGACCTAACACCTGTTGTCATTTATACTTTATAGAGTTTTCTATGTGTCCTCGTGTTTGGAACTCTCTTGCTGCTGCTACTGGAGACCTACTGTCTTGGAGTAGAGCCTTTGAAGCCCTTTGGAGTCTGGTTTCTACCCACAATTTGTTATATCCTTTTTGTCTTATCCAAGTGTGCACTCATTGGCCTTTGCACTAGCCAGGGTTGCCTTAGGTGACAGGGACTAGGCACATGACGGCGGCAGGGGGAAGGAGCTGTTAGGTCAATAAGGTATCGGACACAGGCCAGTGTCAGATGTCACCATCTCCTGCTCCCTACTGTTAAAGCCTTCCCTTTACCATCCCACTGTCTGTTTATGTTGCTCTGTTCGGCAGACGTTTATTGTTTACTCATGACAGACAGCAAAACAACCCCAAAACATCTTTGAACCTCTGTCATATTTGACTGTAGGTACTATGTTCTTTTCTTTTAGGCCTCATTCAGCTTTCTGTAAACAGAATGATGTGCTTAACCAAAAAGTTCTATATTGGCCTCATCTGTCCACAAAATGCTTTTCCAGAAGGGTTTTGGCTTATTCATGTACATTTTGACAAACTGCAGTCTAGCTTTTTTATATCTGTGTCATCAATGCAGTCCTTCTGGGTCTCCTGCCATAGTGTTTAATTTCATTCAAATGTTTACAGATAGTTTACACTGAAACTGATGCACCTTCAGCCTGCAGAACAGCTTGAATTTCTTTGGAACTTGAGGGATGCATATCCACCATCAAGACTATTTTACATTGCAACTTTCATCAATTTTTTCTGCCTTTCACGTCCTCGGAGATTAGTGACAGCAGGAGCGGTCCTTGAACCCAGGGAGCCCTGGTGCAGCCATGGAGCCGGGGGGGTGCTGGTGGCAGTCGGTGAGGAGCGGTGGGGTGGGGGGGGATGGTGGCCATTCGTTTATTAGTGGAGCGGCTCTCCTACCTGCTGAGCCGCGCTGTGTGCATTCCTGGGAGCCGGAGCACAGAGGAGAGGAGGGGCGGGGATCAGGCAAGGGAAGCAGGAAGCTTCCTACTTCCCTTGCCTGACCCTCCTCTCCTCTGACATCAGATTACGGGGGTCGGCTGGGGGCCCCCCTGCAGGCTTGAGGGGCCCCCTAGCCAGTCGGGGCCCTGGTGCAGCTGAACCAGCTGCACCACGGTAGGTCCGCCCCCTTATTGACAGTGCCATGGGTTATAAATTTCCTGATTACGTTGCGAAGTGATTGAAAAATCTAAATCTCTGAAGATGTAACTTTGAGATTGTTGGTTCTCGAATCCTCAGACAGTTCTCTTTCTGTTCTGCAATCTTAGTGTGGCAGACACAGAAACACAATGTAAAAATCGAGTCAACTTCTCCCATTTTTATCTGGTTGCAGGTGTGATTTTTTATAATTTCCACTGGTGAATTTGGACATGCATCAAAATCTTAAATCAAAGTTGTTTACTCACAATTTGGGAAAGGTGCCAAGAATTTTGTCAAGCCCATTTTTTTAAGTTTTGTGTGAAATTTTGTCCAGTTTGCCTTTTTATTGTGTTGTTCCAATACACTCAAAGGAAATAAATGTGTGTAAGAAAACAAGTGAAATTGCAATAATTTTCTTGGAGAAATGCTTCATTTAATGTAACAAGTTTTAAGGGTGTCAAAACATTTGGCAATGACTGTACTGTGTATATATTTATTATTCAATGTGTGTATATATGCACATAATCTACTGTGAGTGTATTGATATACTCACCTACCACAGCTCTCTCTGATGTCCTGCCCCGGTATTCTCCTGTTCTCAGTAGCATCACAACAATTGTGAGTAGCTGACTCGCTTTATGCTCTGTGAACCAGAGGTCTCCTTTAATGCAAGCCTGTGGAGCCCGTTCTGACTAACATAGACTTACATTTTAAAAGCAGAGTATGACATGACTCGTATTGTCTGGTAACACTGAGAAGCAGAGAAGAAAGGCACTGGCTATGAGAAAGAGCAGCAGTAGATCATTAGACTCACAGTACATTATATGCATAGATAGACACTTTTAATTAAAAAAAAAAAAGAATGGGAGTGCTTCTTTAACTGCTCAATCAGCAGTTAACTACGAATGGAGACTACAGGCCTGTAATTTTGCAGAACTGATAACTGCAGCTCTGGATTTGGAGCTACCAGAGAGAGAGGGAGGGGAGACAGCCGCCTAACGTCTCTGTAGAAATTATTGTTAGGTCACTAAGATATCAGGAGCTGTCAGATCCCGGTTGTTTAGCGCCATCCTCTGAAAATTGGTTTCTTTGGCAATGAGCACATAAATAATACAAAGCTCCCAACAGGAGAACAATAGAAGATAGAAAAAGCTAGTCAATTGCACTCTTGCTTTTTAATGCTAACTATACCAATTTCAGAACATGAGAATAACTTTAAATAGCAACTATACTTTTAAAAAAATGTTGCATAAATCAATATGGGTGTATATAAGAAACTATGTAAGGCTACGTTCACACATTGCGTATTTTGCTGCGCTTTTTTACGCGCGCTTTTCAAAATACGCAATGTGCCTTTTATCTGCCAGCAAAGTGAATGGGAAATTCACTTTGCAGTGCAGACATTGCGTAAAAATATGTACTGCGTTTTCCGGGACAAAAACGCAGCTCCGTAAACAATTGATATGTCAATTGTTTACGCAGCTACTTCTGCGTATTCTCCCAGAGGGGAGGAAAAATCCTGCTTCCTCCTCCCCTCTGTGACAGCTGTGGCCGCCCATTAGATTTCACAGTGTATTAATACACACTGTGAAATCTAAATTAAACAAAAGCAAGTGTCTGAAAAATAAAAAAGAATCAATACTTCACCTGTCCGACGCCTTCTGCCGCTGTGCGATCCCCGGTTCCAAGTGAGATCTCTTCTGACAGGACCTGTGGTGATGTCAGAGGGGCGTTCCCGGGCACTCGCGGTCATGTGATACATATCACGTGACCGCGAACAGCCAATCAGCGATGGGAACGCCCCCCCCCTCTGACGTCACCACAGGTCGTATCAGTACACCTCTCACTCACAACCGGAGACCGGACAGCGGCAGAAGGCACCAGACAGTGGAAGAAGGCACCGGAGAGGTGATGTATTAATTCTTTTTTATTTTACATACATTTGCCTCTGTTTAATTTAGATTTCACAGTGTATATTAATACACTGTGAAATCTAATGGGGCTGTCACAGAGGGGAGGAGGAAGCAGGATTCTTCCTCCCCTCTGTGACATCACTGCGCTTTCTGGGGTAAAGAAAGCGCAGTGTGTGAAAGCCCCTGCGTATTTTGCTGCGCTTTTTTGCGCGGCCGAAAAACGCGGCAAAAAGCGCAGCAAAATACGCAAATGTGTGAACGTAGCCTAAAACATCTTGACAGATCTGCCTCCTCTCCCCCCCCCATCCTCGTTAAATTTATCTTTATTGAATTTTAACATAAATAGGCTTTATCACAGAAAAAAGAAATACCGTAAACAATGTTAACATCCATAAGATTCGAATCGGGAGGCTAAATAACACAGAGTGGAATATGAAGTATCATCCCCCCCCGGTCCCAATACAGCATCCCCCTAATTATCGTTTAGGAAACATGAGAATTGGACATGCGGAGCAATATTTGTGACTCTCCTTTCGGAAAGTCTATAAAAGAGATACTCAATCCCCTGTCAAAGGTACAGGGGGAAGGTAAAAAAAAAAAAGAAACATACACAACCAATTGCCCATCCAGGAGGGGAAAGGGGGTGAGGGTGGGGGTAGGGATAGAAAAGAAAGAGCTAGGTGAAAAAGGGGTCTGAATGGAAACTAGAATATAAAATGCATGGATTACAAGTCAGCTGGTTTGGAATGTGAAATGGACAGAAAGAAGTTCCCCAAGTCTGGTAGGGTTCAAGATCCCCCCTCCATCCTGAACTTATCTTCTACTCTGACAAAACATCTCAAATCCATTTTTCTCAAAAGAAATTCCCAAAAGTGCAAGTGCATGTGACCATTCAAGGTGGCAACAAAAAATCTGACACAAAGGGCCCCCAGTTGGGAATAATAGGTCAGTATAGCAATCTCAAAATGTGAATGCACATGTAAAAGGTACATACACCAGTCAGAAAAAGTATCAGCGAGAGCATATACAGCACAATCAGGTGTATCAATATAATACATGTAACCCAGCCAAGGTTTCTAATAAAAAAATGGTTTGCATCTACCCTTAAGGTACCTTTACACGCAGCAATTTTTGGTGGCGATAGGAGGCAATCTAACGTGCGCATGCACGTTTTTCATGGTAGCCTCAGATCGCCGATGGCGCTTTCACACGCCGCAATTTCGCCTTCCACCTAAGGCGATGTGTTGCCCCGGAAATCGCCACACCAACAGCGGGGAACATCCGGTCGACTCCCCTCGCCGCTTCACACGCCGGATTCCCCAAAGGAATGTGGGTGTATATGTTCAGCGCGGCGAGAACATAGGCGTGCCAGACTGGTTTACACCGTGCCCCAAACACGCTCATTGGACAACGCAATAGCGTTATGATTGCTCAGCCTGCGCTGGAGGGCTGGCTCATATATGACGCCATTGCCATTGTGTGGTGGTGAATGGACAGCTTTTCAAATATGGCACCCTGTGAAGTGACAGCCAATGGAAACACAGTAGCCACCATCAATCATCGCTGATGGGGCATGGACTCCAGCACGCTGTGGCACGCCTACGGGAAATGAATAGGCGACGCAGATTCCATCACTATCGCCCGTTCACACGCCAAAAACAGGGAATGACGCCTCCATGATTGCCTCTGATTTTGGAGCAGTGCTCTAAAATCGGAACCAGGCGACAGGTTTTTTATCGCCGCCAAATTCCTAAATTACACGCCGCAACTGGGAGGCAATTTGACGGCGATGGTGCCAGGGCGACGTATCGCTGGCAAGATTCCTCGCCGCGGTGGCGGCGTGTAAAGGTACCCTTAAGGGAAACTCTAGGTAGTGAGCAGGCAGAAAAAATTTCTGGGCACATACCCTGCTTCTTCATGGGGGAGTGACAGGACATATACCAGATTGGACCTTTATGTAGTTATTGTAATGCTTCACATAGGGTTCACAACATCCAATAGTAATGCACAATGATGGTGCTTGTGCAGTGCTCCCCTATCTCACATAGCAGTGTTATAGATGGCACATGCACGCTCGACACTGGGTCAGGACCAGCACCCACCACGGCATCAGGTTGCAAAGACGAATGCAGAGGAGCAGGGCACGTAGAGCAATGCTACAGAGTAGAGACCTCAACACCTGATCAGACGTGCACAGCCAGCATAGAGAACAATAATGCATACATTGATGTAGTTAATCATGTGGAAAACTGATTGAATATGTTATAATTATCAATTTCAGGAAGGCAAATTTCCAATGGTTGAGAGATGATCTTAGTGCAATAAACTGGGACGATGTCCTGAGACATAAAAGTACACAACACAAATGGGAGATGTTTATTAGCATCCTGAATAGGACCTGTGCACAATATATACCTATGGGAATAAGCATGCTAGAAATAGGAGGAAACCACTATGGCTAAATAAAGCGGTAAGAGGTGCAATATGTGACAAAAAGAAAGCATTTAGGGAATTAAAGCAAGTAGGTAGTGATGAGGCATTAAATAAATACAGAAAATTAAATAACATTTGTAAAAAGCAAATCAAGGCAGCAAAGATTGAGACAGAGAGACTCATTGCCAGAGAAAGTAAAAAGAATCCCAAAATATTTTTTAACTACATAAATAGTAAGAAACTAAAAATTGATGGTGTTGGCCACTTTAAAAATAGTCTGGGTGAAATGGTGGATGAGGATGAGGAAAAAGCCAATATGCTAAATGACTTTTTTTCAACAGTATTTACACAAGAAAATCCCATGACAGCCAATATGATCAGTGATAACAAAAATTCTCAATTAAATGTCACCTGCTTAACCCAAGAGGAAAGTACGGCATCGTCTAAAAATCACTAAAATTGACAAATCCCCAGGCCCGGATGGGATACACCCCAGAGTGCTGCAGGAATTAAGTACTGTCATAGATAGACCATTATTTTAATATTTAAAGATTCCATAATAACAGGGTCTGTACCACAGGACTGGCGTATGGCAAATGTGGTGCCAATATTCAAAAAGGGGACAAAAACTGAACTTGGAAATTATAGGCCAGTAAGCTTAACCTCTACTGTGGGTAAAATCCTAGAGGGTTTTCTAAGAGATGCTATACTGGAGTATCTGAAGAAAAATAACCTCATGACCCATTATCAACATGGTTTTACGAGGGACCGTTCCTGTCAAACTAATCTAATAAGCTTCTATGATTAAGTAAGTTCTGGACTGGACCAAGGAAATGCAGTGGATGTGGTGTATATGGACTTTTCAAAAGCTTTTGATACGGTGCCACACAAAAGGTTGATACATAAAATGAGGGCAATGGGGATAGGGGAAAATATGTGTAAGTGGGTTAAGAACTGGCTTAGTGATAGGAAACAAAGGGTGGTTATTAATGGAACACTCTCAGAATGGGTCACAGTTAACAGTGGGGTACCACAGGGGTCAGTGTTGGGCCCGCTTCTATTTAATATATTTATTAATGACCTTGTAGGGGGCATACAGAGTAGAATCTCAATATTTGCGGATGACACTAAACTCTGCAGGGTAATCAATACAGAGGAGGACAATTTTATATTACAGGAGGATTTATGTAAACTAGAAGCTTGGGCTGCTAAATGGCAAATGAGCTTTAATGGGGATAAATGTAAAGTCATGCACTTGGGCAGAGGAAACAAAAGGTATAATTATGTGCTTAATTGTAAAACACTGGCCAAAACTGTCACTGAAAAAGACCTGGGTGTATGGGTAGATGACAAACTCACATTTAGTGGCCAGTGTCAGGCAGCTGCTGCAAAGGCAAAAAAAATAATGGGATGCATTAAAAGAGGATGCTCATGAGGAGAACATAATTTTACCTCTATACAAGTCACTAGTGCGACCACACTTAGAATACTGTGTACAAATCTGGTCTCCGGTGTATAAGAAAGACATAGCTGAACTAGAGCGGGTCCAGAGAAGAGCGACAAAAGTCATTAGAGGACTAAGGGGTCTGCAATACCAAGACAGGTTATTAAACTTGTGGTTATTTAGCTTGGAAAAACGAAGGCTTAGCGGTGATCTTATAATAATGTATAAATATATGAGGGGACAGTACAGAGACCTTTCTAATGATCTCTTTACTCTTAGGCCTGAGACTGGGACAAGGGGGCATCCTCTACGTCTGGAGGAAAGAAGGTTTAATCATAATCACAGACGCGGATTCTTTACTGTAAGAGCAGTGAGACTATGGAACTCTCTGCCACATGATGTTGTAATGAGTGACTCACTACTAACATTTAAGAAGGGCCTGGATGCCTTTCTTGAAAACTATAATATTACCAGTTATATATACTAGAGTCTTTGATAGGGCGTTGATCCAGGGAACTAGTCTGATTGCCATATGTGGAGTCAGGAAGGAATTTTTTTCCCCAATGTGGAGCTTAGTGTTGCCACATGGTTTTTTTTTGCCTTCCTCTGGCTCAACATGTTAGGCTATGGGTTGAACTAGATGGACTTAAAGTCTTCCTTCAACCTTAAAAACTGTTACTATGCTACTATGTAATTTATATAAAGAACAGCAATCAATCACAATACAATAAGTAAAAGTAAGTACAGTGAGTCCCCCGCTTAACGACGGGTCTGTTTAATGACGACTCGCACTTACGAAGGTCATTCTTAACTACAGTACAGTACAGTACTGTACAATACTTACCAGAATGTCTCCTGAGATTATGAAAGGTGATTTCCCTGGTGGCTCCGGGTCTCAGGATTCTGGTACATTGTACTGTGCAGTACTGTAGAGTATTCTCCAACCAGAGTCCAGTTATGCTGTCCAGTTGCTGCTCCCATCTGCCCGCATGCTGTGTTGTACAGCTTGCGGCCGCCCATGCTGTACAGTCCAGCGCTCTGGGGGATGCGTTTAAATGGTGCACAGGAAACGTTTCCTGTGCACCGTTTAACCGCGGCTCCCCAGAGTGCTGGACTGTACAGCATGGGCGACCGGAAGCTGTATAACACAGCATGCGGGCAGATGGGAGCAGCAACTGGACAGCATAACTGGACTCCGGGTTGGAGAATTACAGGGTCACGCTTAACGACGGGACACGCTTAACGACGGACCTTCTGGTCCCTAACCCCGTCGTTAAGTGAGGACTCACTGTATTAGTTAATATAGAGGTAGTCCACGGCTGGATCATGTGTGGGGATCCGTGATAATATTTATATAGCATTGGTTGGACATATTTGAAAAGTATTCAGAATTTCTGATACGAATATAAAGCATCCTCCAAATGGGGTATAGCCAAGTGGTAATGACTATCAATAACAGAATAAAGAAAAAGAATGAATTAAAATAATAATTAGAAAATAAAGAAAATTAAAATGAAACAGTGGCAGCTTTGCTATATACTAAAGCTACACCTGATGGTGCTGTGTATATGTTCTCTCTGACTGGTATTGTATCTTTACATGTGCATTCACATTATGAGATTGCCATACAGACCTATTATACCCAACTGGGGACACTTTGTGTCTGGCAGATTTTTTGTTGTTACCCTGATTCGTCACAAGCACTTGAACTTTCTAATTAAGAAGTCCTATTGCATGTAAACACTGTTTCCGCTCTGTTTTTTCATACATTCTTTTGTAGAGTGTGCTTTAATGGCAGCTCCATATACATATTTTTATGGTTTTGTATAGTTTCTCTTTGTCCTCACTATGACCTGCAAGGTTCAATTGTAATTTGCGAACACATAATGTTTTGCTCTTCCAGGATATAGTGTTGGAGGTTGTATGGTATCCAGACGCCTGTAGTCCTTATTCAAGGTACATTAACAGCTCAGTGTTACATTGATTGTGTTGGAACTACCAGTATGGCCATTTCCCCAAAGTGTCCTAGGAGCTGTTTTACAACACAACATCAGGTCGGATGTGGCTTGCGCTTGGAGTGTGTAGGCTACATGGCCTAATGTGCTACCCTGGTCTGCTGCATTTACCGACTTGGCCAACATCTTGGACATCATTGGTCTGCAATTGCAAAGGGAGCTGGCAGTAGCGGTTCTTGATGATTTTCATGTCCAAGTGCATTTATTGTTGTAGATCATTCAACGGAAAACCATTAATAACCTCACTGATAGCATTTCAAGGCATGTAAATGCATATACTCCTTATAGCACTGAAACTTGATACTCAATAAATCGAGATGTTTTGAAAATGTTTTTCCTATTTTTTAATTATCTGCATAGCACTATCGATCCTGTGATTTCCAACAAGATATATATTGCTCTTGGTACTGTGACAGGCTCGCACAGTGATGTCAAATACTTAGAATTTTTTACATATTGTTTCAGACATGCATGTGTACACAATTTTATGCTCATTGGTGCAGATAACCACCCTACTATTGGTCATGTGACCAAGGAGTGGCAGTATGGTGTAACATAGGAAGTAATGTGTTCAGAATTTCCCCACAATAAAACCCTAAGGATGATGAAATATAGCTGTGTGTATAGTTTTTCTAATATTCACCATCTGCAGATAGAACAAGTGGGGGGCTTGTGCTGCAGCTGCTCATGGAAATAAATTGTAGAAACATTAGGTAGTCGTTACAAGCTATTCTGACCTATGTACAATTGAGTTAAGATCCAGAGAATATGTAGCAATCATGTACAAACTGTAAACGGCCATCATATGAGAAGCAGACCGTCACTAAAACTACCAAGAGCTTTCAAATCACCGGAGGAAAAGAATACTCAGAATATGTGCCAGGTATCTGCTGCTGCTCCCCCTGATGAGACATAGCTTTCTACCTATTAATTAGGCTGGGAGTCACAGCAACTTTGGCAGTGAAACAGGTAACACAACCAAAGATCGCACTGTGCAACTGCTACATTGAAGTTTAATGCAGGTGAATGGGATCAAATGTGACCTCTACGATACCGCAAGCAGCCAAAATCTAAGTGAGACGACTTTTTTGACCTGTTTGTCGTTGTTGGGCCCCCCCCATTCATCTGCGTTGCACAAAGTGACCTTCGGCAGAATTACCTGTGGCCATAGTCACATTATAGCCCCAGAAGTACCTAGAGAGCTGTCAATAAGTGCATCTGATAAAGTGGGATTTTATGAGAATAACTGCATATTGACAAGTAACAAAAAGCTAATGTCAGGGTGTCTATCACTACGCAATATCCTCAGCACGGGCGGACACAGACTGCAGCGGGCCCCTGTGCAAGAAACCTTTCTGCCCCCCTCACATACTGCAACAAAGTTATGTAAATATATATATTGTACCATTTATTAATTGTTTAGGATGCAACTAGAACATTTAAACAATAAATTAATTCCATATGTAACAAATGAATATAACACAAAGCCGTCATGCAATTGGTATGTCATATCTGGATGTGCTTATCACAGCCTATGACTTATCGCAGTACAGACTGTCATTAGTTTACATAGTTGAGGAAAAAATACTGTAGTGAGAATAGGATTAAGTTTTTTCAAAACTTAAAGGGGTTGTCTAGGACCATTTTATTTTTTTACTATGGGCCTAAGAACCAATAGTAGTTGGTTAACAGCTACCTACCTTTTCTACCCGGTGCTGCATGGGGCGGTCACCCTCCTGCAGGCAATTCTGCTGCTTTTCATCTTTCAGGCTGCTCTGTTGAAGGGAGTGATTGCCGACATCATGTATCGTTTAGGCTGACTTCAGATTTGCGGATGCCTCCGCAGCGTTTTGCGGAGGCATCTGCAAGCATCTGCATGCAGACCGCAGCCCCTATGTTTATAATGGAGCGCACGGCGGTCTGCAGATGCTTGCAGACCGCCGTGCGCACCCATTCACTCCTATATGTGATCTGTGCGCAGGCGTATGCCTGCGTACAGATCACACACTCTCGTCCGCACCAGGGATGCGACATGTTGCGTCCCTGGTGCGGGCGAGAGTGTGTGATTTGTGCGCAGGCATCCGCCTGCGCACAGATCACATATAGGAGTGAATGGGTGCGCACGGCGGTCTGCAAGCATCTGCAGACCGCCGTGCGCTCTATTATAAACATAGGGGCTGCGGTCTGCATGCAGATGCTTGCAGATGCCTCCGCAAAACGCTGCGGAGGCATCTGCAAATCTGAAGGCAGCCTTAAAGGGTTAGTCCGAGTCCAAGCATTTTTCTCCTAACTTCTTATCTAATTTATCCCTATAATCTAAGCTATTTTCTAATATACTTCCTTTAATAATTCCTTACAGTTCCCTCTCTACACTATCTAACAGCTACTGTGTTTTTTCTTTCTATTTTTTGCTATGATGACGATTCCTCTTAGTGCCCTAGTGCATGCTGTGAAACTCACGCAGAACATCATCACAGCAGGGGAAGCGGCTGCTGAAACAAACTGTCATGTTAGGAGTGCTGGTTTCAGGGGTGGGTTTGTCACTGTTGTGTGCATGAGGGTCTCCAGCTCCCCCTTCATTCTCCCTGCAATGTAGTGTTTCAGCCCCTCTCAATGCAGTGTCTCGTCCCCTGTACGATGAGCACACTGTCCTGGACTGATGTTGGCTTATAAATAGTGATAATTGACATGAGAGAAGTGCCAGTATACCGGCAGTGTGGGAGGTCAGTGGTGCAGGAGATAGTGGCCGCCCCGCAGGAGATGTCACTGGTCTCTGCTGGGGTGGCTTATGCATAGTGATAAGCCAGCAGTACTAAGGTGTCTCTGTACCTGAAAGAGACCAGTGAAATCATCTGCAGGGCAGTGCTGATCTGCACCGCTGACCTCTCGCTCCGCTGGTATATTGATACTTCTCTGATATCAGCTTTTCACTATTTATAAGCCAACATCACCTGAGTTTTTTTTTTTTTCAGGACTGGAGTGGTGCTTTAAATGTAAGCCATCAGCCCCGGTCATATACTCATCTTCTACCAGCTTCACCTTTTACCAACCTTGCTCAGGTCCTGCAGTGCGTTGTCTTGTGACTGTAACTTCCGACTGGCCGGAAGTCAGAAGTCACGTTACAGGCACTCAGTGCATCTTTATGAGAGCCAGAACGAGGCCAGAACAAATACAGGATGAGATCAGAACCAGGCACTCAGAGATGTATGTATTTGCGATCTCTGGTGCTTCCATGAAACACTGGAGCTGCCGACAAGTCACAAATCCCCACAGACCGACTGGAGTGGCGGTGGTAGAGGATGAAGCAGCAGGAGGGTGAGTATAATACAGGGGACTTAGATTTAAAGTGACACTCCAGCAGAGCAATAATAAAAACACTGGAGTGGTGCTTAAACCCAACAACCAAAGACCTATATATACATCATTGGCCATGACCCTACCCCTAATGCAAGCTCACGCGCTGAGCTCACATCATTCCCTTAAAGAGGACCTGTCACCAAACCAGGCATGGTGATCTAATTACAGCACAGGATGCAGCATGTCTGCAGCATGCAGACAAGGGGTCCATAAGCACTTGAGCAGCCCTGTACCCCGAGATAATACAGTTAGAAAACTTACATGCTACAGCCACTAAGGAGGTGGCTAGGGGCTGCAGCCAAGGGCAGATTCACACCCCCTGCCTGTGTAATCTGCCCACCGCTGCCAATCATTCTCTCCCTGTCTGCAGCATTTAAACTGAGTTTTTTTTTCTCTCTCCCAGAAAGTCAATTAGCCCCGCCCCTGAGGGGCGGGGCTAAACGGGAGAGAGAAAAAAACTCAGTTTAAATGCTGTAATTAGATCACCATGCCTGGTTTGGTGACAGGTCCTCTTTTTTTAAAATATCTTTTTTATTGATTTTTTCAAACAAGACATATTATGGCATGACATAACATATATGATAACGAATGACATTAATGAAAAATACAATCCAGTAAACCCTCTTCCGCCCTTTCCTTCATATCATTCCCCCAACCCTCCCCTCAAAGAATATTATTCTTCACATTCATTACAATTGTTCGTTGTATGAAAATAGTGTTTGTCTCCAGTTGCCTTCTCTCCCTTCCGTGTGTATTAATTAGTTTAAAGAGTCACAACATTATGCAGCTCTGTGAGTAACTAAAATCCAATTATTCAGGATGGTTATATATTTCCTATTCTCCTATATCCTTAATGCTCCCAGCGTTCCTTTTAGATCCTCGTTAAGGTACCAGTTAGAGTGTCTGAACGGAGATACTGTCTGCTCCAGCTCCTCTCGCGACAATTTGCTTAATATAAAACTCTTCCATGTATTGAAGAATTTACTCGTCAATAAATCTTTTTGTCTCTCAGCTTCCATTCTTTCTATTCTCATAGTCGCTTTTAAGACCTGGAGCAAGTCAGAGATCCCCGGACAGGTTGTAGACAACCAATCTCGAAGTAGTATCTTCTTACTTAGTAAGGCGATGATATGACATAGTCGTGCTTTAGTCCCTTTCCAATCGTCAGAAGTCGGAATATGAAGTAACCATGATTTGGGGTCAATAGGTATTTCCTGACCCGTGATTTCTCTCACAACCCCTCTCACTAAGTCCCAAAATCTGACCACCTCTGGGCATGTCCATATTCCGTGTGTGAAGTCTGATCGATATAAGCCACATTATGGACAATTTTGTAATCTCCCTGGGACAGTTGGTGTCGGGGCTATGTTGAATCCATAGATTGCTCTATGCATTACCCGAAACTGCGTGTCCCTCCACTTTTCGTTGTGTATGAGTTTTCTAAATAGACTCCATCCCTCCAAAATCTCTTCTTCCCTCTCTTCCTCTGTTATTAGATGTCTCCATCCCTTAAATAGTTTTCTCGGCTCTATTGCTGGGTATACTTCACGAAAAAAATTATATATGTATGAGATGTTTAATTGCGAGAGTTGGGTTTGTGTTAATTTGTCCCAGGGATTGGAGATGCATTCTTGTGTCACATCCTGTAATTTCTGTAGGACATGGTAGTGTAATTGTTTATATTGTATTAATTGGGTAAGTGGGAGCTCGAAGTGGACCATTACCTCAGATCCTGTCATCCACCTTTTCTCCTCTTTCTGTAGTAAGTCTCCCAGTTTCCTAATACCTTTTGCTCCCATGTCCGAAATAAGGAATTTTCTCTTCCTAGTTTAAAACTAATATGTGCCCAGGGGTTTAGATATTTGGATATCTTCCACGCCAAATGTAATTTTTTGCGGACGACAGGTCCTCTTTAACATGTCAGCACTGATCTGACCAGCGATCCAATTCGCACTGTTAACCCTTTAGATTACACTGTTAATCACGGACAGCGGGATCCAAAGCGTTGCAGTGGGGTTTGCGCTGTTCCCCATCGGCATTAGCAGCCCCATAATGCGATCACAGGGCCTTGATGCGTTGTCATGACAGCACGGGGCCAACTGATGATCTCGGATGGTGTCATGAATCACTTCATGTCAGTGATGCCAGAGTGACATCGACGGAAGAAAGTGATCATTTGTGGTGTGCGGGGGATGATGAAGCCTCTCCCTACATAACACAGGCAATCTGTCTGTGCAGTGCTGAGGTGCCCTAAGGGGCTGTGTAAAATAAAGAGAAAGGTACAAAAATCATTTAAAAAAAAATACACATTAGGTATTGGTATCGCTGCATTCAGAAATGTCTTATCTATCAAAATATAAAATAAATTAATCCGATCGATAAACTGCGGAACGGAAAAAAAAGTACAAACGGCACGATTATGTTCTTTTTGTCGCCGCAACATTACAATAAAAAGCGATAACGGGCGATCAAAACATCACATCTACTAAAAAATTGCGTCATTAGAAACGTCAGCTGAAGCCTAAAAAAATAAGCCATCACACAGCCCTAGATCCTGGAAACTGGGAACGCTACGGGTCACGGAACAAGGTGCAAAAGTTCAATTCTTTTCTTTAAAAACTTCTGAATTTTTTTCACCACTTAGATAGCAGTAAAAGCAACATGTTTGATATCTACAAACTCGTACCTACCCGAGGCATCATACTGACATGTCAATGTTACCATATAGTACTGACCCAAGGCATCATACCGACATGTTAGTGTTATCATACAGTGAACAGGGTGAATAAAAACACATAAAAAAAAATGTAATTGCACTTTTTTTTTTTAAATTTCACTGCACTTGGACTCTTTTTTCCAATTTTCCAGTAACTATACGGTAAAGTAAATGATTTAATCTGAAAGTACAACTCGGCCTGCAAAAAACAAACCCTCATCTGTCTATAATGATGGAAAAATAAAAAGGTTATGGCTCTTGAAAGAAGAGGAGGAAAAACTGAAAATCACCCGAGGGTGAAGGGGTTAATAGTAAACTGTAGAGCCAATAAGCTATTTTGCATATGGATTTATAGGATATGTGAGAGGGATTGCAGCCTCATACAGCCCAGGCTTGTGTGTCACTAGCCAAAATAAGAGAAACAGTGGAGCCATAATATGCTTTACAAATTACCCGTATATACTCGTGTATAAGCCGACCCGTGTATAAGCCGACCCCCCTACTTTTGCCCCCAAAACCTGGGAAAACCTATTGACTCATGTATAAGCCGAGGGTGGACCCCAGCACAGGTATACAGCCCTCAACAGTGTGGTATACAGCAGCCCCAGAGGTATATACAGCAGCCCCAGTGGTAGTATACAGCAGCAGCCCCAGTAGTATATACAGCAGCAGCCCCAGTAGTTAGTATACAGCAGCCCCAGAGGTATATACAGCAGCCCCAGTGGTAGTATACAGCAGCAGCCCCAGTGGTATATACAGCAGCAGCCCCAGTAGTTAGTATATAGCAGCCCCACAGGTATATACAGCAGCCCCAGTGTTAGTATACAGCAGCCCCAGAGGTAGTATACAGCAGCCCAGAGGTATATACAGCCCCAGTGGTAGTATACAGCAGCCCCAGAGGTATATACAGCCCCAATGGTAGTATACAGCAGCAGCCCCAGTGGTATATACAGCAGCCCCAGAGGTATATACAGCAGCCCCAGTGGTAGTATATAGCAGCAGCCCCAGGGGTATATACAGCAGCAGCCCCAGTAGTTAGTATACAGCAGCCCCAGAGGTATATACAGCAGCCCCAGTGGTAGTATACAGCAGCAGCCCCAGTAGTTAGTAGACAGCAGCCCCACAGGTATATACAGCAGCCCCAGTGGTAGTATCTAGCAGCCCCACAGGTATATACAGCCCCAGTGGTAGCATACAGCAGCCCCACAGGTATATACAGCCCCAGTGGTAGTATACAGCAGCCCCACAGGTATATACAGCCCCAGTGGTAGTATACAGAAGCCCCACAGGTATATACAGCCCCAGTGGTAGTATACAGCAGCCCCACAGGTATATACAGCCCCAGTGGTAGTATACAGCAGCCCCACAGGTATATACAGCCCCAGTGGTAGTATACAGCAGCCCCACAGTTATATACAGCCCCAGTGGTAGTATACAGCAGCCCCACAGGTATATACAGGCCCCCCATCTATATACAGGCCCCCCCCCGCCACAATCCTGTAAAGGAAGAGATTAGTATACTTATCCCTCCGCTGCCGCTGTCCCGCCGCCATCACGATCCTCCGTCTTCTTCCAGCGTTTTCCATCTTCTTCCGGCTTCCTCCTCGGTCGCGCAGGCAATGACGTCATTGCCTGTGACCATCGGAGGAAGCCGGAAGAAGACGGAAGACGCTGGAAGAAGACGGAGGATCGTGATGGCGGCGGGACAGTGGCAGCGGAGGGATAAGTATACTAATCTCTTCCTTTACAGGATTGCGGCGGGGGGGCCTGTATATAGATGGGGGGCACTGTATACTGTATACATTGTATACAGTATACAGTGACTCGCGTATAAGCCGAGGGGGGGACTTTTCAGCCCAATTTTTGGGCTGAAAAACTCGGCTTATTCGTGAGTATATACGGTATTACAAAATTTATTGAGAGATAAACAATCAGAATTTGTACTAGGAAATGGTGACAGGTTAAAAATACACAGATGGTAATAAATGGTACATACAGATTCTATATAAAAACTCTCAAAGTGTCACACTATAGGGTTACAACCTGTGGTCATAAGGCATTTACAGTTGTGGCCAAAAGTATTGACACCCCTGCAATTCTGACACATAATACTCAGTTTCTTCCTGAAAATGATTGCAATCACAAATTCTTTGGTATTATTATATTCATTTAATTTGTCTTCAATGAAAAAACACAAAAGAGAATGAATCAAAAAGCAAAGCATTGATCATTTCACACAAAACTCCAAAGATGGGCCAGACAAAAGTATTGGCACCCTTAGCCTAATACTTGGTTGCACAACCTTTAGCCAAAATAACTGTGATCAAACCCTTCCAGTAACCATCAATGAGTTTCTTACAATGCTCTGCTGGAATTTTAGACCATTCTTCTTTGGTAAACTGCTCCAGGTCCCTGATATTTGAAGGGTGCCTTCTCCAAACTGCCATTTTTAGATCTCTCCACAGGTGTTCTATGGGATTCAAGTCTGGACTCATTGCTGGCCACCTTAGAAGTCTCCAGTGCTTTCTCTCAAACCATTTTCTAATGCTTTTTGAAGTGTGTTTTGGGTCATTGTCCTGCTGGAAGACCCATGACCTCTGAGGGAGACCCAGCTTTCTCAAACTGGGCCCTACATTATGCTGCAAAATTTGTTGATAGTCTTCAGACTTCATAATGCCATGCTAACGGTCGAGCAGTCCAGTGCCAGAGGCAGCAAGGCAACCCCAAAACATCAGGGAACCTCCGCCATGTTTGACTGTAGGGACTGTGTTCTTTTCTTTGAATGCCTCTTTTTTTCTCCTGTAAACTCTATGTTGATGCCTTTGCCCAAAAAGCTCTACTTTTGTCTCATCTGACCAGAGAACATTCTTCCAAAACGTTTTAGGCTTTCTCAGGTAAGTTTTGGCAAACTCCAGCCTGGCTTTTTTATATCTCGGGGTAAGAAGTGGGGTCTTCCTGGGTCATTCAGACACCGACGGATAGTGCGAATTTACACTGTTGTACCCTCGGACTGCAGGGCAGCTTGAACTTGTTTGGATGTTAGTCGAGGATCTTTATCCACCATCCGCACAATCTTGCGTCGAAATCTCTTGTCAATTTTTTTTTTCCGTCCACATCTAGGGAGGTTAGCCACAGTGTCATGGGCTTTAAACTTCTTGATGACACTGTGCACGGTAGACACAGGAACATTCAGGTCTTTGCAGATGGACTTGTAGCCTTGAGATTGCTCATGCTTCCTCACAATTTGGTTTCTCAAGTCCTCAGACAGTTCTTTGGTCTTCTTTCTTTTCTCCATGCTCAATGTGGTACACACGGACACAGGACAGAGGTTGAGTCAACTTTAATCCATGTCGACTGGCTGCAAGTGTGATTTAGTTATTGCCAACATCTGTTAGGCGCCACAGGTAAGTTACAGGTGCTGATAATTACACAAATTAGAGAAGCATCACATGATTTTTCTAACAGTGCCAATACTTTTGTCCACCCCCTTTTTTATGTTTGATGTGGAATTAGATCCAATTTGGCTTTAGGACAATTGTTTTTGTGCCTTTTCATTGAAGACAAATTAAATGAAGATAATAATACGAAAGAATTTGTGATTGCAACCATTTTCAGGAAGAAATTGAGTATTATCTGACAGAATGGCAGGGGTGTCAATACTTTTGGCCACAACTGTACATGTACATAACAAGAGTGGGTTAACATTAAATGTCCAGTATATATATGGATTATAGTGGATTATATTATATCCTGTCAGCCAGCAATCAAGACAATACATGGGTTTTTCACCACAGAGTTGTGCAACCTTTTAGTAAATACAGCATTGCACATTACAGAAAGCTTCTGGTGAATTGCATCGCACCAAATAAAGTGTTAGTGCAGGGAACAGGGATGGACCCCCCTCTAGGCCGGACTTCAACGTATGTTTCACTGTTTTCAGGTGTGGTGCTTCGTCATCGGGAGTGAAGGATCTAATGCTGGAAGGGTTTTTAAATCATATATAACAAGGAAAAAAAGAGATGGAACTCACCGGGATGAATTTCTGCGGTGCTTTATTTAAAGGTTCAATAGAACCTTTGACCCGTTGAAGCGCAACAAGTGTGCGAAACGGTGCCGTTGTCTGTTCAGGCACCCCCTCCCTGCACGATGTTCTATTGAACCTTTAAATAAAGCACCGCAGCAATTCATCCCGGTGAGTGCCATCTCTTTTTTCCTTGTTATTCATCATACTTGATCTTTGGATTGAGCACCAAATGGGAATTTTGCATTTATAATGGACATTAACGCCAGGCTCTGCTGAAACAGGCTTCTTGAATCAGTTTTGGTGCCCTTTTTTCTCCTGATATAGTTTTAAATCATATACCTGTACTGCTGATTGCTGCATTGGAATCCAGCCTTAGCGGCGCATGCATACACGCCACCAGGCCCCGATACGTCACTTCCTGTGTCCCACCCACCGTCCAATCCCTGAAGCCGGGAAACTGTATCCCGGCAACAGAGACCGAGCGGCCAAGCGTGTAGGACACCGTCATGATGACGAGACTTAGGCGGAAATGCGGGCATGCGCACTGAATCCCAGAGTGTCTGATCATGGCAATTAGTTACACCAGGGGTCCCCAACTCTAGGCCTCATGGGCCGCCGACAGTGCAGGTTTTCAGGATTTCCTTGGTATTGCACAGGAGTTGGAATCATCACCTGTGCAGATGATCACATGAACACCTGTGAAATACTAAGGAAATCCTGAAAACCTGCACTGTTGGCGGCCCTCAAGGCCTGGAGTTGGGGACCTCTGAGTTACACATTAGCTGCAGCACACAGGTCAAGCCAAAATTAAGATAATAATAAAAGCATTAATCCAAGATCCAGATGCTTCAGGCATATTCATTCCAAGGTGGTACTTTATACAGTCCTGATAGGAAGCAGCAATTCAAGCAATTTAACATACCACTGCCAACATAAACAAAAAAGAGTGAGTTAAAAACAAAACTTTAAAAATCTATGCAGCACCAAGAATCAGTGGCACAGAAGGAGAAGGGTAAAGGGGAGACAATAGTTCCCTATAGGGATATAGTCAATGTTAGCCATCACATACAGAACAATATGAATCACAAAGTAAAGAAAGAGGTTTACTATTATAAATATGGGGGAAACTGAGGGACTCATTTAGGCCCTGTGGGGAGACAGTCTCCAGCATCACTGTCCATTTCAACTCTCTTTGGGCCAGAAACATCTTGAGGTCATCACCTTTGATACCCCCCTGAATCTTATCAATGCCTCGCACCATTAGAGATTTGGGATTGCAGTTATGAAATCTATGAAAGTGTCAAGGCAGGGTTTTCATTGTGGTGGTGTCCTTAACTTTGCCTGCGTTGCTAATTTCTCTTATGTGCTCACCTACTCTCACACGCAGCTCACGTGACGTCAAACCAATATAGATTTTTTGGCAGCCACATGTGGCATAATATACCACATGTGTGCTGCTGCATGTAATATGTTGATTAATAATAAAGGTTCGACTGCCATCGCTTGTTGCGAAGTGAGAGCTACGCACGAGATTGGCACAAGCAAGACACCGGCCACAAGGATAGAACCTTCTCAAAGGAAGTCCCACTCCAAAAATCCCAGATGTTTTTGGGATGTAATGACTTCGGGCCAACATGTCCTTCAGATTCTGGGATCTCCGTGGGGTCATCTGAGGACCCCCAGATAAGACCTCCCTCAAAGAAGGCTCTGACAGCAATACTGGCAATGACTCACCAGAACCTGCCTCATTGTATCCCATTCTTGGTTGTGGGTAGAAATTAATCTTATTACTCCTGGATCCCCATCTTTTTTCTTCTTAGAGGGGAGGAGGAGGTCATCATGTTTAGCATGCCTGGCCCTGTCATAACCGTTTTTAATAGTCCTACGACTATACCCTCTTTCTTTGAACCTCACCCTCAGATCTGATGCCTGCTCACGAAACATGGCGTCAGTGGAGCAGATCTGCTTCATCCTTAAGAATTATTCAACCGGGATTGCCTTTATTGTGGATTGGGCGTGGGCTGAAGATGCATGTAATAATGCATTCACGGATGTCTCTTTCCTAAAGACATCCATTTGTAAAAACCCACGCTCATATACTGTAATCTTTATATCCAAGGAATCAATAGATCTCTAGCTATATTTGTGTGTGAGCCTAATGTTTAAGTCATTTTGGTTCAGAGTCATCATTAATCGATCAAGCTGCTCTGCTGTGCCCTGCAGAAATATATCATCTATATTGCGCACCCAGCACTGCACATGGGCAGTAGCCTGCCTGTCCCCGCACGGAAACAAATCCCGCTCCCAGTAACCCAGGAACAGGTTTGCGTACAAGGGCGCGCAGGCCACGCCCATGGCAGTGCCTCGCTTTTGCAGATAAAATAAGTTCTTAAAGGTGAAAAAATTGTGTGACAGGACAAAGCAGAGCAGCTCGACAATGAGCTCACACAAATGGCCATCCCGGTTGGAACCCTCAAAAAATAAAGATGACCACCTCCACACCTGCATCATGGTCGATGCAGGTGTACAGGGACTCCACATCTGCCGTGACAATAAACATGTCAGATTCCACAAAGATCCCGTCAATCCTCGTAAGGGCGTCTGTTGTGTCCTTGATATACGATGGTAATGTTGCCACTAGGGGTTTCAAATAATAATCAATAAAACGGCATACAGGGTCACATAGACCCCCGATACCAGACACAATTGGACGCCCAGGTGGATTGACGGGATCCTTGTGGATCCTCAGAAGCAGGTAGAAGGTGGGTATTTTAGGGGATCAGACAGTGAGACCACCCAATACTTTTTCAATGATGACCCCTCCTCAAATGCACCCACCAAGATCCTCTGGAGTTCAGCTGAGAAGCATGATATTGGGTTAGAGTCGAGTTTGGAATAGGTAGACCTATCCCACAGTTGTCTAAACACCTTTTTCGTATTTTGTACAGTGCTAAATCACAATGTTGCCCCCTTTATCCGCCGCCTTTATGACCACATCTTTATATGATTGTAATTCTTTAATGGCCAACCTTTGTTTATGTGTTAAATTATCAGTAGTTTTTCTAGTGTTGATTTTTTTTTAATTTTCCACCACAAGCTTGGTGAACACCTCAATGGCTGGGCAGGTGGACAATGGAGGGAAGTTCGTTGACTTGGGTAGAACTGTAGATGGGAACCTACCTGGTCCTTCTGGGGGTAGCTTGTTTTCCAGATCCTCCAAATCAAAAATTGCCAGGTTCTCCATTTCCTTTCCTAAATCATGGTCTCCTCTAGTGTGTAGTTTCCTCAAAAGCAGTTTACGTGCGAAGAGGTGTGTGTCCTTCATGTCTACAAAAAAATTAAATTTGTTAGTAGGGACAAATGTTAAGCCTTTTGATAGGACTTAGTTACCCGCTGTTTATCATGGATACCAGCGATCTCACGGCTGCTGAGTTGCTAGTGAGTCTACCTGTTTGACAGCTCACCAGCGACTCCAGAGAGACTTTCCAGTGATCCCAGCCAGGTCGGATCGCTGGTGAGATCGCTGGAAAGTCTCAGTGTGTGAAGGGGCCTTTAGGGCAGTGGGCACATGACCACCAGGGAATGATGTCCCAAGGTTAAGTTTACTGACCTCATCTGGTATATATGGTATGTGTATGAGGAGAGTCAGCTTGTTTGTTACCAATGATCATCTTCTAAAAGTATTAGTCAGGATCCAGCAACACTACAGGGGGAGAAGAGACCTGTTGTTGGGTAAGTAATATGATTTTAGGCAAAACGTGGAGAGATGTAGGTGCAGCTTCAACAATTGTATAGAGTTAGTAATAGGAAGTGAGCACTTAGTGTCCACTGTCCAGTGTGTCCACAAAACAGATGTCCTACCTGACATGACTGTGTTTAACCCCTTAAGTTTTTTTTTCTGGTATAAAAAAAAAGCGAAAATCATTAACAAAATGTTATGTCTCCATTTCTTCAATGTTTAGTGGAAGGCGCTGTGTGAGGGCTTGTTTTTTTTTGTGGTGACCACAATATTTTTTTTTACTAGTTTGGTGTACTTACTACATACAACACATTGATCAGCTTCTTTATGCATTTTTCTGTGGAGTTGTGGTACAACCAAAAAAAACACAATTCTAGCAGTTAAAACTTTTTTTCTATTTTAATAGTCATAACAAATCATGTTAATTTTAGATTTAAACAGATCTGACTTCTGTACACATCTATAAAACACTTTTTTTTGTATAGCTTCCATATTGTCAGTGGCGTAACTAGAGTCTGATGAGCCATGGTGCGAAATTTAGACCTGCCCTCCCCCCCCACCTCTCACACTTCGCACGCACACACATTCGTCAGATGTATGGGCCCATGTATATATGTCCCTTATCCTGGTATATATGGTCTTCCCCCTCCCACCACCATAGTCCTCTAATTATTATAATGCATCCCCATATTCCTCCATATATTACAATGTACCCTCATAGTCATCTATGTATTATAATGCATCCCATAGTCCTCCATAGTAATCAAAATATAATGCACCCCCATAATTCTCTATATAGTATAATGCTGCCTCAAAGCCCATCATACAGCATAATGCAGCCTCATATTCCTCCATATAGTATAATGCAGTCTCACATCCTTCCATATAGTATAATGCAGCCTTATGGTTCTCCATAAATCATAATGCAACCCCCCATAGGCCTCCAAATATTATAATGCACCTCATAGTCCTCTATATAGTATAATATACCCCTATTGTTCTCCATACAGTATAATGCAGCCTCATAGTTCTTCACATAGCATAATGCACCCCCATAGCCCTCCATATAGTATAATACAGCTTCACAGCCCTCCATATAGTATGATGCACCCCATATAGTCCTCCATATAGTATAATGCAGCTTCATATTCCTCCATATAGTATAATACAGCTTCATATCCCTCTATATAGTATAATGCACCCCCCATAGTCCTCCGTATAGCATAATGCACCTCCATATAGCATAATGCACCACCATAATCCTCCATATAGTATAATGGACCCCCACAGCCCTCCATGTAGCATATGCACCCCCATAGTGCTTCATATACACTGTGTTCCAAATTATTATGCAAATGTTCTTTTTCTCTGTTTTTCCTAATTGGTCGGTGCAAATGACAGTTAGTGTAACAAAAGTCATCACCTGTTAGAGTATACATCAAATTTTATTGAAGAAACCTTGCAATGATAACAGTATAATTTTCAAAATAAAAAAAAAACCCTCTAAATGCACTGTTCCACATTATTAGGCACAGGAGAGTTTCTAAACATTTGATAAGTTTGAAAGAACTGAAAATGCTCAATTGTTGAATTTGCAGCACTAGGAGGTGACATTCACTGAAATAAAAAGCTATTTAGCTCCAAAACATCCTAACAGGCCAAGTTACATGTTAACATAGGAACCCTTCTTTGATATCACCTTCACAATTCTTGCATCCATTGAACTTGTGAGTTTCTGGAGAGTTTCTGCTTGTATTTCTTTGCATAATGTCAGAATAGCCTCCCAGAGATGCTGTTTTGATGTGAACTGCCTCCCACTATCATAGATGCTTGATTATACTCCAAAGGTTGTCTATAGGGTAGAGGTCAGGGGAAGATGGTGGCCACACCATGAGTTTATCTCATTTTATGCCCTTAGCAGCCAATTACACAGAGGTATTCTTTGCAGCATGAGATGGTACATTGACATGCATGAAGATGATTTTGCTCCTGAAGTCCCGTTTTTGCTTTTTGTACCATGGAAGAAAGTTCTCAGTCAGGAACTCTATATACTTTGCAGAGGTCATTTTCACACCTTGAGGAACCTTAAAGGGGCCTGCCAGCTGTTTCCCAATGATTCCCGCCCAAAACATGACTCCTTCACCTCCTTGCTGACGTCGCAGCCTTGTTGGGACATGGTGGCCATCCACCAACCATCCACTACTCCATCCATCTGGACCATCCAGGGTTGCTCAGCACTCATCAGTAAACAAGACTGTTTGAAAATTAGTCTTCATGTATGTCTGGGCCCACTGCAACCGTTTCTGCTTGTGAGCACTGTTTAGGGGTGGCTGAATAGTAGGTTTATGCACCACAGCAAGCCTTTGAAGGATCCTACACCTTGAGGTTTGAAGGACTCCAGAGGCACCAGCAGCTTCTAATATCTGTATGCTGGTTTGTAAGGCCTTTTTAGCAGCTGCTCTCTTAATCTGATAAAATTGCCTGGCAGAAACCTTCCTCATTCTGCCTTTATCTGCACAAACAAGTCTGTGCTCAGAATCAGCCACATATCTCTTCACAGTACGATGATCACGCTTAAATTTTCGTGCAATATCTAATGTTGGCTAGGGTCACATTTGGCCTGCGCACAAATCACACAGTCTCGTCTGCACCAGGAATGCAACATGTCGCGTCCTTGGTGCGGACGAGACTGTGTGATTTGTGCGCAGGCATCCGCCTCCGCAGAGATCACATGTGGGAGTGAATGGGTGCGCACGGTCATGCGCAGCACCGTGCGCTCCCATTATAAAGATAGGAGCTCGCGGCCGCTGCGGTCACATTGTGGACCCCTCCGCAGTACGCTGCGGAGGGGAACGCTAATGTGAACCCAGCCTTACAGAGTAGATCCAGTTTCCGTCAGCAATGAGAACAGCTAATCGTTAAGGTACCAGGTGTCTCACGCTCACCAATCAAACATTCAAGTCAAGAATACAAAAGAGCTGACAATCTGAGGAAACAGTAATAATGCTAAAAACAGTCTTTACTGCTTTACTAGATGCATACAAAGGTGTAGAATGAGGAGATCACTGTACAGGGGAGGTTCTGGATTCATCACAGGGTGTAGCATAGGATTATTTTAAAAAAGAGTAGTTTTTTGAGCTGAATGAGCCGGATCATCAAAAAACAGCCAGACTGCCTATCACTACTCTGTCCCCCCTGCACTCTCCACACTGACCGCTGTCCCGTCCCCCCTACTCGCTCCACACACTCTGCTATCCCACTGCTCGCTCCGCACTCTCTGGTGTCCCCCTGTGCTTTCCACACTGGCCGCTGTCCCCCTGAACTCTATGCTGCACTATGCTGTCCCCCCTGCTCTCGACTCTGTCCCCCTTCTGCACACGCCGCACTGGCCGCTATCCTCCCCCCCCCCCCCCTCTTATGTCCCCTGCACACTCCGCACTGGCCGCTGTCCCCTCCCCCCCGCACTCTCCGCTGACCCCTGCACAGTCCGCACCGGCCGCTATCCCCCCTGCACACACCGCCCTGGCCGCTGTCCCCCCTAGACTCTCCGCTATCCCCCCTGCATTCTCATCTGTCCCCTGCACACTCCGCACTGGCCGCTGTCCCCCCTGCATTCTCCTCTGTCCCCGCTCTCCGCTATCCCCTCCTGCACACTCCGCACTGGCCCCGCCGCACGCTCCCCGGGGTCCCACTCAGGACACACTCTACACTCCGTGATTGTTTCCACCCTCCCCCGTTTCCTCTCTCATACCGGAAGTGAGCTCCTGCCATGTAATTTCCTGAGCCGGGAGCCCCGAAAGGCTCGAAGTTTGGGTTTTGTTTTTTTGTGTTTGTTTCTTTTGGAACCTGCGCTCTTGTCTCCCGGCCGCAGCCATGTCTGTAGCGGGGCTGAAGAAGCAGTTCTACAAGGCCAGTCAGGTGAGAGAGCAGGGCGCTGCCCATACCGAGCAGGGGGCGCCAGCGTCCATAGGAGAGCGGGGGATAGGGAGATGTGTGGCATGGGGGGTATAGGTGGCATGGAAGTGTGTTGTGTGGCATGGGGGTATAGGTGGCATGGAGGGGGATGTGTGACATGGAGGGTATAGGTGGCATGAAGGGGTGTTGTGTGGCATGGGGGTATAGGTGGCATGGAAGGGATTGTGTGGCAGATGAGGGGTATATTTGGCATGAAGGGGGATGTGGCATCAGAGTTGGAAACTTATCTGACCAGTACGGAGAGGACTGAGCGGATCACACCTCCCTGTCACTACACCTCCACTCCTATTTGTGCCTCCAGCAGCTGTTACATTGAGGACTTCTCCCAGGCCTGCGTATTGTCAGAATATACCATAGCTGATAATCCTCTGCCTTAATTTTCCCATCTTGGTGACTCCTTTTAAGGACTGGTGGATTTCTGTACATGGGGTTCAGACTGTCATTCATAAATTAAAGAGAACCTGCCACCCCCCCCCCCCCCCGGGCATTTTATACTGTGCTCAGCAGGTTATATGTCATGTAAATGGGGTTCTAGTAACCCCTGTATGTGCCCACACTGACCCCATACACCTGTGATATGAACTTATGTTCTGTGCACAGCTGTCCTCCTATTGAGTCACGTAGACAGCTATTTGGCTCATGTTGGTGAAAGTCTCGCCGCCCCTCCAGGCTGGTAATCCCGCCTCTCTGGCCGGAGCATGAGTGTCAGCGGCACTCGCGCAGTATAGCGGGTGTCAGAGAGCTATAGAACAATGCTGAAGTCTCATGAGACTTCGGGACACTGACAGCGGCACCCGCGCATAGTGTGGAGGTCTCACGAGACTTTAGCATTGTTCTATGGCTACCTGACACCCGCTATACTGCGCGAGTGCCGCTGACACTCATGCGCCGGCCAGAGGAGGGGCAGTTGATTTGAACAATGCAGGGCGGGATTACCAGCCTGGAGGGGCGGCGAGACTTTCACCAACATGAGCCTAATAGCTGTCTACGTGACTCAATAGGAAGACAGCTGTGCACAGAATATAACTTCATATCAAAGGTGTATGGGGCCAGTCTGGGCATATACAGGGGTTACTAGAACCCCATTTACATGACATATAACCTGCTGGGCACAGTATAAAATGCCCTGGGTGGGTGACAGCTTCCCTTTAACCTTTCATGTGACTTCTTTCTTGCCTGTATAGTGTGAAGTTCACCATAGAATTTTTATTGTGTGAACGGTACCATAACACCATACAATAGCCGCCCCATGGGGCTCGGCCCACCATCTAGTGTGTAGGGGGTCTCCTGACTGATGATGTTGGGGGAAGATTGAATTTATTTCCAGTTTCCCCTTGTTCTCAAGGAGATAGGCACTGTCAGCTTTTTTCTATTCTGGCCATTGAAAACACATTAATGTTGCAGGCCTACAGCTATTTACTTGGAGTCCCTGCAGTTGGATCCATTATCAGGCGGTGATGACTAGGGAAATTGTTATGGCGGAAAACATTGAGCTAGCCTTAAGGCCCCATTACACACTGCAATGTGGCAGCGATCCGATCAACGATGTGGATCGCTACCACATCGTGAACTGATCGCTGGTGAGCTGTCACACAGGCAGACTCCCCAGCGACCAGTGGACCAGCGACATTGTGGATAAGAATAAAATATTCTTTCCAAGATGTGTAGCTCCTGCTGCCAGGCTGCGATAGCAGGTATCTAGGCAGCGGGCAGCCCCTAGATACCCGATGTATACCCTGGCTACCAGCCTTCTCCGCTTACAGGCTGGCATCCAAGGTACACAGCGGGTAACTAGGGACAGTGCTGTCCCTAGTTACCCTCTGGGTACCTTGGATACCAGCCTGTAAGCGGAGAAGGCTGGTAACCAGGTTATACATTGGGTAACTAGGTGTTGCCTAGATAGCCGCTGTTTACCATGGTTACCAGTCTGCTCTGCTTATCGCTGGTCGTTTGGCCCCTGTTACACATGGCGATGCGTGCTGACCAGTGGACGACCAACGACAGATTTATGGTCATAGCCATAAATTTACGATCAACAACTTATCGTTGATACGTGTCACACAAAACCGTGTCATTTCGACATTGCTGCAACGTCACCAAACCGTTTAGGATCGGTCATCAATTATTAGATGAGTGGAATTAATTTAATTCAAATAATCTTTTGTATTGGAATCAACGCTGCCAAACGTGGTGCTGGAGAAGGATGTCATCAATACAATAGATGACAAGAAGAACAAATCCATTTTGGAACAGATCAAGCCAGATATGCCACTTGAAGCAATAATCACCAAGCTAGATCAGATACAGGTAGAAACCAGCTCACCCTTGTAATCTTCAGTGAAAAGTGCACGGCAAATCCTCCGGCTCGTAGTACAATAGAAAAAATAGAGATTTTCCAGCTCCAAATTTCTGGTATAAAAGTTGTCTCCAGCTTTGTTTTGTAAAAAAGTGAACAGAACAAACACAAGATTTTACTGTGTCCTTTTCCAACTATCTACACATCTGACATGTAGATAGCTGGAAAAAAGACGCTGCAAAATCTTGCTTCCGAAATGCGTATCAGTATGGCCCATAGGTGCTATATTACAGCGGCATAATGTGTTTACTTGTTCTGTTCAATTTTTTACAAAATAAAGCTGGAGAAAACTGTGGAGCCCACTGGGTCGGGGTACTCGGTGCTGGACCGGGGTACTGCTGGGGATGTCACGGTGGTCTTGGTCCGGACCGTGTCCCGGGTTCCGCAATAAATGGGGGATATTTACAGGGGAGTTTGTCGTGACGCCACCCACGGGTTGTGGTCAGTAAGGGGGCCGACCGCTGCAGTGTACTTCTGTCAGGAGGATGAATGGATGCTGCAGCTAGGTGGATGAGCCCGCCGCTGGTCAGGACAGCTCCTGACAGGGTAAAATGGTGGATTGACAGTTCTGTATACCTGGAATCAGACACGGACACTGAAGCAGGGTTCACCGGGTTTACTTTCCAATTCTTCCAAGTCACACAGTGCACGGTACAGTTCAGTTCTTAACAGCTTTACACAATGGGCTCCGGTAACACTTGAACCCTCTGCAGCCAGGTTATCACTCTAAGACTCCTCACTCTTTCTATATGACCTTTCAGGCTGATTCTCTATGCTTCTTCTTCTGGGTGGATTGCGGAGCGGCAGCTCGATCCCTCAATGTAGCTTCCCCCTAAGTGTATGGGCGGTAAGCCGGGTCCACCTATTTGCTGCTATGCCCCCAACCCTGTAGTGGGAACACGGATCTGAAATCTGTGTTCCCCTTCAGTTTGTCTGGGGAGCCGGTATGAGACTTCAGTCCCCCTCAGAGCCGACACTCTGGTTCCAGCCTAGCCTTGGGTGTCCCTGTCTTGCAAGAGATCACCGGGCTCCTTCCTACCCGTGTAACTTCCCGAGTACGTCAGGAGAGTCTGTCCTGTCAGTAATTTGTCAGCACTCGTCTACTCCTCTTGGTCTTTTTCCCTCAGCCTACTACGGCCTACTGGCTAACTACTTCCTGTTTCTCCTTTCTATACTTGTTCGTTACCATGACTATGCCTCACCCACTTATAACTGGCCCTACTACCCCTTGCCTGCCTAAAGTCCCAGGCTCCGGGTTGGGTCTTATGTCAGTGGATGTGTATTTTTGAGGTGTTTGTTATACAAACTGTCACTATCTCCTGGCTGTAGTTCCTACATGTGGTCACCCTGGTCGCAGGGGCGCCACAAAACTCTTATACCGGAAATTCGGGACTGGAGAATCTTTATTATTTCTATCACCACCCTACGACTTGCCTACTTTGGACACCTCATACAAAGAGATAAATCACTAGAGAACATTATGGTAGGAAGAATAGAAGGTACAAGATGAAGAGGAAGACCAGAAACCCTATCGCTTGATACTGTCAAGATAACGGCAGAGAAGACCCTGGTGGACCTATCTAGGTTTGCGCAAGATAAATCTTCCTACTTTATTCATCAAGTTGCCATGGCTCGAGATCTAGCTGAAGGCCGATAAATAATATTAGGAGTCTGGCATCTAAAGCCTACACTGATGAGCTCAGTTAGAGGCAGGAATCCATGAACAGAGCTTAGCAACACAGCTCCATTCAATACGTAGTGGCTAGTGATGAGCGAGTTGCGAAATATTTGACCTCACTATACTTGTAACGAGTAGTTCTTAATGCTTACATATTCGTCTAAATAGCGAGTCCAATGTTAGTCAATTAGGCTCTGCTCACACAACATCCAACTATAAAACAATTCTTTTTGGGCAAGGAGGGAGGGTGGGCTTTTTTTCATTTTCACTGCATAAAACACCTTGCTGTGCCCCCAGAGAGACCCTAACATTCAATTTGCCTTCACTGAGGTGCCAGGTCACTTTGGGTACTGAGGGGAGCTGGCAATATGTGTCAGATCGATAACGATCGACACATCACTCACGAGCACCAGCGATACTCTCCGAATCAAGAGTATTGCAAATACTGTACTATCTGTGCTAGTAGCGAATAGTAATGATTACACTCGCCCATGACTACTAGTGGCCATTCCTAAGGACAGCAGACACATCTGGCTGAGATAGAGCTACTGTTTAACCACTTGCATGACCCTGTCAATTCCTAACCGCAGCATTTATGTGATAACTAGCAGAGGAGTGCATCCAGGTAGCCATCTGTTTCACAGTGCTCATGGGTTACCTACTGAAGGAGCCAGACATCACATTCTGGGCTTCATAGGAAATTAACATATTTGATGTCGCCATGTCCGTAAAGTTGTTGTTTGGTTTCAAACTACATGTCTGCAGTATTTACTATTTACTGGAGATTCAAAATGGGCGTATCTAACATTGGTCTGACATTATGAATCTTTCAAAGCACTCATTGATCTCAGGGAGACCAGTCGAGGAAAACAATGCGGGTAGCTGGCTAAAGCTCTCAAACACAGTGAAATCTGTGTTTGAGACTCTTAAACAAGGCTCCACGGACTTCATTTGCATATTATGAATCTTGGACTTGCTGACAGCTGGCAAAATTCAGCTGGCATTAACCCATTTATTAGCCAGTCTGCAACCACCACAGGGCAGCTGAAAAAGCAGGTACAACTCCAAAAATTGCAGTTCAATGAATGCGCAATTTTATGGGGTGGATGCGGACTGCAATTTGCAGCGTGGGGGTCCCAGAACACTTGGGCTTACCCACGCTGGGGATTTCAACCCCCAGCTACCTAGTTGTACTTGGCTGGAAACCAAAAATACAGCGAAGCTCCACGTCTTTTTTTATTAATATTATTTATTTCAAGACTAAAAAAAGGGCTCCCCTGTATTTATAATTACCAGCCAGGTAAAACTAGGCAGCTGGGGGATGGTGGCAGCCCGTTCCTGCCTACTGTACTTGTGCTAGTCACCAAAAATACAGCAGAGCCCCATGACAGAGCAAAATTTGCGCAAAATCCATGGTAAATACACAGCAAATATAGTGTGAACAGTGCTGAGTATTTTGGAGCTAACAGTGAGACCATGAGAGAAGATTACTGCAAAATCCGCAGCAAAAATTGACATGCTAAAGATTTTTATTGCTGTAAAATGCGTGCCATTTCTGCTGTCGGAGAATCCACAGCAAAGGCACAACACTTCTAATTTCCCATACAAATTGCAGGGAATGTGCTGTACTGTGGATTTGTCAAAAAAAAAACACAGGAAATAACAGCGTCAGCACACAACCTTAAAGACATATTTATGTCATCAGCCCTCTCCATGCCTTTGATGCAGGCCTGCATCTTTCCCTGCATTTGACAAGTGATTTAATCAGCCATCAAGGTCCTCAAACAGCCACTGGTGGATTGGATATGGCTGCTTTCACACTGCAGTTTTTTCCTGATCAGGATTCATAAGGCCACGGGCACATGTTCAGTATTTGAGTTTTTTTACCTCAGGATTTGCAGACAAAACCAGGAGTGCAGCAATCAGAGGAAAAGTTTAATGGTGGGTTTACACGCTCCAACGTCGGTCCGATATTGGATCCGACGGCGCGGGAGCACACTTTTTGTGCCCGGTCTTCCCAGAATCGCATCGGCGGTTTACACATTGCGATATCGGGATACAACGTCCCTACGATGTGTACGCCCCCTTACCCAGGAACGACCATTTAACATGGGAGTGAATGGGTGACGTTGTACTGCACATTGGAGTTGGGCTGTCACACAGGACGATCCTGCTCCAACCGGCATCCGATATCGGGCCGTTGAATAGCACGCTCATTCGACCCCCGATATCGGATTGACATCGTTTGTGCATCGTATTGGATGTTCACATCATGCAACGCACGAACGATATCGGGTCCAACGCACGAACCACGTGACTTTTGGTCGGAGTTGGACGCCGATATCGCAACGTGTAAACCTACCATAATAGAAGCACATCACCACTTCTGTATTTAATTATCCACTCCTGGTTTTGGCTATAAATCCTGAGGTAAAAAAATCATCAAATACTCAGTGTGTGCACGTGGCCTAAGGCTGTTTTCACACTGCAGTTTTTCCCTGATCAGGTTTTGAGTGCCAAAACCCAGAACAGGTGTCAATTTTTCAATAAGGGTATGTGCCCACATAGTGGTTTAGTGACGTTCAAACCGTCAGTAAACCGGTGGAAATTTGCAGGAGCCTAGAGTTCTGAGCTCTGAAGTCTCCAGCTGTTTCCCAGCGGTTTTTTCAGCTTGTGCACAGCGTTTTTCAGTCGGTTTTTCCGGCGGTTTTCTATGGAGGATTTTGTTCATGAAAACGATCAAAAACCGCTGGGAAGAATTGACATGTTGTATGCTCCTAAACCGCTAGGAAACCGCTCAACCTCTGGCAGATCCGCTCTCATAAACCCACTATGTGTGCACAGCGTTTTCTAAATAGGGTTACTTGTAAGTCCTAACGCTGCTTAGGATTTACATAAATTTAAATAAAACCTATGCTAAACCGCCGGCGGTTTTCGCTGCTAAACCGACGTTAAACCACTATGTGGGCACATACCCTTATAGTTTTTCTCTGCAAGTTTCACTCCTGGTTTTGGCACACAAAACCTGATGAATCCTGATCAGGAGAAAACTGCAGTGTGAAAGCAGCCTATGACAGGAAGCGTGTCACTGATTCCATCCATCGGCCACCCGTCATGTGAGGCTTGGTGCTGATGGGTTGTCATGACACCCGGGTGTCAGGGTGATGAGCTCCATGCCTGTCATCACTATCGATCAGCATAGTCGATTAGACAAACAGCTTCAGGTCCTCTAAATTAAATCCAATTAAAAGTAAAAAAAAAAAAAAAAAAAATAAAACACCACACGTTCAAATCACCCACTTGATATGGAAATCAATAGTAGTACCGGTAATTAGTAATTGAAATATTTATAATTTATATTCATAATTATTAATTATATTTATATTATATTCTAATTATTAAAAATTATTTGAAACTTTTTTTCACAATTGCGCATCAAAATTTTGAATTTGGTTTCTCCAAAGCAAAATCAAAAGAAACATAGTCTTCTGACATATTAAATGAAAGCTGCTATCGGTCTGAGAAAAATGATGCCTCTCCCACCGCTTTATTCTAATTCTAGCCTGAGATATGATAAAAAATGTAAAGCCATGCCAGGGCAAACTTTGTGCTTTTTAAAAGTTTTAAAAATCTGAAAAATTCTAAACTTTTAATTTGTAATTAGCTAAAGTTGTGCTTCATATAGAAAAAAAATAAATCTAAAGATGTCAGGTAAAAAAATATTCATATTTAGATCACTTGATATGGAATGACCCATTGACGCTATAATAGTTAAATATTTTAAAATATCCCATCGCGATCCCAACTTGAAATTTGGTACAGATGTGGCTAAGAGCAAAGTAGACACATGGGCAGTTTTGGGAATTTTTACTTTTTTTTTTTTTTTCCGGAAATTCGGTTTAAAATTTTGCGTTTGCGTTCACATGTGTAAAATATTAACAAAGCTACTATTGTGACATATCTGGTGAAAGCCTGGACAGTTCTGAGTAGAATGGTGTTTATTTTCATTCTCTATCTTATTTCTAGCCTGAGTTATGAGGAGAAATGTAAAGGCAGGCAACACCCAAATTCACACTTTTCCAAACTTTGAAAATCAATTAAAAAAAATAAAATTCTAGAAATGTTTTCTCTTCACAATTTGCGTTGTCTGACATGCTATTATCAAATAACAAAATCTCAAAAGAATTAAAAATATAGAGGTAATAATCACTGGTTCACTTGACATGGAATGACCCGCCTGGGTTTCTCCACACACTGCTTAGAATTATCACCAAAAAGATCTATCTTTGTCACATCAGACCAGAGAATCTTATTTCTCATACTCTGGGAGTCCTTATTGTGTTTTTTAGCAAACTCTATGCGGGCTTTCATATGTCTTGCACTGTTAAAGGCCTGACTGGTGGAGGGCTGCAGTGATAGTTGACTTTGTGGGACTTTCTCCCATCTCCATACTGCATGTCTGGAGCTCAGCCACAGCGATCGTGGGGTTCTTCTGTACTGGACCTCTCACCAAGGTTCTTCTCCCACGATTGCTCAGATTGGCCGGACAGCCGGGTCTAGGAAGACTTCTGGTGGTCCCAAACTTCTGCCATTTAAGGATTATGGAGGCCACTGCTCTTGGGAACCTTGAGTACTGCAGAAATTCTTTTGTAACATTGGCCAGATCTGTGCTTTGCCACAATTCTGTCTCTGAGCTCCTTGGGCAGTTCCTTTGACCTCTTGATTCTCATTTGGTCGGACATGCACTGTGAGCTGTGAGGTCTTGTATAGACAAGTGTTTGCCTTTCCAAATCAAGTCCTATCAGTTTAATTAAACACAGCTGGACTCCAATGAAGGAGTAGAACCATCTCAAGGAGGATCACAAGGAAATAGACAGCATGTGACTTAAATATAAGTGTCTGAGCAAAGGGTCTGAATACTTATGACCATGTAATATTTCAGTTTTTCGTTTTTATTAAATTTGCAAAGATTTCTACATTTGTTTTTTGTTTTTCCAGTCAATATGGGGTGCAGAGTGTACATTAAAGCGAACCTGTCACCCCCCCTAGACATGAAAACCTGAGCTCCCACCTTCTGCAGCACTAAGGCTGCACTCAGACAAGGTTTATATTGCATTTAGCATAACTATATTCACTGAAATATTCACTTATATAATATGAGGCAGTTACCAGGACCGAAGACCGGGAGGCGGGGTTTCCAGCGTCTGTGTGCCGCCCCCGTGCTGTCCATCATCCCTCTGTGTTGGGGATGGTGCGATTCCTCCACCCCCTCCTCGCTCTAACCGGCGCCTGCGCTTTGCTGTAGCTTGCCGGGCATGCGCAGTGTGCGCTGCCCGACAACGTCCTGGCCCCCTCGCACCTGCGCAGTACGCCGACCCCACCGTGGATTATTCATTATCCTCACTTCGGGGCGGCAAAACGGCGCCTGCGCATTTGCTGTGCTGTGGGGGGGGCACCTCTGACTGCCTCTCTCCTCCCACTCAAAGCCGACTGTCAAACTAGAAAACCGGCACAGAGGAGAGAGAGAGGCAGGAAGAACAGGAGGAGCCACACACTATGCCTGCTGGAAGTGGGGAGAAAGACAAACGTAACTTTACCCTTCCTCACACACAATCCCTCTATCTATATCTATCATTTCTATCTTTCATTCTATCTTTCATTCTATCTATCTTTCCATCTATCTCTCTATCTGTCTACCTATCTATCCCTCTTTTCTGGTCATCATAATGGGAGACCCAGACAATGGGGTTTAGGGCACTGCCCTCCGGAGGTCACACTAGGTACTACAAGTTTGTAGACACCGCCCCCTCCGCTTATAAACCCCTACCGCAGGGAACATCCTCAGTTTTAAACTTAGTGTGCTCGGAGGATCACGCTTTGCTTGCACTTCACTGCATTCTCACAACTTACGTGATGGCGTCTGAAGACAAGGTAAAATGGTTCCGGTCGGGACCTGCGACAGCCTCCCCGCTCACCCTTGTGGAACACGCAGGTGGAGGTACCGGAGGGCCTAGAGCCTGGACACTTTGTGTTCTCCCGGTACGCTGTTGCTCTCCTTTCCATCCCTCTCTGGGGGGCTCTGGAGAGTGGGAGATGGGAGCCTTGCACAGCTCCGCTCCGTCCGAGGCCTCCCTAAATGGTGCTTACAGACCGGACTGGAGCCAGCCCAGTCCGAGGCCTCCCTAAATGGTGCTTACACTCCGGACTGGTGCTGAACCCCCGTCCGAGGCCTCCCTAAATGGTGCTTACAGACCGGACCGGCACTGAGGCACTCTGTGTCTCCTGTGTGCCTGGGGGTAGTGTCTGTCACTTTATGTGTCCTGACACTCAGACCGCGCGTTACTCTCGGGTCCGCGGATCTGGAGGTGTACCCTGTGCTGGGGTTACCCTGGCTGACCGCCCTGTGTGTCACAGGGGCTGAGGCTGTAGGCTGCGGATGTTTGTTTGGGCATGCAGTCTGTGTGTGTATTATCACACTACTTCCCGCGCTGCGGGCTCTGGCGCCTTCATACTGAGGCTGCTTGGAGGATGGGAAGCAGCCCGTGCGGTGACGTCATCGATGGGCGTGTGTGTGTGCTTCCCGCGTGTTTCGGCGCCGCCCACGGCGCCCACTGGACAAGCTAATAAAGGATTCTGCTGAGTCTAAGATCCCGCAGAATAAACCTAAGCCACGGTACACCGTTAAAAGGAACCCAAAACAGTGGTCCTTTCGCTCCAGCTCACAGTCATCAGCGACGTCCGCTCGCACGGACCGAGGGGGTAAGCCTGCTACTCAGTGGCGCTCTAAGAGTCGTCAGAAGAAGCCGGCGGGGGCAGCGGCTGCCACCCCCAAACCCGCCTCTACATGACTCGCACTCTCTTCCTACCTCCCCACAGGTGGGGGGCCGCCTGTCGCGATTTCAGGACAGGTGGCTACTTCACGTTCAAGATCAGTGGGTCCGAGACGTGGTCTCGCGAGGTTACAGGATAGAGCTGACGTCACAACCGATACCCCGATTCCATCGGTCGGTCCCGTCTCCAGAAAAGGCTCAGGCTTTTCACCTGGTGTTGGAAGGGCTCCGCAGAGACGGGGTGGTGGTCCCAGTGCCTTCCGGGGAGAGGTTTCGGGGTTTTTACTCCAACCTCTTCATTGTCCCAAAAAAGGACGGCTCCTTCCGCCCGGTTCTGGACCTAAAACTGTTCAACCGTCACGTGTTGGTTCGGAAGTTCCGTATGGAATCCCTACGCTCCGTGATCGCGGCTGTGTCACAGGGAGACTTCCTAGCGTCAATCGATATCCGAGACGCTTACCTTCACGTGCCCATTGCACCGGCTCATCAGCGCTGGTTGAGATTTGCAGTGGGGGAAGAACACTTCCAATTTGTGGCGCTGCCTTTCGGGCTGGCCTCGGCACCGCGGGTGTTCACAAAAGTGATGGCATCTATGATGGCTCTCCTGCACATACAGGGGCATGCTGTAATACCCTATCTGGACGATCTACTGGTGAGGGCGCCATTGGAACACCTTTGTCGGCAAAGCCTGGAGGTGACCATGAAGTCTTTGGAACAATTTGGGTGGCTTCTCAATATCCAGAAGTCGACACTGGTTCCGACCCAGTCATTGACATATCTGGGCATGGACTTCCACACGGACTCAGCCCTGGTGTCTCTGCCACGAGCCAAGCAGCTGGCTATCCAATCAGGAGTGCAGGATGTCCTCCTGTCACCGCAATCATCCCTACGGGTATTGATGAAGCTGGTGGGACGCATGGTAGCTGCGATAGAGGCGGTGCCTTTCGCACAGTTTCGCCTCCGTCCTCTCCAGCTGGAGATTCTCCGCAGATGGGACAAGAGGACAATCTCTCTGAATCGGCTGGTGGCGCTTTCTCAACCGACCAGGGATTCCTTGCAGTGGTGGCTCCAGCCCCGTCACTTGTCGCGGGGCCGGTCCTTCCTCAAGCCGTCATGGTTAGTGGTGACCACCGACGCCAGTCTGAAGGGCTGGGGTGCGGTGTTCTTACACCACAGGGCTCAAGGCCTCTGGACTCCGTCGGAGTCGGCGTTGCAGATCAACGTGCTGGAGATCAAGGCGGTCTATCTGGCGCTCCTAGCGTTTCAGAAG
The DNA here is from genome assembly GCA_033576535.1 of Allobates femoralis. Lineage (NCBI taxonomy): Eukaryota > Metazoa > Chordata > Amphibia > Anura > Aromobatidae > Allobates > Allobates femoralis. The sequence continues at coordinate 355,990,452 of JARQOC010000003.1, read as the reverse complement.
TTCCTGTCAGGACAGCCCATTCGGGTTCAATCCGACAATGCGACGGCCGTCGCCTATATAAATCATCAGGGAGGGACCAGAAGTGCTCAGGCCCTCGCCGAAGTCCACCGCATTCTATCTTGGGTGGAGGACAACGACTGCCTGATCTCCGCAGTTCACATCCCAGGAGTCGAGAACTGGGAGGCCGACTACTTGAGCCGGCAGGGGATGGACGCCGGAGAGTGGTCCCTTCATCCAGACGTCTTCCGGGACATCTGCAGCAGATGGGGCACTCCGGACGTGGATCTGATGGCCTCGCGGCTGAATCATCAGGTGCCGCAATACATGGCGAGATCATGGGACCCTCTGTCTCTGGGGGCGGACGCCCTGATCCTGAGTTGGTCCAGCTTCCATCTACCGTATGTGTTCCCGCCTCTGGCTCTGATTCCCAGGGTTCTGTGGAAGATCAGGTCGGAATGCAGGGTAGCCATTCTAGTGGCTCCAGATTGGCCCAGGAGGTCCTGGTATCCGGACCTGTGGCGACTGTCAGGCGGACACAGGTGGGCTCTTCCAGAACGCGCAGATCTGCTCGCGCAAGGCCCATTCTTCCACCTCAATTCCAGGGCCCTCAGATTGACTGCATGGCTCTTGAGGCCTGGCTGCTGACATCCAGAGGCTTCTCTCCTACGGTAGTCGCCACTATGACTCGGGCTAGGAAGCCTGTTTCCAGGAAGATGTACCACAGAACGTGGAAGATTTTCTTCACCTGGTGTGCCTCGGGTGGCCGGTCCCCGTGGCCCTTGTCCATCCCGACATTGTTGGCTTTTCTACAGTCGGGGTTGGAATGGGGTTTATCCCTCGGCTCCCTGAAGGGTCAAGTGTCAGCTCTTTCAGTGCTGTTTGACAGGCGCTTGGCGCTCCTTCCCAGGGTCCGTCAATTTCTGCAGGGGGTGTCTCGGGTGGTTCCGCCCTACAGGCGACCTCTGGACCCTTGGGACCTTAACATGGTCCTGGCGGCGCTGCAGAAACCGCCGTTTGAGCCGGTGAGAGACATTTCTCTATCTCGTCTGTCCCAGAAAGTGGTATTTCTGGTGGCGATTACGTCTCTGAGAAGGGTCTCAGAATTGGCTGCACTATCGTGCAAGTCGCCCTTCCTGGTGGTTCACCAAGACAAGGTGGTGTTACGCCCGCGGCCAGAATTCTTGCCAAAGGTGGTTTCCACTTTTCATCTGAACCAGGAGATTGTTCTCCCATCATTTTGCCCCGCTCCCGTTCATCAGGTGGAGCGCGATCTCCATACTCTGGATCTCGTGAGGGCTGTGCGCATTTATGTGTCCAGGACTGCCTCCTTCCGGAGTTCGGATTCATTATTTGTCCTTACGACAGGTCGCTGTAAGGGGTCCGCGGCATCGAAGTCAACCTTGGCCAGATGGATCAAGGCTCCCATTCAAGAGGCTTACAGGTCTTCTGGTTTGCCTCTCCCGGTGGGATTGAAGGCTCACTCTACCAGAGCTGTCGGTGCCTCCTGGGCTTTGCGACATCGAGCTTCGGCTCTACAGGTGTGTCAGGCGGCCACTTGGTCCAGCCTGCACACTTTCTCTAAGCACTATATGGTGCATGCCCATGCCTCTGCGGATGCAAGTTTGGGCAGGCGGGTCCTCCAGGCGGCGGTTGCCCACCTTTGAGGGGGACCATGGTTATCCGTCTTTTGAGGAACTCTTCCCGCCCTGGGGTATTGCTTTAGGACATCCCCATTGTCTGGGTCTCCCATTATGATGACCAGAAAAAAGAGAATTTTGTTTACGTACCGTAAATTCTTTTTTCTTTAATCATCAATGGGAGACCCAGCACCCACCCAGTTGTTCCGTTGCATGTTTTGCATTTGTTCTGTTCCCTGTTGGGACAGTGCTATCCGGGTTGTTGAACCGTTTGTGCACGGTTTCTTCCCGACGTTTCGGGTGTGGTTTATTTGTCTCCTCGCAGCTTATGGACCAAACTGAGGATGTTCCCTGCGGTAGGGGTTTATAAGCGGAGGGGGCGGTGCCTACAAACTTGTAGTACCTAGTGTGACCTCCGGAGGGCAGTGCCCTAAACCCCATTGTCTGGGTCTCCCATTGATGATTAAAGAAAAAAGAATTTACGGTACGTAACCAAATTTTCTTTATTTATCCCTCTATCTATCTATCTATCTATCTATCTATTTTTCTATCTATCTATCTATTTATCATATTTCTCTTTCTTTATGTCCATTTCTTCTATCTATCTATCTATCTATCCATATCTATCTATCTATCTATCTATCTATCTATCTATCTCTCTATTTATCTTTCTGTCTGTCTATCCCTCTGTCTGTCTATCCCTCTGTCTATCCCTCTATCCCTCTATCAATCTATCTATCTATCCATCCATCCATCTATCCCTCTCTTTCTATCTATTTCTCTATCTATTTCTCTAATTTCTCTATCTATTTCTCTATCTATCTATCTATCTTTCATCTATCTATCTATCTATCTATCTATCTATCTCTTTCATCTATCTATCCCTCTATTTATCCCTCTTTCTATCTATCCCTCTATTTATCCCTCTTTCTATCTATCCCTCTATTTATCCCTCTTTCTATCCCTCTCTTTCTCTTTCTTTATGTCCATTCTTCTATCCATCTATCTATCAATCCATCTTTTATCCATCTATCTATCTATCTATCTATCTATCTATCTATCTATCTATCTATCTATCTATCTATCTATCTATTCTATCTATCTATCTATCATCTATCTATATCTATCTATCTTTCCTCTATCTATTATCCTCTATTTATCCTCTTTCTATCTATCTATCCCTCTATTTATCCCTCTTTCTATCTATCTATCCCCCTTATTTATCCCTCTTTCTATCTATCTATCCCTCTATTTATCCCTCTTTCTATATATCTATCCCTCTATTTATCCCTCTTTCTATCTATCTATCCCTCTATTTATCCCTCTTTCTATCTATCTATCCCTCTATTTATCCTCTTTCTATCTATCTATCCCTCTATTTATCCCTCTTTCTATCTATCCCTCTATTTATCCCTCTTTCTATCCCTCTATTTCTCTTTCTTTATGTCCATTTCTTCTATCTATCATCTATCTATCTATCTATCTATCTATCTATCTATCTATATCTATTTATCTTTCTGTCTGTCTATCCCTCTATATGTCTATCCCTCTGTCTATCTATCCCTCTGTCTATCTATCCCTCTGTCTATCCCTCTATCTGTCTATCCCTCTATCTGTCTGTCCATCCATCTATCCCTCTATCAATCTATCTATCCCTTCATCCATCCATCCATCGATCCCTCTCTATCTATTTCTCTATCTATCTATCTATCTATCTATCTATCTATCTATCCCTTCATCCATCCATCCATCCCTCTATCTATCTCTATCTATCTGTCCATCCATCTATCTCTTAATCTATCTATCCATCTATCCCTCTATCCATCTATCCCTCTATCCATCTATCCCTCTATCCATCTATCCCTCTATCCATCTATCCCTCTATCAATCTATCCCTCTATCAATCTATCCCTCTATCAATCTATCCCTCTATCAATCTATCCCTCTATCAATCTATCCCTCTATCAATCTATCCCTCTATCAATCTATCCCTCTATCAATCATCCTCTATCATCTATCCCTCTATCAATCTATCCCTCTATCAATCTATCCCTCTATCATCTATCCCTCTATCATCTATCCCTCTATCAATCTATCCCTCTATCATCTATCCTCTATCTATTATCCTCTATCTATCTATCCCTCTATCTATCTATCCCTCTATCTATCTATCCCTCTATCTATCTATCCCTCTATCTATCTATCCCTCTATCTATCTATCCCTCTATCTATCTATCCCTCTATCTATCTATCCCTCTATCTATCTATCCCCTATCTATCTATCCCTCTATCTATCTATCCCTCTATCTATCTATCCCTCTATCTATCTATCCCTCTATCTATCTATCCCTCTATCTATCTATCCCTCTATCTATCTATCCCTCTATCTATCTATCCCTCTATCTATCTATCCCTCTATCTATCTATCCCTCTATCTATCTATCCCTCTATCTATCTATCCCTCTATCTATCTATCCCTCTATCTATCTATCCCTCTATCTATCTATCCCTCTATCTATCTATCCCTCTCTATCTATCCCTCTTATCTATCCCTCATCTATCTATCCCTCTCTATCTATCCCTCTCTATCTATCCCTCTATTATCCCTACTCATGTCTATCCCTCTATGTCTATCCCTCTATGTCTATCCCTCTATGTCTATCCCTCTATGTCTATCCCTCTATGTCTATCCCTCTAGTCTATCCCTCTCTGTCTATCCCTCTCTGTCTATCCCTCTCTGTCTATCCCTCTTCTATCCCTTCTTCTATCCCTCTCTATCTATCCCTCTCTTCTATCCTCTATCTATCCCTCTTATCTATCCCCTCTTCTATCTCTATCTATCTATCTCTCTTATCTCACTGTCTATTCTAATGTATCCCTCTCTCTATGTCTATCCTCTATGTCTATCCCTCTATCTGTCTATCCCTCTATCTGTCTATCCCTCTATCTGTCTATCCGCGTCTATTCTGTCTATCCCTCTGTCTGTCTATCCCTCTGTCTGTCTATCCCTCTGTCTGTCTATCCCTCTGTCTGGCTGGTTACAGAAATACGGCGAAGCCCACGTCATTTTTTTTTCTGAAAAATCAATAAAACCTAAAAAAGGGACTGCATCTTTATTAACCCCTCGACCATGGTCCAGGGGTTAATAAAGATGCAGTCCCTTTTATTTATATTGTTTTATTGATTTTTCAGAAAAAAAAATGACGTGGGCTTCGCCGTATTTCTGTAACCAGCCGGATCCAGCAGGCAGCAACGGGCTGCCCCCAACCCCCAGGTGCCTATTTGTACCTGGCCGGACACAAGAATATAGGCGAGCCCCCTTTTTTTATTATTTCATGAATTTCATGAAATAATAAAAAAAAAAATGCCTGGGGCTCCGCGCAATTTCTATGTCCAGCCAGGTACAGCTAAGCAGCTGGGGGCTGGAATCTGCAGCGCAGGGAGGCCCAAGCTTTCTGGGCACCCCCCGCTGCAAATTGCAGCCCGCAGCCGCCCCAGAAGATGGCGCGTTCATTGAAGCGCCATCTTCTGGCGCTGAACCCCGCTCTTCCAGTGGCCCTGGTGGCAGGTGGCTCACTGGGTAATAAAGGGGTTAGGGCCAGCTTTGTATTATTAGCTGGCCCTAAGCCCGAAATTTATGGCGGTCACGCCAATATTAGACATGACCGCCATGAATTTCCAGTAATCAATATAAAAAAAAAAACACAACACAGAGAAAAATAATTTTATTAGAAATAAAACAGAAGACAATTAGGGACTCCATCTTTATTTAAAAAATCATCTTCCGTCCGACGTAGTCCAAAACGCAATCTCAGCTCTGCTACATCCCTGTGCATAGACACACAGGGATGTAGCAGAGCTGAGAACTGACTAAACAGTCAGGGTTCAGCTCAGGTCATTATGACCTAAGCTGAACCCTGCTGTCAGCCAGACTCGCTCTACTAGAGGATAGATAGAGAGGGATGGACAGACAGCGGGATGGACAGACAGCGGGATGGACAGACAGACGGGATGGACAGACAGCGGGATGGACAGACAGCGGGATGGACAGACAGCGGGATGGACAGACAGCGGGATGGACAGACAGCGGGATGGACAGACAGCGGGATGGACAGACAGCGGGATGGACAGACAGCGGGATGGACAACAGCGGGATGGACAGACAGCGGGATGGACAGACAGCGGGATGGACAGACAGCGGGATGGACAGACAGCGGGATGGAGACGCGGATGACAGCGGGATGGACAGACAGAGCCGGGATGGACAACAGCGGGATGGACAGACAGCGGGATGGACAGACAGCGGGATGGACAGACAGCGGGATGGACAGACAGCGGGATGGACAGACAGCGGGATGGACAGACAGCGGGATGGACAGACAGCGGGATGGACAGACAGCGGGATGGACAGACAGCGGGATGGACAGACAGCGGGATGGACAGACAGCGGGATGGACAGACAGCGGGATGGACAGACAGCGGGATGGAACAGACAGACGGGATGGACAGACAGCGGGATGGACAGACAGCGGGATGGCAGACAGCGGGATGACAGCGGAATGGACAGACAGAGGGATGGACAGACAGCGGGATGGACAACAGCAAGGAAACAGGTAGTGGATGGACAGACAGCGGGATGGACAGACAGCAAGAGAAATAGATGGATAGATAGAGGGATGGACAGACAGCGGGATGGACAGACAGCAAGAGAAATAGATGGATAGATAGAGGGATGGACAGACAGCGGGATGGACAGACAGCAAGAGAAATAGATGGATAGATAGAGGGATGGACAGACAGCGGGATGGACAACAGCAAGAGAAATAGATGGATAGATAGAGGGATGGACAGACAGCGGGATGGACATAAAGCAAGAGAAATAGATGGATAGATAGAGGGATGGACAGACAGCGGGATGGACAGAAAGCAAGAGAAATAGATGGATAGATAGAGGGATGGACAGACAGCGGGATGGACATAAAGCAAGAGAAATAGATGGATAGATAGAGGGATGGACAGACAGCGGGATGGACATAAAGCAAGAGAAATAGATGGATAGATAGAGGGATGGACAGACAGCGGGATGGACATAAAGCAAGAGAAATAGATGGATAGATAGAGGGATGGACAGACAGCGGGATGGACATAAAGCAAGAGAAATAGATGGATAGATAGAGGGATGGACAGACAGCGGGATGGACATAAAGCAAGAGAAATAGATGGATAGATAGAGGGATGGACAGACAGCGGGATGGACATAAAGCAAGAGAAATAGATGGATAGATAGAGGGATGGACAGACAGCGGGATGGACATAAAGCAAGAGAAATAGATGGATAGATAGAGGGATGGACAGACAGCGGGATGGACATAAAGCAAGAGAAATAGATGGATAGATAGAGGGATGGACAGACAGCGGGATGGACATAAAGCAAGAGAAATAGATGGATAGATAGAGGGATGGACAGACAGCGGGATGGACATAAAGCAAGAGAAATAGATGGATAGATAGAGGGATGGACAGACAGCGGGATGGACATAAAGCAAGAGAAATAGATGGATAGATAGAGGGATGGACAGACAGCGGGATGGACATAAAGCAAGAGAAATAGATGGATAGATAGAGGGATGGACAGACAGCGGGATGGACATAAAGAAAGAGAAATAGATGGATAGATAGAGGGATGGACAGACAGCGGGATGGACATAAAGAAAAGAAAATAGATGGATAGATAGAGGGATGGACAGACAGCGGGATGGACATAAAGAAAGAGAAATAGATGGATAGATAGAGGGATGGACAGACAGCGGGATGGACATAAAGAAAGAGAAATAGATGGATAGATAGAGGGATGGACAGACAGAGAATGGACATAAAGAAAGAGAAATAGATGGATAGATAGAGGGATGACAGACAGCAGAATGGACATAAAGAAAGAGAAATAGATGGATAGATAGAGGGACAGACAGAAGAATGGACATAAAGAAAGAGAAATAGAGATAGAGGGACAGACAGAAGAATGGACATAAAGAAAGAGAAATAGATAGATAGATAGAGGGATAAATAGAGAGATAGATAGATAGGTAGACAGATAGAGAGATAGATAGAATGAAAGATAGAATGAAAGATAGAAATGATAGATATAGATAGAGGGATTGTGTGTGAGGAAGGTAAAGTTACGTTTGTCTTTCTCCCCACTTCCAGCAGGCATAGTGTGTGGCTCCTCCTGTTCTTCCTGCCTCTCTCTCTCCTCTGTGCCGGTTTTCTAGTTTGACAGTCGACTTTGAGTGGGAGGAGAGAGGCAGTCAGAGGTGCCCCCCCCCCCCCGCAGCACAGCAAATGCGCAGGCGCCGTTTTGCCGCCCCGCAGTGAGGATAATGAATAATCCACTGCGGGGTCGGCGTACTGCGCAGGTGCGAGGGGGCCAGGATGTTGTCGGGCAGCGCGCACTGCGCATGCCCGGCAAGCTAAAGCAAAGCGCAGGCGCCGGTTAGAGCGAGGAGGGGGTGGAGGAATCGCACCATCCCCAACACAGAGGGATGATGGACAGCACGGGGGCGGCACACAGACGCTGGAAACCCCGCCTCCCGGTCTTCGGTCCTGGTAACTGCCTCATATTATATAAGTGAATATTTCAGTGAATATAGTTATGCTAAATGCAATATAAACCTTGTCTGAGTGCAGCCTTAGTGCTGCAGAAGGTGGGAGCTCAGGTTTTCATGTCTAGGGGGGGTGACAGGTTCGCTTTAAGGAGAAAAAATTAACTTTTTTGAATTTACCAATTTACCATGTGTAAATCTATCTATATGGAGAGGGAGACACCGAGAGAGCATACAGTGTGGCCCATAGTGCTTAACCTGTGTACTGGACATGTGCACACAATGCTGCAGGGACCCTTCATCAAAATGTTTGTGTGATACCTCTGTGCACAACATAATTCCATGTGCTACCGCCCTGATGTAGAAAGAACTTACTCACACAGGTTTGTCTGTTCACAAATCATGTTTTTAGTTAGGGGAAAACGAACAAAAACCGCACAATACACAAAAATAAATAAGTGTTGTCATCAGAGAAATGAGAATGTTCAATTGTCTTAAAATTTAATGTACCCATAACAATAAAATCAAAAGATACACATGAAAAAAAATAACATTTTTAAAAGAATAAAAAACACAAGCAAACACGACATCGCTCGAGCGTTGCCCATGGTTTGCTGCCTGTGTCCATAAACACTACGAACATAATATGATGTATTTCGATTGGTAGCTCAATAATGCGTCCAAAATGGTTCCATCTGCGACTATTTGTGTATGTATGTATGTATGTATGAGGACACCAATGTGTACATGTGCATACACATACATATGTATGTGTAAATATTGAAGGAACTCTGGCACCAGACTTGTTGCAGTTAAAATTCCAGATCTTTATTCAGACATCCTTAAAAGCGTTAGTGGGGTACGCGACCCCCTTCCTCCACGCCTGACGCGTTTCGGATACAAAATCCTTAGTCTTAGGCGTATATGTATATGTTGTCATACTGTAGGTACCAATGTGGCAGACATACATGACTAATGACGTTCACAAGGTTGACAGATGTCTAAATTTATTTATATATGGTGCACATGTTGGCTCATTACTTTTACAACACAAACTATGTAACATACACACATTTACATATTCGAGGGGTAATCCAAAAGTAATGATAATCAATAATAAACACAATGAATATAGTAAAAAAAAAATTATTTTTCTACATAGTCTCCTAACAAGTCTATACATTTAGTCCATCTCTTTTCTAAACTTAGAATTCCCTTTGAAAAAAATTCTTGATCTTGTCCCTCAAAAAAATCCCCAACAGCGGTTATCACGTCGCTATTGTCGTCAAATTTCTTGCCCCGGAGGTGTTCCTTGAGCCGAGGAAAGAGAAAGAAGTCACTGGGGGCTAGATCTGGCGAACAGTGGGGGGTGTTCCACCAGTTCAAAGCCCCTTCTTGAATGGTAGCCATGGCAACTGCAGCTTTGTGAGCCGGCGCGTTATCTTGGTGAAACAGCACTCCAGCCCGCAGTTTGCCGCACCTTTTCTCCTTGATAGCCTCCCGAAATCATCTTATTTGTTCTGCGTAGTAGGAGCCCGTAATAGTGGCTCCCTTCTCCAGATAGTCCACCATAATAATTCCTTGAGCGTCCCAAAAAACGGACGCCATAACCTTCCCTGCTGAGCTTGACACTTTGAATTTCTTCGGTGTCAGTTCGTCGGCTCATTTCCATGTCATCGATTGTTGTTTAGTTTCGGGATCAAAGTGGTGGATCCAGGTCTCGTCCATGGTCAAAAAACGTGACAAAAAATTCTCCTTGTTTGCTTGGAACTTTTCGAGATTCGCTATTGAAATGTCAACTCGTTTCTTCTTTTGCTCGTCGGTTAACATTTTTGGCACCCAACACGCGGAGACCTTTCTCATGCAATTCTTCTGCAAGGATTCTGTGAATACTGCCATATGAGATCCCTGTGACCTCAGCTACATGCCTGATAGTCACTTTTCGATCTGCCAATACAACTTCTTCAACTTTTTTCACGTTTTCTTCATTGAGGGACGTGGATGGGCGTCCTTCACAATGTTCATCTTCTGTCGATGTTCTTCCCAGCATAAATTCCTTGGCCCAGCATGCCACTGTGGAATATGGAGGAGAGGAGTCCCCCAATGTTTCCACCAAGTCGCTGTGTATGTCTTTGGTAGTCATTTTTTTCAAGCAGAGGTATTTGATCACAGCTCTGAGCTCGGTTTTTTCCATTTTGATGCTCACTCATAGACAGTTCATATTCAAATGAATGTAGCTCCTGGGAATCGTGGCCTATTTAAGTGATTTTTTTTTTTTTCCTGGACTAGTGGGTACCTAAGAGAGAAGAAAACATTTTATTTTAATTTCTGTGTGCAATAGAAATAACCGATTATCATTACTTTTGGATCGCCCCTCGTATATTTGGAACTTCACAAATGTATTGTTAAAAGTGTTTATTTGCGTGCACACATGGGTAGATAAACGTCTATACAACACAATGGTGACTTCAATAAAGGCCCTGTCACACACAAAGAGATCGCTAACGAGATCGCTATTGGGATCGCTGTTGCGTCACGAAATCCGTGATGCAACAGCGATGTCGTTCTGTGTGACACGCACCAACGATCTGGCCCCTGCTGTGAGATCGTTGATCGTTACACACTGCTCTGGATCATTCCTGCGTCGTTGTGCTCCCGCTGGGAATGCTACATCGTTGTGTTTAACAAAGATAATGAGCAACGATCTCAATGCTACGCTATGGAGAGAAAATTCACAGCGACCTCTGTATAATTCTGGATCGCTGGTGCGTCGTTTTCACATCGCTGGTAAGATGCCTGTTTTACATCTTACCAGCACATCGTTATCGAGATCGCTGATGCGTCGTTATGTGAGACAGGGCCTTAAGTCTCCTTGTTTAAATGTGTTTACTGAAAGGTTAATGAACAAACAAGTAAATGAGTGTACTGATCAAAGCACGGATCTTCATAGATGCTGCCTTTTCCATAACAAACGCCAGCCAATCGGAACTCAGTAGTGGCAACCAATCGGCGCAGACGGGGCGCGGAAACCACAACTCCCAGGCACACCTACAGGATTGTTTGCACGAACACAGAAATCATTAACGACATCGTTATCGCGGTGTCACACATAACAATACAGCAGGTTGGAAGTTCGTGGATCGCTTGGATTGAGAACATATTGGTAAACCTGTCAACTCCGATCAAACGATTTATCTTTGTCGCATCATGCTGTTACACGCAACGACGCACTTATGATGTCGTTTCAACGTTGTTCAAACCGTGACTTTTGAGCGATGTCGTTAAAGATGTTGTGCCGTGTAACGGTACCTTAAGAGCGTTATTGCATTATTCTTAAATCTTCATAAATAAACTATATACATGCTCTACAATACCCGATGCATTAGAATCGGGCCACTATCTAGTTGGAATAATAACACTGGGGAACAATTTAAAAAAAATTTCTGTTGAGTTAGGTTTTTGAGCTGATTTATACTAAAATTGGCATGCTGATTCCAAAAATGTAGTCAGTTTTTTTCTAGCACGTGAAGTTTTTCCTCCACAACTTACCTGCCAGAGATGCACAATTGCACTGATATCTGTAATAAGACTTGTTATCTGATTACAATATAATATATATATATAATATATATTATATATATATATATAATATATACATATATATATTACTAGCTGTGAGCCCGATGCAAATGCATCGGGATTCTAGAACGTGGCAATATTATTTGCATTAATAGCATTATTATTACCATTAATAGCATAATTATTAGCATTAACAGCATTATTATTAGCATTATAGCATTATTAATAGCAATAATAGTACTAACAATAGTATTGTTATTAGTATTAATAGCATTATTGCCATAAATAGCATTAATAATAGCGTTAATAGCATTATTATGAGGAGTAATAGCATTATTAGCATTAATAAAATTAATAGCATTAATAGAATTAAAAATAGCATTAATAGCATTATTAATAGGATTACTAGCATGATTATTAGCCTTAATAGCATTAATATTAGCATGAATAGCATTAATAGCATTATTAATAACATTAATAGCATTATTAATAGCATTAATAGCCTAAATAATAGAATTAATAGCATTAATAATCGCATTAATAGCATGAGTATTAGCATAAAGAGCATTAATAGCAATATTATTAGCATTAATAGAATTTTGAATAGCATAAATAGCATGATTATTAGCCTTAATAGCATTATTAATAGCGTTAATATGATTATTAGCATTATTAATATTAGCATTAATAGCATAATTATTAGCATTAATAGCATATTATTAGCATAATAGCATTATTATTAGCATTAATAGCATTATTATAGCATTAATATAATAATAGCATTATATTAGCATTAATGATTAATAGCATAATAGCATTATTAATAGCATTAATATTAGCATTATTAATAGCATTAATAGCATATATAGCATTAATAGCATAAATAATAATTAATAGCATAATAATTAATAGCATTATTATTTGCATTTAATAGCAATTAATAGCATAATATATAGCATTAATAGCATTAATAGCATAAATAAGCATTAATAGCATTAATTAGCATAATAGAATTAATAGCATAAATTTTTAGCATTAATAGCATTAATAGTTAATAGATTATATTAGCATTATAGCATTAATAGCATTAATAGCATAATATTAGATTATAGCATTAATAGTCATTATTACATATGCATTAATAGCATAATATAATATAGAATTAATAAACATAAATAATATATAGCATTATATTAGATTACTATTAGCATAAAGAGCATAATAGCAATATTATTAGCATTAATAGCATTTTGAATAGTATAAATAGCATGATTATTAGCCTTAATAGCATTATTAATAGCGTTAATATGATTATTATTACCATTATTAGCATTAATATTAGCATTAATAGCATAATTATTAGCATTAATAGCATTATTATTAGCAGTAATAGCATTATTATTAGCATTAATAGAATATTTTTACATTTTTTAAAAATGTTTTTAAGATTTTCGCGGCCGCACTTGCCGCAAGTGCAAAACCGCACTTGCCGCACCTGCCGCAAGTCCCCCTATACTTTCTATGGAGATTTTCGCAACCGCGCCGCAAGTGTAACCGCATCTGCCGCGTTTGCCGCATAAGCGTTACACTTGCGGCGCGGTTGCAGTAATCCCCATTGAAAGTATAGGGGGACTTGCGGCAGGTGCGGCAAATGCGGTTTTGCACTTGCGGCAGGTGCGGCCGCGAAAAAAAACCGCGGCTGACTGCGGTTTTTTTCGCGGCCGCACTTGCCGCAAGTGCAAAACCGCACTTGCCGCACCTGCCGCAAGTCCCCCTATACTTTCTATGGGGATTACCGCAACCGCGCCGCAAGTGTAACCGCATCTGCCGCGTTTGCCGCATAACCGTTACACTTGCGGCGCGGTTGCGGTAATCCCCATAGAAAGTATAGGGGGACTTGCGGCAGGTGCGGCGGCTCAGGCAGTGACTCGCAATGGCCTCACGGCCATTGCTCGCGCTACATGAGCGGTAAATCGCTAAGTTGGCCAGCGACTCGCAATGGATCCCCATAGAAAGTATAGGGGGACTTGCGGCAGGTGCGGCGGCTGAGGCAGCGACTCGCAATGCTCGCGCTACATGAGCGGTAAATCGCTAACTTTGTAGCCGAGCCTCTGGTTCGAATTTCGGCCAGCGACTCGCAATGGCCGCTTCGCGGCCATTGCTCGCGCGTGGTGACGTCACAGAGTGACAAAGCTACGGTCTTTTTCGGGGTCCGACACGGAAGTGCCTACGGCAATTATATAGTAGATTTTATATATATATATACAGTATATCCTTTGTAAAAAAACATGATAGTGTTAAAAAACATATTTGTCATGCCTATTTCTTATATATTTCATTTTTTTTTTCATATTTGTACTACCGGTATTTAAAAAAAACAAACACTTTTTAGGTACAGTAGTTTACATATTTTTGAGAAGACAAAAATCCTATAGTTCAAAAACTTGACGTGATAGAGAAAAACTGAGATCATTTCTGGATTCAGCATCCAAAAATTAATTAAGAACAGTTGTCTGACCTAACTCCTAAAAAATTGTGTTCCCCAGTGTTATTAGTTCCACGACTGAACATGTTTAAAATAAAAAAAATGTTTAAATGCTGAGATAAGGGGGGCGTGACCTGGCCATGGAAGTGTGAGGAAGAACCTCCATAAGCTCTGCAGACCCGGGACTTTATAGAGCTATTCAACTTCACAATCTCTGCTCCAATGTCACGGAGAAAGAAGCCTGAAGATGCTGTGACAGCCCTGACACCTCCTGAGAAGCAAGGGAGAGAGGCAGGCATGGCAAAACTGTTTGGGACAGCAGGAAGAAAGGCAGCACGCTCCTCTGTAATGGCACAGGGAGGACCTCATGCTCAGAAGCTGCAGGCACAGTCACCTTCACAGCTGCCACAGAGAAACCCCCGCAAACAAAACACTGGAAGCCAGGTAACAGCTGTTATCAGCTCCTCAGATAAGGGGAAGGAGAGATCAAGGGAGTCTGCAGTTGTGGAAACATTAGAGGAGATTGCAGACACTGGAGAGGAGACGGAGGAGACATGGAGGGATTCTCCCCCCTCCCCTACACAGGCTGCAATAATGGTGCCTGCTTCAGACCAGTCCAGCAGCTCCTACTCTGAACTGAGGGCTATTAGGAGCATGATTGCTGCTCTCCCCACCAGACAAGACTTAGACTGTTTAATGGCCCGCATGGAGGCATCCCAAGCCAAAGCCCTGAGCCCCATTAAGGAGGATATAGAGACTCTAAAGTCACAATCCACTGCTGTGTCTGAGACCATAGCTGCCATTGAAGAGAGAGTCACTGCCTTGGAGAGACATGCTACACGCTCTAATGCACATATTGTTGCCCTGATTCTACAAGCAGATGACCAGGAGAATAGGGAAAGGCGCAACAACATACGCCTGAAAGGATTGCCTGAGACCATTACAGCTAATATGCTCCTTGACAGGACTCTAGACATCTTTAATACGGTAACACAAAGATCACCAGGCTCATCATATAAAATTGATAGGATACATAGAGTATCTCGCCCTGGCCCAATTGACCCAGACAACCCCAGAGATGTTCTGTGTAGATTTCATAATTTTACAGACAAGGATGCTCTGATACAAGCGGCTTGGTCTTTTGGCGACATTCTGATTGACAACGTAAATGTTCGCCTCTTCCCAGATGTTTCTAGTCGCACCTTGTATATGCGACGGCAGCTGCGCCCCTTACTTGTGAAGATTAAAGAGCGGGGAGCCACGTACCGCTGGGGTCATCCCTTCCATCTTATAGTGAGAAGAAACAACAAGACATATTATCTTTGGCATAGGGATGACCTTCCTGGACTATTTTCGTTCTTGGATATCCCATCCATCCCGATCCCGGATTGGCTCTCTTTGGAAGGATTTCAGAGGTTCGCAACAATGGGCCGCCAACGCAGTTCCCTTTCAGATGCTCTCCGCAAGAGGAAGACACGGAGTGGCAATGCTCCACGTACGCCCTCGTCACAGCCTGGCAGCCCGAGGGGCGGAAGAGACGAGGCGTTTGCAGAGGACTTACCAACATGAGATTCCTGATCCACCTTTGTTGGAACTGATTGAGCTATATGAGGTTGATGCCTCAGACCTCACCCAGAATTGCTCTGGACTGGTCTGCCTGGTAACAATTGTTATATAAAAAGATAGTGCATTCGTTACGTATAACAAATTTATTAAGGGTTTTGTGTTGCTTTTTCCCTTTTATCGATTGTAACTTTTTCTTGTTGACTTTTAAAGAAGTTGATAATGTGGTGTAAAGAGATGATCTTGATGATATACAAGAGTCCTGGGTCTGTGGCTCGTTGCCTTTTGGTCAGTTACGGTCCCTACGACTCTCTCTCTTTCTCTTTTCTGTTTTCTTAGAGAGAGTTGATTTGCTGGCTTGACCGGCTTAGACTAAAATAGTCTTATCTTCCCTTTAATCTTTTTTCTCAATCTCTTTGTTTTACACTCCTCTACACCTCCCTCCCCTCTTACCTCCCCCTCTTTCCTGTACCTTGGTCCCCTTTTTCCTTGAAGTTCCTAGTTAGCAGAAGGGAACACTATGACACATAGCACCCTATCTGCTATACAAATTGGCACGCTGAATGTGCAAGGTCTACATGATGCAGGGAAAAGATCTATTTTGTTTAACTATTTGAAAACTAACAAAATTCATGTTGCTTTTCTTCAGGAGACTCATATGTGCGAGAACAAGCCTTATAAGCTCTCCAGTCATTGGTTTCCTACGTCATACCACAGCTTATCTAATAATTCACACTCCTCTGGTTCCAGTATCGTGATATCGAGGTCGATACCATGGGAATTTGTGGACTCCTGCAGTGGTGGCAACGGAAGACTCCTTATGGTAAAAGGTAAGATCGCCTCCAGAACATATACATTTGCCTCGCTATACCTCCCTAACTCTGGTCAGATCACAACGCTCCTGCAGTTTTTAGATAAAATTGAGGTCTTCGCAGAGGGAACGCTGGTTCTAGGGGGAGATTTCAATGTTACACTTGACCCCGACCTTGACACGTCTCGAGGCAGGTCTAGTATGTCTAAAGCAGCTATTAGAAGGTTGAACAGAGCGCTCCATGATCACCAATTACTAGATGCTTGGCGCCTCTTGTTCCCTACCTCTAAAGACTATACCTTTTACTCCCCAATACATGACGTATATTCTAGACTTGACTTCTTTCTCCTGAGACACACTGATCTGACACAACTAATAGATGCTTCTATTGAGCCGATTTCCTTTTCAGACCATGCCTTGGTTAAGATTTCCCTTATGCTCCACTCCCCGATCCCAAGACAGTGGCAATGGAGGCTAAACGCTTCTTTATTAGAAGACACAGTAGTCCTAGCGGACGTCTCTAAATCATTGAAGGATTACTTTGATTTAAATGTTTCCACAGATGTGACACCTGGGGAGTGTGGGAGGCTCACAAGTGTGTAGTTCGAGGCATTTTAATCAAACATGGTGCCCGACTTAAGAAAATTAGAGATACAGAAATCCAAGATCTAATGATTAGACTGAGAGACCTCGAAACTAGGCATAAACGTCACTCTCTCCCTGATCTGAAGAGAGAACTATTAGATGTTAGGGAGAAGCTACGCACTACTTTACTATATAAGGCAAAAGGGGTACTTACCAGATGCCGTAGACATTTCTATGAATATGGGAATAAGTCCGGTAGAGCTTTGGCGAGGGCCTCTAGAATTTGCAGAGCTACTACGTATGTTTCTGAAATATCACACCCAGATACCTCAAAACGCTCAAAGTTTCCCCACGACATAGCTGAGGCATTCAAACATTACTATACCGCTTTGTATAATCTTGACACGAATAAAGCGCCGGTAGCATTGAATGCACTTACATCACGCATAAGAAAATATATTACATCTTCGGCTATGCCGAAATTGGCGGATTCAGTTTCGCAATCCTTAGAGATGCCTATCTCAGATCAGGAGATTGAAGATGCGTTGTCCTCATCTAAATCGGGGAAAGCACCTGGCCCAGATGGGTTTACGGTTGGTTATTATAAAAAATTAAAAGAAGCTCTATTGCCACACCTAAAAGCCTTTTTTAATGCCTTGGCGATATCTACACCACCCAAAGATGCATTGAGAGCTAATATAACAGTGATTCATAAACCAGGGAAAGATCCTCTGCTATGCTCCAGTTACCGCCCAATATCCCTGCTGAACGTAGATATTAAGCTTTTTGCAAAAATTTTGGCGGCAAGACTCTCCCCGCTCATACCGGACTTGATTCACCCAGATCAGACGGGATTTGTCACGGGTAGGGAGGCCAGAGACAACACCACCAAAGCTATAGACTTAATTTATACAGCCAAGACATCTAAAACCCCGCTGATGTTACTATCTACAGACGCAGAAAAAGCGTTCGATCGCGTACATTGGACTTTTATTAAAGAGACATTGTCTCACATCGGATTGGGAGCTAAGATGCTTGGTTGGGTGCTCTCTCTGTACTCTGTCCCGTCGGCAAGAGTGCGGGTCAACGGGATCCTTTCGGAGTCATTTGATATTAACAATGGCACGCGTCAGGGATGCCCGTTGTCCCCATTAATTTTTATTTTGACTCTCGAACCGTTATTGCGTCATGTCCGAATGAATGGAGATATTTCAGGCATGCAAGTAAAATCAGGTGTACATAAAATTGCGGCATATGCAGACGATCTCCTGTTCTTTCTAACAAATCCAGAGGTTTCTCTCCCCATTTTATTGAAAGAATTGGAGACATATTACACTCTCTCCAATTTTAAAATAAATAGATCAAAATCTGAGGCCCTAAATGTGTCGCTTCCCCTGAGTCAAATTACTAGAATACAGAACGCCTTTTCATTTTATTGGTCTCCTAAATCTCTTCGCTATTTAGGGGTACAGATTACTCCAGATGTTAGAGATCTGTATGGTGCAAATTTTCCTTCACTGCTGCGGTCAATTACAGTAGACTGTGAGAGATGGCTATTGTCTACTTTCACATGGGCTGGTAGATGCCAGCTTTTCAAAATGAATATCCTTCCGAGGATATTATATTACCTACAGACATTACCTATCACCATTCCATTATCCTTCTTTAAGACAATTGCACAACTGCAGACAAAATTCATCTGGAGTAACTCGAAACCACGTCTAGCGAGATCAATCCTGTATAGACGCAAAAAAGATGGTGGTGTGAATCTCCCAAATATCAAACTGTATTACATAGCCACCCACCTCACGCGGGTAATAGATTGGTGCAGGCATGGTACAAATAAATTGTGGGTACAAATCGAACAGGATTTTACTCCTTTCAGACTTCAGACATTACCCTGGGTGTCACTTCGAAAAGAAGAGTTATTATATGACCATCCGACAATTGGGTCTACTCTCAAGATTTGTGATCACACGTTAGTTAGATCCTTAATGATACCATCTGCCTCTGTCTTGAGTCCGATCCTTAGTCACCCGGACTTTCGACCAAGTCTTGATGACCCCGTGTTCCAACGTTGGATAAAAGCAGGTCTGGATAGGATTGAAAAATGGAGTGAGGGAGAAGCGTGGCCAACCATTGAACAACTTAATTCAATTACCTACCCGACGGCTCTGGGTTTCTGGAGATGTGTACAACTTGTGCATTATCTTCATAGACTCCCTCCTAAGAGGACGTTTTTAAATCCTAAGACACTGTTTGAATCTCTATGCTCTACCACAGTTGACTGTAGGCATGCTTTATCACAGACATACGCGTGTTTGATTTCTCCACCGGACCTCCCGACTCCCCATTTCATGCTGCGATGGGAGACAGATCTTGGTCTCAAACTGTCTACAGAACAGAGATCTGCAATTTATTCTTTAGCTCACTCTACTTCAATAAGCTCAAAACTGCAGGAGGCAAATTATAAATTATTGACGAGATGGTATAGAGTCCCAGCTCATTTGCATAGACTCTTTCCTTCTATAGACCCGAAGTGCTGGAGGTGTGGTGGGGCGGATGGTACAATACTACACGTGTTCTGGGAGTGTGTGAAGCTCCAACCATTCTGGTCGGAGGTGAAAAAGATTACAAGGCAAGTTACGGGATACACGGATGAGTTAGATCCTGGCCTCTTCATGTTGCACCACTGTAGGATTCCACCAAACAAATATAAACATACACTGTTGAGGTTCTTAGTCATGGCTGCGAGATCTTGCATCCCGATGCTCTGGAAAAAGGAGACGTGTCCTTCTGTGGCTATGTGGATAGAGAAGGTGAACGACCTCATGCTTCTCGAGGACCTGACACCAGCTATACATGATTCATATGAGAAGTTCAGAAACACGTGGTTTAATTGGATGAGTTTCCAACAATCTGACCTGTATAAGTCTCACAGAAGCTCCTGAGGAACTTGCTCTTAAGAACTGGTTAGTAAATGGGTGCGATTGAGAGTTCCTTTTACTCCATTGAGGTTTGGTAACTTCACGAGACTCCTACCTTACCCTCCCTTCTACCCCTCTTCATACCCCCCCACCCATCCTATCCCCCGTTCTGGTCTATTCTACTCTTTTCTTTCTTTATGTGTTTCCTATCTTTTCCTTTCTTTTTTTTTTTTTTTTTTTTTTATCTTTCATTGTCATTATTATTGGTAATAGACGGGTACCTATGGAGTAGGTAATGCTTGTTTTATAATTCTGACTGGCAAACAACTCCGATGTGTTATACTAGACAGCTTGTTTTTCATGCCAGAGTTAGTTTTAATATTGCTATAGTAAATTGAATACTTTTATCAAGCTTATTGACTATTAGAAACTGATTCGTGATTCAATTAATGAGAATACATTTTATTAAGAACAGTTCTTTGTACTTGCAAGATGATTGAATCTGTAAGTTTTGGTTCTTTTTTCTATTGTTACTATAAAACGAAAAATAAAGAATTATAAAAAAAACACATTACCGATAAGTAATTATGTGTTTCAAAGCTATGGCCAAGGAAAAGGGTGCATCAGGAAATAGTTACTTGAGCCATTTGTCAACAATGTATCAGGGCGCTATCCATCTACGCTGTCAGGAAGTCTGATGATGTGGATATTGTTTCAGCAGACAGTCTTCCAAGTCTTTAGCTTTTTTGACACAAATTTTCTCTGATCTCTGAGTGATATCCTGTATAGCATCTAACCTGCTCCAAACAGGTTTTCAAGAACCTTTACAGTAGTAGTGCTCATAGGGCCTGAGAAATGCTGTAATCATAATTCTACATGTTAAAGTAAAGGTATGGCCTTAATGGCATTGTTATACTGATTCAATAAATATCTTCAGTGAAAAAAAAAAAAAAAAATGCTAAGATAATCCTATATACGTGCCCCTGCTATGTACTGTGTATTGGATGTGTCTGACCATACAGGGACATGGTCTGATCATACCACATCTGTGCGGAGATAATCTTATATATGGGTCCCTGCTATGTACTGTGTATTGGATGTGTCTGACCATACAGGGACATGGTCTGATCATACCACATCTCCTGGGCTGAGATCATCTTATATATGTGTCCCTCCTATGTACTGTGTAATGGATGTGTCTGACCATACAGTGACATGGTCTGATCTTACCACATCTCCTGGGCTAAGATAATCTTATATGTGTCCCTGCTATGTACTGTGTAATGGATGTGTCTGACCATACAGGGACATGGTCTGATCATATCACATCTCCTGTGTTGAGATAATTTTATATGTGTCCCTGCTATGTACTGTGTAATGGATGTGTCTGATTGTACAGGGACATGGTCTGATCATACCACATCTGGGCAGGGGATCACAGCACAGGGTTACAGCTGATTTTTTTCTGTGAGGTAAAACATGTCTTTAAACAGTCTAGAAATGTTTACACATAAAGCAGCATCTAGATTCCATTGGCCTTCCCATCCCATGCTCCCTTGGCCAGAAGATGTGCCATGCTTATACTATGTTCATACTTGATTCTAACTTTAGTTTTATTCCATGATCTATTGATTAAAATGTACTTCATTTGTAGGACACCCCTTTATGGAGCACAATCTCTTGTCAAAGGGTTTGAAGTAATACTGATTTCTGACCTGGGATACAAATAACCTTTTGTGCCATTGTGTACCAGAAACTAGGCATTCACATTGACATTGGCATGTATTTGCTGTTTGATAACAAAATGGCATTAACCAATTAGGCTCCAAGAGCCACTTTCAGAAATTGTGGAAAAAACATTGCAGCACTCTGTGCAGTTTTCCAATAAATTGTTGGCACCCATGATGGGCACATATAAGTGTGTGTTAATTACACAAATTAGAGAAGCATCACATGATTTTTCTAACAGCGCCAATACTTTTGTCCACCCCCTTTTTTATGTTTGGTGTGGAATTAGATCTAATTTGGCTTTAGGACAATTCTTTTTGTGTGTTTTCATTGAAGACAAATTAAATGAAGATAATAATACCATAGAATTTGTGATTGCAATCATTTTCAGGAAGAAACTGAGTATTATCTGACAGAATTGCAGGGGTGTCAATACTTTTGGCCACAATTGTATATATATATATGTGTGTGTGTAATATAATATATATAATTATATATAGCTAATCTAACAGGAGGGGTAGCATATTGACTGTTCTTTGCATTAGTATGGTGTAACTACATTGGACTTTGACAAGACACCTGAATGCCAGACACGTACACCTACATGTATCACTATACTGGGAGAACTCATTTGTGTCATGTCACGGAGGACTCCTCTTACCCTGGAAATGAAGAAGTCAACTTATTCTAATTGCCACCATTGTTTAGCTGTCATTATTGTGCTAGTAAAAGAGACCCTTTTTGTGACTTCTCTCCCCTTCTTAAAGCACCAAACCGGGTGTTTTTTTTTAGCTCTGGAATTGCACTTTAAGTCCCCCCGGCCCATGTCATATACTTACGGTACCTTCTGACGGCTTCACCTCTTACCTACGCTGCTCTGTTCCTGCTGCTCCATCCTCTGCCCAAACCTTTTGACTGTCAAGAATAGGAAGTTACATCACAATAGAAGTCTATTAGAGCCAGAGTAAGGCACAAGGTTCTCAGAGATTTATTGAAAAGTGACCTTAGGCGCGCTCCACCAAACACTGGAGCTGCCGATATGTCTCTCTTTGCCGCAGGCTGATTAAAGCGCTACTGGGAAAGGATAAAGGCAGCATTGCAGCATTAAGGCCATGTGCACACGTTCAGTATTTGCTGAGTTTTTTACCTCAGGATTTGTAGTCAAAACCAGGAGTGGAGCAATCAGAGGAAAAGTCTAATGGAAACACCTGCACCACTTCTGGATTTAATCATCCACTCCTGGTTTTGGCTACAAATCCTGAGGTAAAAAACTCAGCAAATATTCAGCGTGTGCACGTGGCCTAAGGGGAGTATCGGAAAGAAGACAAGGGATCTTACATTTAAAGTTACATTCAATACTGTGCAGAAAAAAACAGGGCACTCGCCCATTACGGTGCTAGTAGTCTCTCTTTATTCCTGGTTACATGGTACAGGTAGCATGAAAAAGCAAAGACTATAGTAGTGCCCGGTTTCTGCTTATTATTAGAGACCTCTTACATTTAAAGCACCACTCCAGCAGTGAAATAAAAACAAACACTGGAGTGATGTCTAAGGGTACCTTTACACGAAGCAACATTGTATGCAGTTTCACTGGCAATTTGATAGTTGCAGTGAAATCATGGAGACCTTGTTCCATTTGTACACAGCAACAAAATAAAACAATGTGTCCATGATTTCACTGCAACCAGCAAATTGCCAGTGAAATTGCCTAGCAATATTGCCGCGTGTGACGGCACCTTACAAGGAAGTCTGTCAACACAAAGTCTATTGAAACCAAGCCCAGCACCTTGGAGAAGACAAGACCCTAATACAAGTCGTACTTGCTGTGTCAAAATCTGTAGTTATTCTTTCTTCAGATATGCTAATGAGGTGCTATGTGCACCCTGGGTGCGGTTGAGCAGTTCAGTGTACCTTGTCATGCATTTATTGCTGACCTGTTTGTACTTGATTGACAGCTCTGGCTTCGCAGGAGACGGTACAGAAGAGCATGGAGACTGATGGAAAACAATTGGGTGGGAAGGTGCACTGAACTGCATGGCCATGCTAATGGTTCACTAAGCACCTCACTAATATATTTGAAGAAAGAATGATTTCTGGAAAACGCTACAATGGATTTGGATACTAAGGCCGGCGTCAGACGGCCAAATTACATGGACAATGATCGCATCAATATGCCTGGACAGGCCACGGCTCCACTGACCTGAGTGTGAAAGCTGCATAAAAATGCATGAAGCTGTCACACTTGGGTTGGGAGAGCTGCAGCCAGTCCGGGTATCTTGATATGATCGTCGTCTGAGTTATATGACCGTATAACTCATGCCAAAGATCATGTTATTTGATGAGCCTTTGACGCGTGCCAAAACGCAGACATAATTCTGTCAACGCAGCATTATCTGCATGCATTGACCGAATTATTGCCCATGGGAATGTATTGCTGGCCATTGAAAAGTATTGTAAAGCGGCCGAGGAGGAGAGAGAGAGAAAACAGGAAATGGCCCGGGAGGAGCTAGATTTCGTTATAAGTAGAAAAAAAAAAACAAAAAAAAAAAAAAAAAAACACTGCATTTGCCTGCAGATGGCAGTGCATCTCCATTTACTACCATGCATTGTTTGTGCACTTCAGGACACTTGCGTACAAAGCAAGCCTCCTGAGACGCAGAAAAAGTGCAACTTGTTGCATTCGGAGGGCACCAAGAATATGCGCATCCGAATGCAAAGCATGCGAGCACAGCCAAACGCAGGTACCGTGTGTCCCCATGTTAAACATAAGAATGCAGTAAGCATGCGATCGGTACGCAGCCGAACTCAAATGTGCAACCGGCCTAATAGCATGCTATAGATTTTGGTGCAGAAAAAAGAAGCACCATGTCCATTCTATGTGCACTTTTTTCCTGTGTTTTTCTCAGACTAGATGACAGAATCACATGGGGAAATAAAACAGGGCTGTCAAGTCAAAGTCGCGCAGTCCTAGTCGGGTTCGGGGAAACTGAGGAGTTGGAGTTGGAGTCGGATGTTTGCCTTACCGACTCCACAACCCTGTAAAAAAACAACCAAATAATGCTAAAAGCATAGCATCTACCGTAGTCTGCAGTATTTTTCCTGCCATGAGATGCAGATTTGGTGCAGAAATAAACTGCTAGGTGGGCACATAGCCTTACATTTCGATTTAGTTATTTTTTTAAATCTCTTATAGCTATGTGCCCACTTAGTAGTTTATTTCTGCATCTCATGGCAGTAAAAATGCTGCAGGAAAACGCCCTGTGTCTTGCTATCATGTAGTCTATGAGAAAAGCGCACATAGAATGAGCATGTTGCTTCTTTTTTCTGCACCAAAATCTGCAAGAAAAAACCTTTAGTCCATGTGCACACGTTAAGTATTTGATGAGTTTTTTACCTCAGGATTTGTAGCCAAAACCAGGAGTGGAGCAATCAGAGGAAAAGTCTAATAGAAACACCTGCACCACTTCTGGATTTAATCATCCACTCCTGGTTTTGGCTCCAAATCCTGATGGTGGGTTTACACGCTTCAATTTCGTTGCGATATCGCAACTCAATGGCGCGGGAGCGCGCAATTAGTGCACGCTCCTCCCGCATCGCATTGAATCGGATATCGGAATACAACGTCCGTGCGATGTCTACGCCCCCCAACCCAGGATCGCACGCTTAACATGGGAGTCAATGGGTGACGTTTCAAATCGCATCGTAGTTGTGCGTTTACACAGCACGATCCGACTTCAATCTTCCTTCAATATCAGAGCATTGAATAGCACGCTCATTCAATCCCCGATATCGCATTGACATCGTTCCTGCATCGTATTGGACGTTCACACCATACAACGCAGGCACGATTTCGGGTCCAACGATCGAACCACGTGACTTTTCATTGAAATCGTACTACGATATCGCAACGTGTAAACCGGCCATCAGGTAAAAAACTCATCAAATACTCAGCGTGTGCACATGGCCTTAGGTTGGGGACAGCACTTGAGAATTAATTTTATATTTAGTTATATCAGACTTTTTTTTAACACATTGATACTAAAAAAGTGTGTTTTTTTTGTTTGTTTTTTTTTTTTTTTTTTTTACATTTCCTTATTGTTAACTGGAGAAAAGGCTATTCAAATTTTAATCTTTTAATGTTTGTTTTAGTAATTTTCGAAAACTTTTTTTTCTTTTGTTAATCCCCTTAAGGCCCCTTTCACATCAGCGTTTTTCGCTGAACGCGGCAGTTGCGGTGAAAAAAACCGCAACGGCCGCGATTACCACATAACGGCCGCACTTGCAGTTCACTTGCAGCAAATCCCATACAATGTCTATGGGGCTTGCGGCAAGTGCGGTATCGGCACTTGCAACAGGTGCGGCCGCGAAAAAAACGCGGCATACCGCGTCTTTTTCACGACCACACCTGCGGCAAGTGCCGAAACCGCACTTGCCGCACACTTACCGCAAGCCCCATAGACCTTGTATGGGGCTTGCCGCAAGTGAATCACAAGTGCGGCCGTTATGCGGTAATCACGACAGTTGCGTTTTTTTTCACCGCAACTGCCGCGATCAGCGAAAAACGCTGATGTGAAAGCAGCCTTAGGGCCCTTTCACATCAGCGTTTTTTTCAAATCGCGGCAGATGCGGTGAAAAAAAACGCATCTGCCGCGATTACTGCATACCGGCTGCACTTGCGGCACGGTTGCGGTAAACGCCATACAAGGTATAGGCGGACTTGCGGCAAGTGCGGTTTTGGCACTTGTGGCAGGTGCGGCCGCGAAAAAAACCGCGGCTGACAGCATTTTTTTTCGCGGCCGCACCTGCCGCAAGTGCCGAAACCGCACTTGCCGCACCTGCCGCACCCTTACCGCAAGCCCCATAGACATTGCATGGGGCTTGCCGCAAGTGTGCCGCAAGTGTTGCGGTTATGCGTTAAACGAGGCAGATGCGGTTTTTTCACCGCATCTGCCGCGAATTTCAAAAAACGCTGATGTGAAAGGGCCCTAAGGCGGCCGTCACACGGAACGATATCTTGCCCGATATCGTTTAAGCGATCTCCTTTTTGATCGCTTAAGCGATATCGGGCAAGATATCGTTGCATGTAATCAAGCGATTTACGATGGTAAATCGCTTGATCGTGACATCGCTGATCTGAGGTTCGGTTCTCAGATCTAGCGATGAACCATGCAACGATCTGCATCATCGTGGAGTATGACACCACGATGATCCATCTCCCAGCGACCGCGCCTATGCTGGGAGATGGTAACTATGGTACACGTCGGGTAACTAAGCGACGCGCGGCGCCTAGTTACCCGATGTGTACCATAGTAACGAGCGAGATCGCGGCTCCACATCGCTGGTGAGTCTGTCTGTGTGACATCTCACCAGCGATGTGAGCGATATTGTAAGCGATTGCGCGTGCACGTGATCGCTTACAATATCGCTAAGGATATCTCACCGTGTGACGGCCGCCTTAGATAGATAAACATGGTATTGTTTAAAGCGAACCTGTCACCCCCCCCATGACATCAAAAGCTATAATAGCCACCTTCTGCAGCACTAAGGCTGCATTCAGGGAAGGTGGCTATAGGCTTTTGATGCCCTATACATTGTGAAATATACACTTATATAAGTGCTTACACATAAGACGACCTAAGACCGGGAGGCGGGGTTTTGCGCTCCTCCGGCCCGCCCCCTCTTGTCAATCCTGCTCGTCGCCTGCTGCTGCCTCCCCTCACACTGTAACATGAACGCGCGCCTCCGTTCTCCTCTATGGCGCCGCGCATGCGCTGTGCGCGCAGCTCGGCTTCCTGGACACCCAGCGCACAGCGCATGCGCGGCGCCATAGAGGAGAACGGAGGCGCGCGTTCATGTTACAGTGTGAGGGGAGGCAGCAGCAGGCGACGAGCAGGATTGACAAGAGGGGGCGGGCCGGAGGAGCGCGAAACCCCGCCTCCCGGTCTTAGGTCGTCTTATGTGTAAGCACTTATATAAGTGTATATTTCACAATGTATAGGGCATCAAAAGCCTATAGCCACCTTCCCTGAATGCAGCCTTAGTGCTGAAGAAGGTGGCTATTATAGCTTTTGATGTCCAGGGGAGGTGACAGGTTCGCTTTAATTACTTCTATTATATACAGCAATACCACGGTATTGCTATATATAGTATAATTCACTGATTTCTATGATTCCCAACTTCAGACGTTCAGAAGAATAGCTAACTTCAATCATGTCACACAAAAGCCAATGGCCGCCCAAACTAACATCGTGGCCACATCTTGGTGCCTAAATACCGTTATCAGCATTTGACAGCAGCATATCAGACAATAATGGCAACAACAGGCAAGTGCAACAGGTTAAACTAATATTTTGTTGAAGTACCCTTTGAATTTATAAACTATTTTCCATCTTCAGCCTTTTAGTAGAGGCCTGAAGTTTTTATTGCAAAATTTACATATTCGGAATTATTCAAAATACTTTCCACTTTGACTAAAGCCCCTGTTCCACCTGTCGAAACCCAGCACCAAAACATAATGCTGCCTCTACCATGCTTCACTGTTGGTATAATGTTTTTAGGTTGTGTGCACTAAAATAACTTGTCATTATGGGCAAAAAGTTCAATCTTGGTCTCATCAGACTGTAAAATGTTTTCTTACATTCTTCTGGTAGACTTGATGTAGGTTTTGGCAAAGCATAGCCAACTTAAGGTACTGTCACACCAGGTGACATCGCCGGCGATTTTGCAGGCAACCAGGGGCGTGGCCTATCATCAACCACATCAGCGGCAAGTCCCCCCATGTAAAGGGGCGATTTTGCACCGAAAAATCGGCTGAGAGTGGTCGCCTGGTTTCAGAGCGTTGCTGTGAAACCAGGCAATCACTCTCAGGCGATGTGTATGCATTGCCTTGTGTAACATGGTGATTGGCGATGTTACAGGCGATGGGAGCCATAGCCTCCCATATTACAGGATCGCCACTGGGGTTTGTAGACACCCCAACAGCGATGGCACCTGAAACATCGCCAAAGCGTCGCCGGAGGTATCACTGCTTGTAAACACGCGACGGCCATTGCTGGTGGGGTGCCAAAAACGTGCGGGCTCCCGTGCTTCGCCTGCGATATCTCCGGCAATGTCACCTGGTGTGAAGGTACTCTTAGATTTTTTATTTTTTTTATATGAAAAGGCTTAATCCGAGTCACACTACCCCACAGGCGTGACATATGAAGAATATGGGAGATTATTGTCACGTACACTACACAACCATTACTGTCTTGTAAATCCTGTAGCTCCTTTAAAGCGCCTCTCCAGTATTTTTTTTTATTACAGCACTGGCATGATGCTTTAAATTTAAGCCTCCTGTCTTATACTTGCCCTCTGGAATTTCATCCTTTTTCGGTGTCACACCGGTCCAGTGGACCATCTTGTGCCTGTAACTTCTGATTGGCCAGAAGTCAGATGTTATGCAACAAGGTCACAATACAAGTTTGAGAGTCAGATCAAGGCTGTCATAGAGCTGTATTGAGTTGTGACCTCCAGTGCGCTCCATGTACACAGGTCACAAATCACAGGAGACCGACCAGAGCTCCGCTGGAAATAGGTGAAACCATTAGAAGGTGAGTATCAGACAGGGATTCGGGGATTTAGATTTAAAGTATCACTCCAGTAAGGAAAAAAAAACAAAACATTAGAGTGATGCTTTAACCCCTTAGTGACGGCCTTACGTATATATACGGCGGCTGCCACTAGGGGGAGTTTGATGTGAGCTCCTGCACGGAGCTCACATCAAAGCTCCGACATCTCAGCTGTTCTCAGCAGCTGAGATGTGGGAGTAACAGCTCCGATCGGTCCCGCCGCCGATCGGCACTGTTTAACCCCTTAGATCCCGCCATCAATCTCTGAGAGCGGGATCTAAGGGAGCAGGAGTGTGCAGCGCGCACTTACCCGGCTCCAGGGGAGATCTCGCGATAGTATCGCGGGATCTCCCGTGCTGACGTGACAGGTCGGGGTCCTGGCTTGACCCCGGAGCCTGTCACGGAGCACTTCCAGGTTGTGGTTGGCAGAGGCTGTCAACCACAACAGGTCTGCGATTCTGACAGATGCAGATGAGCTGCAGCTCATCTGTGTGTGTCAGAAGTGATCGGGCTGTGCAGCTGCATGCCTCTCTATGGGGCAGTGTAAAAGTAAGAATCAATAAGCAAATAAACTTTTTACAAAGTTGAAAAAAAAAAAAAACATAAGTTCAAATCACCCTGCTTTTCTCCCATCCACAATAAAAGTATAAAAAAAAAATAAAATACACATATTTGGTATCGCCGCGTTCAGAATCGCCCGATCTATCAATATAAAAAAAATCAAATAATGAGAGCCATAAACTGCGTAGCGCAAAAAATGGTTCAAACCCCAAAATTAAGTTTTTTTGGTCGCTGCAACAATGCTAAAAAATGCAATAACGGGCGATCAAAACAGCGCATCCACCCAGGTATGGGATCATTAAAAACAGCTCGAGACGCTAAAAATAAGCCGTCACCTAGCCGCACATCCCGAAAAATGAGGACGCTACGGGTTGCAGAACATGGCGCAAAAAGTGCAATGTTTTTTTTTTTTTCATGCTTTTGAATTTTTTTTTACCACCTAGATACCAGTAAAGGTATACATGTTTGGTATCTACAAACTCGTACTGACCCGAGGCATCACACGGTCATGTCGGTTTTGCGATATAGTGAACACGGCGACTACAAAACCCAAAAAACAAACATGTAATTGCACTTTTTTTGCAATTTCACTGCACTTGGAATTTTTTTGCAATTTCCCTGTACATTATATGGTAAAACAAATTATTGCATCGGAAAGTACAACTCGTCCCGCAAAAAAACAAGCCGTCATACGTCTGTGTTGACAGAAAAATAAAAAGGTTATGGCTCTTGGAAGCCGAGGAGCAAAAAAACGAAAATGAAAAATGACAAATTTCTTCGTCACTAAGGGGTTAATATTGCTGTAGGCATCTTCTCAGTCTCCTGGACAAATTTTTATTCTTGCCTTTTCATCAATTTTTGAGGAGCGTACAGTTCAAGAAATCCACTCTTGATGGCTATACAGCATTCCATGGTGTATCTAACGCCTTTAAAAGAAATGTACCCCTCTCCTTAATGACAACGTTCACAGTTGCTGTAAAATGCAGCTAAGAAAATACTACAAGAACAGCTAAACATTATTTGGGGTTAGTTAGAATCACTGTAAATGTGAATGCAACCATCCCCATGCATAGTTTTTGTGTTTGTCTTTTTTTCCCCTAAAAAGGAATTGTTTATTTCTCAATGGATTTGTACAGATCATTGGTGATTTTTAAAAGTGGAAAAGGTTCTGAAATTGTTCATCCAAGGGCAGAGACATACTAAGCGAGATGCATGTAAGTGTCTCGCATGCATCTCACGTGACTCACCTATCCCCTGCCTTTGTGAACAGGAGTGCGCCAGCTGATTGTGTTACTATGAAGCACCACACTTACGTCCCGTGAGCCAGTGGCTGGGCTGGGTAAATCATGCAAGATGTGTGTCTCTGCCCTTAGGCCCCATTCACACACTGCTTTTTTTGCTGCATATTTTTACGCACAAGCTCAAAAAAAGCCAGGAGTGGAACAATCAAAACCGGGAGTGGTACACTCAGAGGAAAGGTCTAAAGGCCACATTACACACACCAACTTATCTGTCCAACTTCTGACCAACTTGCTGGTTGCAGTGAAATCATGGACACATTGTTCCATTTTATGTCTGTGTACAATGGAACAATGTGTCCATGTGTGTAAAGTGGCCATAATGGCCACGTGCACACGCTGAGTATTTGATGAGTTTTTTACGTCAGAATTTGGAGCCAAAACCAGGAGTGGATAATTAAATACCGAAGTGGTGCAGGTGTTTCTATTAGACTTTTCCTCTGATTGCTCCACTCCTGGTTTTGTCTACAATTCCTGAGGTAAAAAACTCATCAAATACTGAACGTGTGCACATGGCCTAATAGAAACAAGGGCTCCACTTATATGTTTAATCATCCACTCCTGGTTTGTGATGAGCTTGTGCTTAAAAATACGCAGCAAAAAAAGCAGTGTGTGAATGGGGCCTTAGTATGATTTTTGTTTTTACATGACAAAAAAATGGCATTTTAACCAGAGTTGTGTGGTAGTCACTCTATGTGACTGCAGACTTGTGAATGCTCACATTGCACACACTGTGTGCAGGGGGAGTTCACCGGTGTTAGTCACGGACGACGGTTACGTCGCCGCGAGTATGTGATATTCACGCTCCCGGAACATTCCAACTAGTTATTTGCGGCCTCACTCAGTATACCGTACTCGCGTTAAGTGAAGCCGACCGCCCATTTAGTCAGGTTCTGGCCAGGTGCATATCGTAGTATGTAGCAAACAGAGTTGAAGTGTTTTGTTTTAGGTCATGTGCACATGTTGAGTTTTTTTAATATCAATATTTGTAAGTCAAAACCAGGAGTGGGTGATAAATACAGTAGTGGTGACCGGTTTCTATTGTAACTTTCCTCTGATTGTTCCACTCCTGGTTTTGGCTTATAAATACTGGGGTTAAAAATTTGCCAATTACTCATCATGGGCACACGGCCTTACTGTTAATCTTTACAATCTTTTCTTCCCACTCTGAGCGCTCCTGCAAACTGACCACAATCTTCTCTCACTGTTAATGTTAATTTTGGCACATAATCAACGTCAAAAGCCAAGAAGACATAAAACGTCTTGTAATCAATTCCTCAAAAGCAGAAATTGTACAGATGGCTAAACCTGCAGAATGTGTAAAGGTACCGTCACACAGCGCGATCTCTGCGGTGATGTTGCCGGCAACTTAGGGGCGTGGCTAAGTTGAGGCAACATCGCTCATGAGTTGCCGCGTGTGGCAGGGCGATAATAAGGTG
The DNA here is from genome assembly GCA_033576535.1 of Allobates femoralis. NCBI lineage: Eukaryota > Metazoa > Chordata > Amphibia > Anura > Aromobatidae > Allobates > Allobates femoralis. The sequence continues at coordinate 355,957,630 of JARQOC010000003.1, read as the reverse complement.
ATAAGTTGCCTAAGCAACATCGCCAGGTTTCCCAACATGTTGGGAAACCTGGCGATGTTACTCAGGCAATCTGCCTGCATCGTCCTGTGTGATGCCGCAACTGCGATGTTGCCGGCAACTTCCCCCATAGACTCCCATGTTATGGATCGCTGCCAGGGTAGAGTTTAACCCTGGCAGTGATAGTTGCCGGCAAGATCGCAGATGCATTGCTGGCGATATTACTGCGTGTGACATCGCAACAGCAACCATGGCAGTGCTCCAAAAAAGTGCGTGCTCCCGTGAGTTGCTGGCGATGTTGCCGGCGATATCGCCCCATGTGACGGTACCTTTAGGAACCTGAAGTTCACTTGCTGGCCTTAATGAATGGTGTGGAGTACAGCTGCTGAACTGAGGTAGAGTCTACTGTTAGTCTTTAGGGCGATAATGTGCAGCAGTCAGCCTGCTACGTATCTTATCTAGTGGAGACCGCGCCTCTACCTGCAACCTCTCACTCATAACTTTAACCAAGGTGAAGTCTGATACAAATTAATTTCTACATATCACAGGACAGCTGCCTTTTTCCACTATCTACATGTACTAACAGCTGCTTGTTTTATTTTGCTGATTGGTTCATTAAAAGTCACAGGGAAAGTTAAGGCGGTCATTTAATTTGGAAAGAAAATGTAACTGTTCGAGGCATTAAAGGCAACCTGTCACCTCCAAAACTCAAATTAAACCATTTATACATTTATATAGGGGACTTGGCCCATATAAAAATCATCTATAGTATATATTTCACTGTTTTGATTTATATGAAGGAAAAAACTTTGTTCTATTACAAATGTTTAATAGATACTTTTGACAGCAGCACAAATGCAATGTAATAGTGTAACACAACCATAGGCTTTTATTCAATAAACGCATGCTAAAATAGGCATGCTTTGCAAGTAAGCGTTTTTTGAAATGCTCATGCAAACATGGACTACCAAGGTTTTCTGTCCGGTTAAGAAAATAAATTCAATATAATGTCATGCAATAGATTTGTACGTATTTTTAGCATGCATTGTATTGCGTATGTAGCTAGCTAGATGATATTTCAACCAAGTTTGCTTTCCAAAATTCAAATAGCGTTCCTTCCCTTCTGGACCCTCCTGTTTGTTCAAACAGCGGTTTCTGACCATATGTGGGGTATCGGGGGGCTCAGAAGATGGGTAACAAAGTTTAGGGTCCAATTTGTGATGCTATCCCTTGTAAAAGTGAATAAATTGAGGCTAAAGCAACATTTTTAGATAAAAGGTAATATATTTTTTCCTTCCACGTTGCATTCATTCCAGTGAAGCACCTGAAGGGTTAATAAACTTCTTAAATGTAGTTTTGAGCAGTCTGACGGTGCAGATTTTGGAATGGTGTCAGTTTTGGGTGTTTTCTGTCATATAGGTCCCTCAAAGTCTCTTCAAATGTGATGTGGTCCCTAAATAGTGTTGTAAATTTTGTTGTAAAAATGAGAAATTACTGATTAACTTTGAACCCTTCTAACTTCCTAACAAAAACAAAATGACGTCCAAAATGATGCTGATGTAAAGTAGACATGTGGGAAATGTTATTTATTAACTACTAGCTGTGAGCCCGATGCAAATGCATCGGCATTCTAGAACGTGGCAATATTATTTGCATTAATAGCATTATTATTACCATTAATAGCATAATTATTAGCATTAACAGCATTATTATTAGCATTAATAGCATTATTAACAGCAATAATAGTACTATTAATAGTATTGTTATTAGTATTAATAGCATTATTACCATTAATAGCATTAATAATAGCGTTAATAGCATTATTATGAGGAGTAATAGCATTATTAGCATTAATAAAATTATTAATAGCATTAATAGAATTAAAAATAGCATTAATAGCATTATTAATAGATTAATAGCATTATTAATAGGATATAGCATATTATAGAATTAATAGCATTAATATAGCATGATAGCATTAATAGCATTATTAATAACATTAATACCATTATTAATAATCATTAATAGCCTAAATAATAGAATTAATAGCATAAATAATCGCATTAATAGCATGATATTAGCATAAAGAGCATTAATAGCAATATTATTAGCATTAATAGAATTTGAATAGCATACATAGCATGATTATTAGCCTTAATAGCATTATTAATAGCGTTAATATGATTATTATTAGCATTAATATTAGCATTAATAGCATAATTATTAGCATTAATAGCATTATTATTAGCATTAATAGCATTAATAATACAATTAATAGCATTAATATTAGCATTAATAGCATTAATAGTATTAATAGCATGAATAACATTATTAATAGCATTAATAGCATTATTAAATACATTAATAGCATAAACAATAGAATTAATAGCATAACTAATCGCATTAATAGCATTACTATTAGCATAAAGAGCATTAATAGCAATATTATTAGCATTAATAGCATTTTGAATAGCATAAATAGCATGATTATTAGCCTTAATAGCATTATTAATAGCGTTAATATGATTATTATTAGCATTAGGAGCATTAATAGTAGCATTAATAGCATAATTATTAGCATTAATAGCATTATTATTAGCAGTAATAGCATTATTATTAGCATTAATAGCATTATTAATAGCATTAATAGCATTAATAATACTACAATTAATAGCATTAATATTAGCATTAATAGCATTAATAGTATTATTAATAGCATGAATAACATTATTAATAGCATTATTAATAGCATTAATAATAATAGAATTAATAGCATAAATAATTACATTAATAGCATTACTATTAGCATAAAGAGCATTAATAGCAATATTATTAGCATTAATAGCATTTTGAATAGCATAAATAGCATGATTATTAGCCTTAATAGCATTATTATTAGCATTAATACCATAATTATTAGCATTAATAGCATAATTATTAGCATTAATAACCTAAATATTAGCATAATTATTAGCATTAATAGCATAATTAGCATTAATAGCATTATTATTAGCAGTAATATCATTATTTTTAGCATTTTTTTTTTTATTCTTATTTTTTATGTTATGTATAATTTTTTTTTTAATTATTATTTTTTAATTATTATTTTATTATTTTTTAAATATTATTTAATTATTTTTTTATTATTAAATTTATTAGTTATTTTAAGTGAGCCTGAGGCTGAGACACAGTTCTCCTTCAGGTCCGCTGAAAGGGGTGATATTATTAGCATGTTTTGTTTTTTTTTTTATTATTTTTTAATTATTTTTTTATTATTTTTAAATATTATTTAATTATTTTTTTTATTATTAAATTTATTATTTATTTAAAGTGAGCCTGAGGCTGAGACCCAGTTCTCTTTCAGGTCCGCTGAAAGGGCTGATATTATTAGCATATATTTAATTTTTTTCTTATTATTTTTATTTAATTATTTATAATTTTTTTTTTTTTTTGTTTTATTATTTTTTAATTATTTTTTTTTATTATTAAATTTATTATTTATTTAAAGTGAGCCTGAGGCTGAGACCCAGTTTCTCGTTCAGGTCCGCTGAAAGGGCTGATATTATTAGCATATATTTAATTTTTTTATTATTATTTTTATTGAATTATTTATTATTTTTTATTTATTTTTTTATTATTTTTTAATTATTTTTTTTATTATTAAATTTATTATTTATTTAAAGTGAGCCTGAGGCTGAGACCCAGTTCTCCTTCAGGTCCGCTGAAAGGGCTGATATTATTAGCATATATTTAATTTTTTTATTATTATTTTTATTGAATTCTTTATTATTTTTTATTTTTTATTTTTTTTTTTTTTTATTATTTTTTTATTTTTTTTTTATTATTAAATTTATTATTTATTTAAAGTGAGCCTGAGGCTGAGACCCAGTTCTCTTTCAGGTCCGCTGAAAGGGCTGATATTATTAGCATATATTTAATTTTTTTCTTATTATTTTTAATGTAATTATTTATAATTTTTTATTTATTTTTTTATTATTTTTTTTATTATTAAATTTATTTGTTGAGGCGCTCTTCTGATTGGTCGGTGTCTACTGCCCTCAGCCAATCAGAAGAGCCCTTCATTTCCCATTGACATACATTAGCGGTGTGTCGGCGATTTTATGGCCGGCCACCAGGTTCTATTTGTCGGCCCTAAAATCGCGGACACACCGCTAATGCATGTCTATGGGCAGTCAGCCCGATTTCTGATTGGTCGCTCTCTGCTGACGCCGACCAATCAGAATTCGAGCTCACTGCCCATAGACATGCATTAGCGGTGTGTCCGCGATTTTAGGGCCGACAAATAGAACCAGGTGGGCGGCCATAAAATCGCCGACACACCGCTAATGTATTTCAATGGGAAATGAGGGGCTCTTCTGATTGGTCGCTGTCTACTGCCCTCAGCCAATCAGAAGAGCCCCTCACATCTCATTGAGGTAGAATGGTGGATTTGTCGTCCATTCTATCTTAATGATAAGTGAAGAGGACGTCGGAGCTGAAAGTTGGCGGAAAGAAGACAGAAGATCCCCGGGGCCGGACGAAGAGGCGGAGATGGCGGAAAGAAGAGAGAAGACCCCCGGGGCCGGAGGAAGAGGACGCCTGGCCGGACGGAGGACTTGTGGATCGGACGGACGATCAGATGACTAAGAAGGCATGTAAGTAATCGACGGGGACGTTAGGTTAGGGGACGGGGGGGCTTCGGGTGTAGGGCTTTAGGTGTTAGCGACAGCGGCGGGGGAAAGCGGCGGGAGCTTAGGAGGCGGCGGGGCTTAGGGGGGTAGGGGCTTAGGTACGGCGGGGCGGCGGCGGACGGTAGGGGCTTAGGTGCGGCGGGGCTTAGGGGGTAGGGTCTTAGGTGCGGCGGGGCTTTTAGGTGCGGCGGGGCTTAGGGGGTAGGGGCTTAGGTGCGGCGGGTCGGGGCTTAGGTGTGGCGGGGCTTAGGGGGTAGGGGCTTAGGTGCGGCGGGGCTTTTAGGTGCGGCGCGGCTTAGGGGGTAGGGGATTAGGTGCGGCGGGTCGGGGCTTAGGTGCAGCGGGTCTTAGGGGGTAGGGGCTTAGGTGCGGCAGGGCTTAGAGGGTAGGGGCTTAGGTGCGGCGGGGCTTTTAGGTGCGGCGGGGCTTAGGGGGTAGGGCTTAGGTGCGGCGGGGCTTAGGGGGTAGGGGGTTAGGTGCGGCGGGGCTTAGGGGGTAGGGGGTTAGGTGCCGCGGGGCTTTTAGGTGCGGCGGGGCTTAGGGGGTAGGGGATTAGGTGCGTCTGGTCGGGGCTTAGGTGCGGCGGGGCTTAGGGTGTAGGGGCTTAGGTGCGGCGGTGCTTAGGGGGTAGGGGCTTAGGTGCGGCGGGTCGGGGCTTAGGATGCGGCGGGGCTTAGAGGGTAGGGACTTAGGGGCGGCGGAGTTAGGGGGTAGGAGCTTAGGTGCGGGGTGGCTGTGCGGAGATTGCGGGGTGGGTGTGCGGACATGGGTGGCTGTGCGGACATGGGGGGGCTGTGTGGACGACATGTGGGTGGCTGTGCGGACATGGGGGTGGCTGTGTGGACATGGGGGTGGCTGTGTGGACATGGGGGTGGCTGTGCGGAGATGGGGGTGGCTGTGCGGAGATGGGGGGGCTGTGCGGAGATGGGGGGGGCTGTGCGGAGATGGGGGGGCTGTGCGGAGATGGGGGGGGCTGTGCGGAGATGGGGGGGGCTGTGCGGAGATGGGGGGGCTGTGCGTACATGGGGGGGGCTGTGCGGACATGGGGGGGGGCTGTGCGGACATGGGGGGGGGGCTGTGCGGACATGGGGGTGGGGCTGTGCGGACATGGGGGGGGGGGGGCTGTGCGGACATGGGGGGGGGCGAATTGTGGGTAGCGGGGAGCGAGTTGCGGCTCAGGCAGCGACTCGCAATGGCCTCGCGGCCATTGCTCGCGCTACCTGAGCGGTAAATCGCTAAGGTTGTGGCCGAGCCTCTGGTTCGATTTTCGGCCAGCGACTCGCAATGGCCGCTTCGCGGCCATTGCTCGCACTCAGCCAGCGACTCGCAATGGCCTTGTTAAATTCATATCCACATGACCACGCCGGAAGTAGCGCGCGGAGGGGCGCTTTTCCGATTCGCGATTATATAATACATTTTGTGTCACATAACTCTCTGGTTTAACAGAATAAAAATGTAAAGTTTAAAAATTGCAAACTTTTTGCCAAATTTCCTATTTGTTTCACAAATAAACGCAAAAATTATCATCCTAAATTTACCACTATCATGAAACCCAACGTGTCACAAAAAATATCAGAATCGCTAAGATCTATTGAAGCATTCCAGAGATATTACATCATAAAGTGACATTGGTCAGAATTGTAAAATTTGGCCTGAAGGTGAAAATTGGCTGTTAATAGAACATGACAGCGACTAGGTATATTGCATACATCATATACTTCAATCATGTGAGCAGAATACAGGGGAATCATGTCAGTGTCATCGCATCACTCTGTCACGATTGGCAGTCTGTACGGGTGAAACAGATCAGTGATAATACTGGTACAGGGGCATAAGTTTTTACAATTCCGGGTGGGGGCTGGGGAAGTCCGAAAATCCCCGCAGATTGCAAAAAATGCTCATTTGAAACCAGCCTGAATTATTTTCTCCACTAAATTTTTTTTTTTTTTTTTTTCCTTTTAAATCTATCAATTTGTTATTGCAATAATCCTAATGATCAGAATAAATATATTGCCAGGTCATTATTACAGCACAATGAATGCTGTAGAAACACAGAAATCCTATTTGCTGTTTTAGGGATGTATGTACACATGATCAGGGTTTACAGCGTGTTTGCGCTGTGTCTACAATGCTGCATTGTTCATTATGAGATTTCTAGAAATCCCATGGTCACTGTGCTTCTCCCCTCTGCAGCATTATGTTAGCTATGGTGCAAGTTGCCACTTACTATAGTGCCTTTACAGACAGGTCACCATTAATTTGGGGTCTGATGACTGGTTTGTTTTTAGTATTCCTTCCTGATTAGGTTCTATTTACTCTCTTGATACACTTCCATTTAATAAGAAATTAATAAAAATGTTATTGATACTTTAGTAAACATGCATATGATGAAGCTTCTGACCTTTTCTTGTTTTAATTGTTTTAGCTTGTAAGTGAAAAAGTTGGAGGAGCAGAAGGGACTAAACTAGATGAAGACTTCAAGGAAATGGAAAAGGTAAGATATTTTTTAAAATATAAAATTTTTTTTCAAGTTGCCTCACTAAATGTAGGAAACTGTTCACCTAAATATAGGAGTAGGGATCTAAGTTAATCAAGAGAAAATCAGTCCTATGGAATCCTTTTAATCATTACTGGACTGTATCTTGTATGCCTAAAGCATACACCAGACAATTGCAGCAAGTAAAAACAAATAGTCCTAAAGGGGATGTCACACGCGTCGATATCGCTGTCAATGTCGCTCATGCGTCACAGATTATTAGTCGCCTGAGCGACGTGAAAATATCGCGGGTAAGATGTCACACGCGTCAATATCGCTCACATGGACCCAGCGATGCGGTGATGCCGCCATCTTGCGGACGATCCAGCGAGTGATTTTATTTAGTCGCTTGGACGGTGTCACACAGCAGCGTCTCCAGCGATCTTTGTGTCAAAGTGGGCGGTTTTTTTGTGACATCATGGTAGGTAGGCGTAACAGAGATTCTTTTAACACACCTATTCTATGCTTGTGGTATGTGATATTGTAGTTCGGTGGCGTAGAGATCGTCCGAGCGTCATTGCGGAAACACAGAGATCTTTCGTGCGTCATTCCGGCGACGCAGAGATCGTTCGTGCGTCATTTTGTAATTGCTAAGATGTCCCATGTACTGATTATGAAGACTCTAACCATCTACATCCCCTCGCGGAGATCTGGTGGCAGGCACAGAGGAGGCAGGGGGCACAGAATCAGTCATTTGATTTTAGTTTTTTTTCCTGCTTTTATGTACTGTTTTATATACTGTAATCCATACATTGCACTATACTGTTTTACTCTTCGGTGTTCGTCACTGCTGTTTGTTGATTTAAAGGGAACCTGTAAAGTACTTTATTACCCCAAACCTATCACTACCTGTCCCTGCAGCTTCATAGTACATCCCTAAGCATCTCTGATTTCATGATTCCTGTGATCCAGCTAAGGCCTCCAATATCGGATGCAACAAAGCAGCCCCACAGTATTATGAATCCTCTCTCATGCTTAGCTGTTAGTAGGGTGTTCTTTTCCTTAACAGCTTCAATGCACCATCTGTAAACAAATTGATACTTTCAATTGCCAAAAAGCTCTATTTTTGTTTTAATCTGTCCACAGAACATTTTCACAGAAGGATTGTGGTTTGTCAAGGTAATCTTTGGCAGAGATCAGTCGTTCCATTTTATGTCTTTTCTTCAGCAATGATTTCTTCCTTGGCCTTCACCCATAAACCACTGCTTAGTTTAGTATGTGTCATGTGGTATTTGTTGAACTATGACCCCAGACTGTTCCAGGTTGTCTTTCAGGTCTCTGGATGTTTGACGTGGTGTTTTTTCCACCATTTGCACTTACATTTGAAGACCTCTCTTGTCAATTTTCCTCTTTCCCCGACATCCAGGGAGGTTCTTGACTGTTCCTTGCTTGTCAAACTTATTAATAACATTGCGTTCTGTTGAAACATGGATATCAAGGTTTTTTAGATGGCCTTATACCCTTTGGAAGTCTTATGTTTGCTAGTAATAGCAGTTATGATACAGTTCCTTTGTCTTCAGCACATTATGTGCTTAAACTTCATTGGTGCCAATATCGGTGAGCAGGACTGTACATGACATCATAATTAGTGTACAAATATATATAGAAAAAAGAACAAAACTGTATATTTATAATACAGACTATCATATATATAAAAGCCAAAGCCACTTCCGTCTTCAAGGGACAAAAATGACGTCACACGACGGAAGTGGCTTCGGCACTACATCCGCTCATGGAGCCGCTGTCAAAACGGCGAGCGGTGGGCGCCCTGTCCCCGCCGCTCCATTACACCCTCCCCCGCAGCTCCATTATGCCCCCCCACCGCTCCATTACACCCACCCCACTGCTCCATTACGCCCCCCCCCACTGCTCCATTATGGCCCCCCCCCACCGCTTCATTGGCCCCCTCACCGCTCCATTACGGCCCCCCCCCCCACCGCTCCATTAGCCCTCACACCACTCCATTAGCCCTCCCCGTCCCCGTCTCACCCGCTGCTCCATCTCACCCGGTAATGAGCGGTCATGTGACAGGCTCTTCAGCCCGCCTATAACATGACCGCTCATTACTTGCTGCGGTTTCATCACCGGGTGCTGGTGAGACTGGATGGGAGGGGGGATCCATCCTGCGCTGACCACCCACTGGCCCCCCATCCTGCGCTGACCACCCACTGGCCCTCCATCCTGCGCTGACCACCCACTGGCCCTCCATCCTGCTCTGACCACCCACTGGCCCTCCATCCTGCTCTGACCACCCACTGGCCCTCCATCCTGCGCTGACCACCCACTGGCCCTCCATCCTGCGCTGACCACCCACTGGCCCTCCATCCTGCGCTGACCACCCACTGGCCCTCCATCCTGCGCTGACCACCCACTGGCCCTCCATCGTGCGCTGACCACCCACTGGCCCTCCATCGTGCGCTGACCACCCACTGGCCCTCCATCGTGCGCTGACCACCCACTGGCCCTCCATCGTGCGCTGACCACCCACTGGCCCTCCATCCTGCGCTGACGACCCACTGGCCCTCCATCCTGCGCTGACGACCCACTGGCCCTCCATCCTGCGCTGACGACCCACTGGCCCTCCATCCTGCGCTGACGACCCACTGGCCCTCCATCCTGCGCTGACGACCCACTGGCCCTCCATCCTGCGCTGACGACCCACTGGCCCTCCATCCTGCGCTGACGACCCACTGGCCCTCCATCCTGCGCTGACGACCCACTGGCCCTCCATCCTGCGCTGACGACCCACTGGCCCTCCATCCTGCGCTGACGACCCACTGGCCCTCCATCCTGCGCTGACGACCCACTGGCCCTCCATCCTGCGCTGACGACCCACTGCCCTCCATCCTGCGCTGACGACCCACTGGCCCTCCATCCTGCGCTGCACCCACTGGCCCCCATCCTGCGCTGACACCCACTGGCCCTCCATCCTGCGCTGACGACCCACTGGCCTCCATCCTCGCTGACGACCCACTGCCTCCATCCTGCGCTGACGACCCACTGGCCCTCCATCCTGCGCTGACGACCACTGGCCCTCCATCCTGCGCTGACGACCCACTGGCCTCCATCCTGCGCTGACGACCCACTGGCCCTCCATCCTGCGCTGACGACCCACTGGCCCTCCATCCTGCGCTGACGACCCACTGGCCCTCCATCCTGCGCTGACGACCCACTGGCCCTCCATCCTGCGCTGACGACCCACTGGCCCTCCATCCTGCGCTGACGACCCACTGGCCCTCCATCCTGCGCTGACGACCCACTGGCCCTCCATCCTCAAATGGATACATCTAAAATTAATAAATATATAATAAATTACTGTGGTAGTTCATGCCTCGAGGCTGTCTTGTATTGGCTCTCAGAATCCAAAATACTTCTTTATTCAAAAGCAGTTTTCTCCAATCACCGCCCCGTTTGGGCTTGTTAATTCTCTCAATACCGAAAATTCTAAAAGGATTTAAACTGCCTTTGTGTTCCTGGACAAAGTCCTTGCTGCATCTGATGTAAGCTTTTTTTTTTTTTTTTTTTTTTTTTTTTTTTAAATATAAGCAATGTGTTGTGCAACATGTGTTAAGAGCTTACTAACGGTGCCTCCAATCTAAAATATTTTACAGAGAATACAATTGATGATATAAACGACATATTTGGTGTCGCAATTTATGAATAAACTTATGGAAAAGGAGAGACCATTAGATGTACTTATGGACCATTTCTTTGCATATTTACATACGTTGCACTTGCCTCCAGAATATTTTAAAAAACCTTTTTGGGTTAGCCATGTCTGATCTTGTGGTAGATTACATTGGGATAAACTGTGATAAGAGATTTCCGAGTGATTGACCTCTTTTTGGAATAAATTTTACAACTTTTTCAAAATAGTGTTTAAACTTAGATCCTAAAATCAAGATTGATTAGGATTTTGAAACAATTTTTTTTTTATATAGCATAAAATGGTCAAAAAAAACTTCAGAAAAATCCATGTTTTTTTTTTTTTGTCTTGTGTTGGTATTATTTAACAAAGAATCTTGTTGGAGGTTATTAGCTGTATCTTTTGCGGTTTTTTTTTAGAATGAATTTATTGCAATACCTTTGTAGAACACATTGCAGATTTCTAAAAAAAAATAGCAAGTTTACCTCTGGTGCAGCCAAGCACTTTGTCCAGGAAACTTTATGGATTGTTTGGTATTGAGAGAGTTAACAAGTCTAAATGGGGTGGTGATTGGAGAAAACTGCTTTTGAAAAAGGAAGCTTTTTAGATTCTGAAAGCCAATACAAGGCATGAAACTACACTCAGCAGCCCAGCAAATGACACATCACTGCATTCAGGATCTCTGGCCTTACACGATGCTACTCCCAGATTGGGTGGCAAAAACCTGGTGGCAGATTCTCTTTAAATACCCAGACTTCCTGTCAGTGGTTTGCCCTGTGCCTCACGGTCTAGGAGAAACTTGTACATGTACCTAAGTGTGTGTTCACAACTGCATATGTAAAATCGCCTAAATTCTCAGCCAGAAAAAATAGGGGCGTTATGCATTTTTTTTCTCACCTAGCATCCGTATGTCGTGTGAGTGCTGGACAAGTGTTTTTTTTGTTTTTTTGCTCACCTAGAAAAAAATGCAGATGTGGACGCAAAAAAAATCTTGCTCTAGTTTAGTCATAAACTGGTTAGAATATTGTAGTGACATTTTGCTTCCCATGGCGCTGCATGTCACCACAGTATGCTAACCTATTTTTTGGCATCTTGCACTATCAAACTTCTAGCATACTTCCGCTACATTGATGACCTACTAATAATCTGGACAAGGCTCAAAGGAAGATCTGCTTACCTTCCACAATAACTTCAAGCTCCACCCAACCATCAAGCTCACCCTCAACTGCTCTCAAGTCCCAAATACATTTTATGGACATGACCATTTACATCAAATATAATACGTACAAACATCTATTTACCATAAACCCACAGGTCGTCCAGCATACCTGAGCTGGAACAGCTTTTATCCAAGACACACACAAAAAACAATCTACAATTAAGCTCTGAGGTACATTCTAATCTGTTCAGACAGTGAGGATAGAAAACTACACCTGCTTTCACTGAGGGAAACATTCCTACACCAAGGGTATCATCCACTTGTAAGACTAGGTCCACATTAGCGTTGTAGCATCCGTCTTGATCGGTGCGCTGATGGGTGCTGCCATAGAGTTATATAGGTGATGGGATCCCAAGTGCATGCAAACATGGGCACAAAAGTGCCTGTGTTTGAAAACTCATGCTTTTTCCAGCGGACATCTGAACACGGCAAGCGGCGTTCAGCTATCTGCTGGAAAAAGTGTGAGATTTCAATGCAGGCACTTTTTTGCATTTGCAAGCGCTGGGGAATCTGCTCACCCATATTGCTCTATTGCAGGTTTAAGGCAGCATTACACTGCGTTAATGCTGCTATATGGCGGATCCGGCCAGACAGATGCCACAATGCCAGTGTGGACCTAGCCTAATTGATGAACAGATTCAGAGAGCTCCTAGGATCCCAAGAAGCTGCCTCCTGGACTACAAACAGAAGGAGGACAACAACATGGTGCCTCTTGTGGTTGCACAACCATCACATGAACAACCTAAGGAAAATTGGTGCTGCCCTCCAACCCATATTCCAAAGAGACCACATGGCCACTTTACACACACCAACTTATCTGTCCAACTTCTGACCAACTTACTGGTTGCAGTGAAATCATGGCACATTGCTCCATTTTGTGGCTGTGTACAAATGGAACAATGTGTCCATGATTTCACTGCAACCAGCAAGTTGGTCAGAAGTTGGACAGATAAGTTGGTGTGTGTTAAAGTGGCCCACAGGCTGAAAGGAATATTCCTAGCACTGCCACTGCTCTCCTACAAACAGCACCCCAACTTAAGGGATCTCCTGTCAGAAGTGCCCTTACATCACCATCAGAGATGGGTACATTCCCCTGTAACAGCGATGAATGCAAGAATTGTACCCACACATCACCAACTGATACGGTCCACATACCCAACACAAATCAGGACTATAAGATCATGGTTTTCTGCACATCCTCCAGTGTGGTATACATGATACAATGTACGAGGTGTACTGCAGGGACATCAGGGAAACAAAACATAAACTACAAACAAGGATTAATCTACATAGACATAAAAAATGTGCTGGACACACCTGTAGGAATACACTTCTCTAGACCTGGACACAGTATGGCAGATCTAAAAGTCCTAATATTGAAAGGTACGGTAACTTTAAAGACAATGGAGAAAGAAAAATCTAGGAAATAAAGCTCTTAAGAATATCCAAATTGTTAACAATTGAACTCAATTTAACAAAAGCCTTAATTTAATTTCCTTGGCCGTTATCTAGCAAGCATCTATTTAAAAGTTGTAATTGTGTTTCAGTAATTAAGTTAAAATATTTTTCTGAAGAAGGGGCCATTTCAGCTCTAAAAGCTTTCAAACACAACTTTTCTGGTTGGCTGATAAAGGGGTATCACTACTACAATACCCACACTTAAGAATGTTGTCGGGCACAACTGCTCGTTGTTGTTGTATCGCTCCTGGAGATGCAGCTCAAACGGGGCAAGCACTGCTGAGCAGATGGATGGCTTCCTGCCATGTTCTCCTAAGAAAAACAGCACTCACCAGACCGGGTACAACATAGCTTTATTTGCCAAAGATTTCCAGGCTTTACATCAGGGGGGCTTTAGTGGGGAGGGTGGGGTGTCTGCCTGAACCCATGGAAGCACTGTGTAGGAGTGTTAAATGGCCGTCATTTTAAAGACCCCACCCACCCCAGTAAAGCTCCTCCGATGTAAAGCCTGGAAATCTTTGGCAAATAAAGCTGTGTTCTACCCGTTTCAGTGAGTGCTGCTTCTCTTCAATCTATTTATCACTACTGCAATACTTTTGTCATTTTTGGAAACATAAGTATTTATATCGACTTTTCTGGCTAACACAGTACAACAATATTATTTTGTATTGTTCATCGTAGGTGCTGATGGAAAAACTTTACATTGAGTACAATGAGAACGAGTGGAGACTATTGATTCATCCCAAAAATGTCTGAGAGCTGTGCTACTGCACAGTGGCAGCCAGTATGCTTTAGTGCCAGTAGGGGATTCTGTGCACTTGATGGAAAGCTATGAGAATTTAGACTTTATTCTCAAGAAACATAGCTATGAGGCTAAATGGTGGTCAATACGTGATGATCTAAAACATCTCTCTTTGTTCCTTGGGCAGAAAGGAAGATAGACAAAGTACCCAGGCTTTGTATGTGAATAGAACAGCTGGGATAGGACTCATCACTGGAGCCAAAAAAATTGGCCAACAGGAACATCTGTGCAACCTGACTCACAAATGTTGCCCACTTACATTAAAGTGTACAGACAGATAATTCAAATGATATACACAACAAAATAACATAGGACTAGTAAACTATGCCAATAAAAATTATATTTTCATTTGGTACAATAAAACTTATTTATAAATATAAATAAAAATAAAATGCATAAACAAAGGTTACTGATTGGACAGGAGCACAAATTTATACAACTGGGCTGGTAGAAGTGCTCAACACCATAACGGGACCTTATTAAAAAATGTGGTCATTTTAGTACACAGTGTTTCAGTCTGCTTATAGGTGAATTGATAACATCACATATATCGTTGTATAAAAAAATAACTAAATAAATGAATAAATAAGTGCTATATGGGTATAAACAAGTGACTCACAAAGTGCATTTGGGCCAAAAAGAACTGTCACTGTTCTATTGAGAATGTAAAATAGGGTAGTTTATTGCCTTGAAATGTCAGAAATAATCATTAGTGACAGAAACAAATTATGGTCAAATGCATATGGGAGCGAGCACTTGTGGTGCAGAGTATTTAAAGGGAACCTGACCCCACAAACTGACCCCCCCGCGTCTTTACACCTGTCCCTGCACCCCCTCTTATCATTTCTAGCCATCCTTTTTGCAGAAAAAAAATCAATTTTGTAAAGTAGAGAAGAGGTTATATTCACCTCGTCCTGTGTGAGTTCTCTGTTTCTGAATAAGTCTCAGTAGGCGTGCCTGTCTGCTGCTCCCTTGTAATTATGCACGCCCCTCTCAGCTTTTCTGCAGTGCTGAGAGCCTGGCCGCGTCATGAAGGGGGCGGGGCTAAAATACAATTATTTCTAAAGTCTGTCTTGTTGTGCTGAGTGATTAACCTTCCTAGCGGTATTCCCGAGCCTGACTCGGGGTTAACATTCACTGCCAGAAGCGGTAACCCCGAGTCAAGCCCGGGCTTACCCGCGGTCGTGGCAGATGCGGTGAAAAAACCGCATCTGCCGCACTTGCCGCATAGCCGCTGCACTTGCGGCGCGGTTGCGGTAATCGCCATAGTAAGTATAGAGGGACTTGCGGCAGGTGCGGCCGCGAAAAAAAAACGCACTTGCCGCAAGTCCCCCTATACTTACTATGGCGATTACCGCAACCGCGCCGCAAGTGCGGCGGCTATGCGGCAGATGCGTTTTTTTCACCGCATCTGCCGCGACCGCGGGTAAGCCTGAGCTTGACTCGGGGTTACCGCTTCTGGCAGTGAATGTTAACCCCGAGTCAGGCTCGGGAATACCGCTAGGAAGGCTAGAGTCTTCTTTGATCAGGTAATTACTAAGAATTGCAGGCCTACTGTACATAACACCAAATTTCCATGCAAAAAATGGTACCGCTTTTAGCACAAAATTCCTGACAGAATCATACCGCCAGGGAGGTTAAGCCACAAACATTTGGACCGGTATTACGGTAAATATTTCTCCTTCGCCTCATTGGGGGACACAGGACCGTGGGTGTTATGCTGCTGTCCACTAGGAGGCGACACTAAGCAGAATCTGCAAAAGAGTTAAGTGGCTCCTCCTCTACAGCATATACAGCCTAGAGCAGGAAGTGCTTCTCCAGTTTTTGCTTAGTGTCGAAGGAGGCACACGACCATTTTTACTCTCTATTTTTTTCATCTTTTTTTCTTCCAATGAAGAATAGTGGGTCCGGTGTGACCCCCGGCATGCTCCTTCCTTGGCCACCCACTGTTGGGGCGTTCGGTTGACGTTGAGAATCGTTACATATGCCGTACTCCTTTCTCGTCCTCCCACTGTTGGGTTGCTGGGTTAAAGTTGAGACAGCCCAGCATAACATCCACCTTCCTCACTCCCTCGGGGTCCTGAGTTGAAGCCAGAGCTGGACTACCTGCCAGATGACGTCCCCCTAATCACCCTCTGGGTGCTTGGGCTGAGGCACCACAGGTATCAGCAGCACATGCTGCATTCTGGGCTGGGATACTGGATGGATGCCTGCAGAAGCACAGGCTCAGAGACGACCCCCTAATCACCCTATGGGTCATTAGGCTGTGGCACTACAGGTCCCAGCAGCACATGCTGCATTCTGGGCTGGGATTCTGGATGGATGCCTGCAGAAGCACAGGCTCAGAGACGACCCCCTAATCACCCTATGGGTCATTAGGCTGTGGCACCACAGTTACCAGCAGCACATGCTGCATTCTGGGCTGGGATCCTGAATGGCTGCCTGCAAGAGCGTAGGCTGACAAGGAGATGAGACGCCAAAGAGCATGAGATGACCCCCTAATCACTATGGGCCATTAGGCTGTGGCACTACAGGTACGAGCAGTGCAGCTGCATATCCTGCTGGGACTAGTACCGAATGTGCCAGGATCCCGGCGGGGTCTGGGTCCTCCAGCCCCTACTCAGCCCTGCACTGCTCATGCATAGTTGGGACATAGGTGTCTACCAGTCCCCCACTCCTGCACTGCTCCCACAGCACATGGCAGAAGAAGAGGTGCCCAGCTCCCCCTGTGCTGCCTCTGCAAGTGCAGGCAGCAAGGTATCTGTGCAGTAGAGATCCGTTATGGCCCCCCTCGCGGCCATCCCTGCAGTTTCCGGAAGATTTCCGGACCTCCGCGCCGACCCCCCCCACTATTTGCGGGTCCGCAAATCACGCTAGGTCCCGGCTTCGGGCCTAGCGTGGAAGGCGCCGCCTATGCCCGCCCACCGCCCGCCCTCCGGATCGCGTCAAATGACGCTGGGCTCCACAGAGAGGGGCGGGAAGTCCCTCTGGGCGCTTGTTCTGCGCGCCCATTCAGGTTCCCGCCCCCTCTTTCCCCTGCTGACGGCGCCAAATGCCTGGGCGCCATTATAAAGCCCTGGGGCACAAACACACTGTGGGGCAGAGTGCACATATACAGTGCGGCAGGCTGTGGGGGCATATAACATGACAGGCTGTGGGGGCATATACAGGGGAGCCAGCAGGGATATATTTTCCCTGCTGCAGCTCTCCTCCCCTATACATCAGAGGACAGCCTGTGGGGGCATATGCAGGAGAGCCAGCAGGGATATCCCCTTCTGCAGCTTCTCCTCTCCCTGTACACCAGGTGACAGTCTATGTGAGCATATACTGGAGAGCCAGCAGGGATATACCGTATTCCTTTCTGCAGCTTTTCCTCTCCCTGTACACCATGTGTTACAGGCTATGCCATGTGTCACAATCTATGTAGGCAGGAAAGCCGGCAGGGTTTTTCCCTGCTACACTCTCTCCTCCCTCTGGATTTAATAGACGGACAGTGGGCAGACCGACATATTTCTGTCCTGAAATACTCTGTGCTGCTGCGAAGTCAATTTTATTGTAAATTTTTAACTTCATAAAATGCTGCACGACGCTGTCCTCAATGAGTGTACAGCCCCTAACAGAGCTCTCCTGACATACTCTGTGCTGCTGTTAACCTTATTTTCAACAGCTATACATAATGTCAGTGAAGAAAACAGGCGTCAGATTATTCTCAAGTACGCACAGGGGAGACGTGATCCACTGGATGCACTATGGACGTAATGTGTTTATTGTGTCGTCGCAGTGACACGACTTCGCCTATGGTCATACCACATCGGAGGTGTCCCTCTTATGACACTCAACCAGCGAGCAGAGTCCCTCTGCCTAGTGCGGGTGACACACTAATAAGGCACGGTCTGGTTTTTCCTTACACCGTGTCAGCCCTGATGCCAGTACCTGTCAGAGCATATAATGCTACATCTAAATAGACAGTCATTCCGTCTGCAGCTATGTCGTAGTTTATGGGAAACTGGAATGCAGCAGGATGATGGCTCTGACGTCTGATGGTTTTTCGCAATTCAAACCCAGACTCGAACCTTTATGCCTCTCTGGTAGGACACCAGGACAACATATTTAGGAAAGCTCGATACTTCGAACATTAAACTGTGTCTCACAGGACGCAAGACCGTACCCATGGGACCCTCAGCACCCCATTTACCATAAGGGAGTTTTGTTAGTTGGGACTCCATGGCATGTTTCGTGCTGTACCCTATCTGAAACATGGTTCCCCCTAGGGACACAGTCCTGCTGAACAGAACACAGCACCAGACGGTGTCTCACTCGCCGTCAGCAATCCAGATTCCAACCTTTTGGGAATTAATTTAGCGGATCATCGTCTAGATGGACACAAACTCGATCAACGCGCATGTAGCGATCGCAAACGACCATCCAAACTCACATCACGGGCCCCTTAATTGAGGGAGTCATATGTCGGTGCTACACGCAGAGCGTGCTTAAACATTCTATTCCAATTTCCTTGTAGTCCCTACCAAGTACGTGCGGTACGTCCTGTGCTGGACTGAAACAGCTAGACAAAATGCCTGGGACAGATTTTTCCGCTCAGATTCTCTCCGCTCCATGATAATTTTCCAGGGAACACGGAGAATACCTTGTACCCCTAGATATACAGGATGTATACCTGCATGTTTTCCCTTGCAGCCACTTATCATATTTACATTTTGCAAGGACCATCCTAATTGTGGCGCCTCCGTCCACGCTTGTTACAGTTCCTGAAGAGGTCACAAAGGTTACGGCAGTCGCCTGGTTTTCCTGCGTTCCAGGGACGTGGTCAATCTTCCATGCCTGGACAATTTACCCATCAACGCACGACCTTCAGAAATTAAGAACGCAGCGTTTCTATTACGGTGAACACTTTATTAAGACTTGTTTGGCTGGTCATCCTCCACAAGTCTACACCAGTTTTCACTGCAGTCTCTAGTATTTTCGGAAGGCGGTTCAATACTTCCATAGTCAGATTTCTCCGAGAATAGGCAGGGGCACTCCAACTAGAAGTCTGCACTCTCCTTCAACTCAGGCCTTCCAGAGCTGACATGACGGTCAGAGGCAGGACGGTTGCAGCACAGGTAGCCATTACTCTGATGCACCTGCTCCTCAGGCCTCCCCAGTTATCCATGCTCACGTCATGAGATAAGATTATATGATCAGTTATCAGGAGGTGTCATCTTCCAGTACCAGCCATGTAGTATCTCCTGCGGTGACTCAGCCACTCACTAGTACGCAGGGGAAGTATTTTCTTCTGCCAAGTTGAAAGGTGCTATTCACCGACATGAATCAGACAGAATGAGGTGCGCTGTACCTCCATCTCAACACTCGGAACGATTGGTCCTGATCGGGTCAGCAATACCCATCATCCTTTCAGAGATTTGGGCGAGATTCCCAACACTGAAGATTTTATCTCTTCTTCTGGCCGCCTGCCAATTTCAGAAGGCAGGCTGATGATGCCACGGCTGTGGCATATGTCGATTCACTAGAGCGAATCCCGCAGTTCCCAGGCAATGAAGGAAGTTTACCACATTCTTCACTAGGCGGGCGGAATTCACGAACTCAGTACTATCGGCCGTTACTCTACCGCTTGTAGATGATTAGGAAAAACAGTTCCTCCGTCGCCGAGAAATTACCTCAGATTAGGGTTCCTACATCCAGATGTCTTCAAACAAAGCTGACATCACTGGAGAACTCCTGAAGTATCCTTAATGGTGTCACACCTCATTGCCAAGGTTCCTAGCTTCATAGCCGGGTCCCACGACCCACAGTCATGGATGGCGGACTGACTGGTCCTGGACTGGACCCAATTCCAACTCCACTACATTTGCTCCAGGTTTCCACTATCCCAAGTTAGTGAAGATATTCAAACTGGACTGTCAGCAATTCATTCTTGTGGCCACACACTGGCCCAAGCGCGATTGGTATGCCGATCTCGTCCACTTCATAGTAGACGTGCCATGACACCTACTGGATCGTCCAGACCTGCCCCCTCAAGGCCATCTTACCATCATGATTCATCGACTCTAAATTCGACGATGTGACCCTGGAGACCCGGGTGTTCACAGTATGGTGTCGCGACCTCAATCCGAGCACGGACACCGGTTTCAGAAGAGATATCCCATCAATATGGGAAATCTTTTTCCTTTCTTCTCGTGGTTTTTTTCACCTTAGCACTGTTCCTTCCCAAGGGTTCCCAATTCCATCCAATCGGATCTACACTCACGACTGTCCTTATGTCCTTTCAAAGGACAAGTTTCAACCCTTTTCATTCTCTCTCAACAACGTCTTGCTGCCAGGCCTCAAGTAACATCCTTCAAGGAGTTTTTGCCAACCTGTTCCGCCCAATCAAAGTCTACTAGAACCGTGGGTCCTGACCCTCGTTCTCACGGCTGTACGCTACCCACATTTTAAGCCATGAACGAAAATTCCCTTCGTCTTCTCACACAGGGAGTTGTTTTTTGGATGGCAATTACCTCTCTCCGCAGAGTCTTAAATTTGCAGCGTTTTCATGTAAATCACCTTTTTTTCTGGTCTTCCACCCAGACGAGGTTGTCCTACGTCCAGTTGGGTTTTTTCCCAAGTTGGGGGTGTCCTTTTTGTCCGCCTACCTGAATATATATTTCTGACGGCGCTAAGTCCCGCCAGTTCATCGGGCCAGAAGGCTCAACGTTTCTAGAGCTCCGTCAGAGCCCTGCACATATCCTCGCCCAGACCAGTTTCCTTTAGAAACCTCTTTTTCTTCTCCCAGAAGGATAACGCAGCAGGCAGGCCGGGCTCTACAGATACTTTGATCAGATGGCTTAAATCCACCTTCCAGGGTACTTATTACATTATTACCAAAAAAAAAAAAAAATACATACATATATCATTAATGTTATTATTCTTATACTTATTATTTATTTATACAGAACCATTCTTCCAGGGTGCTGTATCCTTTCCGGCTGCGGGCACAGCACATTCTACTATGACCACCGAAACCTACTGGGCTTCTGAGCTATTAGGCACCAGGAGTTAGCACAACAAGTGTGTAAGGTAGTCACGCGGTCAGCATGCACAGGTTTACCAAGCGCTTTAGTGCTCTCAGTCCTCGGCAAATGCAGTCTGGGACACCGTACCCTCCAGGCGGCAGTAGCCCACCTGTAGGTGCATTGTTTTTTTTATCAGTAGTGATTTTCCATTGCTGTTCCCACCCAGGGACTGCTTTAGGACGTCCCACGGTCCTGTGTCCCCCAATGAGGCGAAGGAGAAAAGGAGAATTTTGTGTACTCACCGTAAATTCCTTTTCTCTTAGCCTCTAATTGGGGGACACAGCACCCACCCTGTTGCCCGTTTCGGGCCGTAACTAGGTTCTCATCTTACTCCTGAGAGGTTATATAGTTGCCTGTTTATTTTACAGGCCTGCTTATACTGTTATTACGTAGTTCCCTGTTCGGTTACACGTTTTACCTTACTGTTATTATGTGGCTGCCTGTTTACTTAACAGGCCTTATTTTACTGTGATTCTTGTCTTTCTTCTGTTAATTCTCCTACTGCTTTAGCACAAAACTGGAGAAGCACTTCCTGCTCTAGGCTGTATATGCTGTAGAGGAGGAGCCACTTAACTCTTTTGCAGATTCTGCTTAGTGTCGCCTCCTAGTGGACAGCAGCATAACACCCACGGTCCTGTGTCCCCCAATTAGAGGCTAAGAGAAAAGGAATTTACGGTGAGTACACAAAATTCTCCTTTTTTGTTGTTTTATGAGAACAAAACCAAATTAAAAAATACCATAGATGATTGGCGTTGTAAAGTTTACTGACTAATAGGGGAATAATAAACCCCCTCGGAGTATAATGTATGGATGGTGATACGAAAAAAGAACTTGCAATTAGCCTCTGTGCTGCTGTGTTCCAGCTGCCCCAACGCACGTTTTGATGCTTCTTCGTCAGGAGGTGTACACCAGATATAACAGTGAAAGTTCTTTTTGGTATAAGTGCACTTTGTGAGTCACTTGTGTACACCCATATAGCATGTATTTATCCATTTATTTAATTTTTCTACAATTACATATGTGATGTTATCAATTCACCTATAAGCAGACTGAAATCCCTATGTGTATGAAAATGACCACTTTTTTTTATTTTTTATAAGGTCCCATTATATGTTGAGCACTTCTACCTGCCCATTTGGGTGCATTTATGTTGCTGCTCACTCAGTAACCTTTATGTGTTTTATTAATTACAATTAAAACTAGTTCTGAACATTATCAAATTTGTAATTTTGTATTGGCATAATCTTTGCAACCAAGACTCAAGAACATAGTTGTGGAAAGTTTAGTTGATCCCACCAAATTTCTGTCACCCCTGCACATTAAGCTTGGACGGATGAAGCGATCTGAAATTTTGAAGTTTCAGGGGTTGTCCGAAGCAAAACAGAAAGAAAGCGTTTTGTGGGTTCGAATATTCAGAAACTCACGAAGGACTATGTGGTTGAAACCAAAATGGAAGCTGTTGAGAAAAGGGCTTGAGATTCTTTTAAGGACGTTGTGAAGAAATTTCTAGGTAACAAATAGATCCAACATTTGACCATCGTGGAGAACATACTGAAACACTTCAAAGCCTTGGGTTGTCTATTGAATTGGAAGTTACATTTTTTACATTCCCATTTGGACTACTTTCCTGAAAACATTAGTGCTGTTAGCAAAGAATAAGGAGAAAGATTTCATCAGGACATCAATGAGATGAAGTGACAATGCCAATGTAGATGGAACGTGATAGTGACTACTGCTGGATGCCTCACAGAGAAGAGCCACTGGCCTTCTGTAAGAGAAAAGGAATCGAGAAGCTTTGAAGAGAAAAGGAAAAAGTGCAAGAATTTTAATTTCCATTAAAATTGCAGAATGAATGTTGAATACATTTTTCTATATAATAATAGGTATATTTTTAGCTACAATAAAGATTTCTCTTATTCATCTCACTTGTATAGAATCTCACACACGTTTTGTGCAAAATCCATATGTGAAGGTTACAAATAGAAGTTTTTTTTGTTTTTTTTTAACTCATTGCCGTCACAGGACATTGTACAACGGCCTGGGCCGGTAAGGGGCCTTTGATGTGAGCTCCGGCGCGGCGCTCACATCAAAGCTCCGACATCTCAGCTGATCTCATCAGCTGAGATGTCGGGGTAACAGCACCGACCGGATCCGGGATTCG